>VYXF01003050.1:33863-58848 GCA_013397295.1 Polioptila caerulea
TGGCGGCGGCCCCGGCAGCTGCTGCGGCTCCGCGGGGGCTCGGCCCGGCCGGGGGAAGGCGCCCCGAAGAGCGCAGCGTGGCCCGCGCTGGAAGTTCCGGCGTGGCCCGTCTCGGAGCCCCGTGTCCAAGGGCTCCTCTACCTCCTCCAGCAGCGACAAGGATCGCGGTGTCGGGCAGCGGAGCGCTGAGCGCAGTAAACCTGTCACACAGTAGTGTGGTTTGCTCTTTTAATGGAGCCAGCGCTGTTCTACAGCCTGAGTCATCCCGCAGGCTTGTAGAGAAAGCTACGAGCTTGCCTCCTTCTGGAGCGGGAACTGCGCCGTGCTCCACGTCCTGGCCTTTTGGAAAAACACTGCTGCCCAGTCCACTGCCGTCTTAGGGCAGTGTTTGCTTGATCATCAGTGCTTTTATCAGGAAAAAACCCTCGTCGGTAATTGCAGTCCACTTGTATTACCTTGGTGACTCAGGCAGGGAATTTGTATCTTTTTTCCCTGCAAAATGTGTAGCTGTCATTTTGGAATCTGTACAAGGTTCAGTTGTCGGAAACAGCCCTCCCAGTGTTTCTCCTCTTGATCACTATGTAATTTTTTTTCTATCTAGAACCAGCTGTAAACTCAGTACTTCATAGCTCACTCTGTAGCCCTGTTTGGTTTTGTGTATTGTGTTGGGTCTGTGTTAACATCTCTGCTTTGGTTATAGGTTACCTTGGAGGCTTTGTGAAGCTTTATGTGTCCTACTGAGCAGGTTAAAGCTCAGGTGGAGAAGAAAATGGAAGAGGGCTTGAAGCCTTACTTATGCTTGTGGAATAGATAGCCCTGGGAAGGGAGGTATTTGGAGTATGATTTTAGACTGTTGGATTTTCCAGCTGTGGATCCGGTAGAGAGTTACATAAGGAAGTTGTGTTCCAGCTGAGTCTTGCTTCTCTGCAGTGTTCTGTCCTTTACTTTAGTGGTCCCCAAGGCATTGTGAGGGCTCTTCCACAGTGTTTGTGGGCTCACAGGTGCTTTGGAAGAGCTCTTACTCCTTGTCAGTGGTTCATAGGCCTGGGAGACACAGCAGTGGATGCTGAATAGGGTAAATGTGGCTGTGGGGGGCTGGGCACACACGGGCAGTGCAGGAGAGTGAATCTTGTGTCAGGTAACTCAGGAAAGCTGCTTGGTTGTAGTTCAGTGCATGCTGAGGGTCAGGAGTCAGCACTATGAGAGCACTTGTGTTTCCAGGCTGGTTTGTGACAGGAGGAAAGCTGGATGTGTGGAGTCTTTGTGTTGGGTGCTTGTGGACTGACTCTTCATGCTGCTTTTCAAGAATAAAGAATCCCAAGAGATAATGGGGACTGTGTAGGGGTATGAGAGTCTTCAAAGCCTTGGGAAGTAGCAAGAGCATCACCAAAGCAGTTCTGTGTGAGCTCTGCAAGGAGAGTTTCAGTGGAGTGAGTGTGGTGCTGTGGAGGAGAGGGAGGTGATGGGGCTGGAGGCAGCGTTTCCCCAAAACAGCGTATGGGGAGGGAAATAAATCTGCCTGTTGTAGCAGCCCAGATGCTTTGGAAGTTGGCTGGGCGTGAAGCTACAGGCTGGAAGGAGCACTCTGAGTGAGTTGCTGTGGGTGTCTCAGTGTAACTGCTTCAGTAATCATGGCTGGCTGTTTACACTCCGGCTATTTCAGACCCCGTGAGAGTGCTGCTATCATCATCTTGGGCTTGTTCTGCTCTCAGGGAGGGTGTAGTGGCCGCCCCTGACAGGATAACGAGGGGACAGCCAGTTTCTGACCTTTGCTGCTGCAGCTTGTGGCAGGAGCAGAAGCCTGCAGAATGTGGATTGAGTAGGAATAATCCCAGTGGACTCGAGCACAGAGACATGATGGGAGACAAAACTGCTGCTTTGGCTTTTTTTTGAGGGTGTTATCAGTCATGGTATATCAGTGTGCAGTCTGGCCACTGGCTCTTGCTCTTGGCAGTTGGGGTTTTTACTGAACCACAAAGGCTTTCTTTGAGGTTTTTGTTAAAAATTTTTGTGTCCTCGGATAACACAGGGCTGAGAACTTGGAAAGGAGAAAATCCCAAGAGTGAAGGTTTGATACAGTGTTACCTGAAATGGCCTCTTGTACGTTGAACTCGGCTGGGAGAGGGGCAGAACAAGCGGTGAGCCGGTGTTGTTGCTTTGTGTGAGGCAGCACCGGAACCTGCAGGGTCTGTCCCCGCGTGTCACTGGTGGCACAGTTGCTCTTGGGATTGTGCAGAGGCTCGAGCTGGGGTAACATGTGTGCACACAGCAGCAGCTGTTCTCTAAGCAGATGCTTCAAAAGAGCTCAGGCTGGCTGAGACCTGCTCTCAGATTGCTGCCGTGTTACCACGGGATCTTGGGCAGTGCGGCTCCAAATTCTTGTGTAGGTGCTTTTATTGGCTCATGGGTCTGAAACTTGAAATATTCTTGTGAGAAGTGTTTGGGGTGTAAGCAGTACTGCCAGGCAGAGTCCTTGGGGTAGCACTGAAGTATAATAATTGAATTGGTATTTTTATATACGTGCAAAAATTATCTATTTTATTCTAGATGTATTTTATAAGTAAAGCAGTGTGAAGCAATCCAAGGGGCAGGGTGGGAGGGATGTACAGGAGGGCCTTCCATTTTAAGGTTTAAACTGAAACCCTTTGGATTCAGTCACATCCTCAGCTCTGTTGCTTCTCTTTAGGGAATGCAATACCTATAACTGGATAATTAGGGCACTGTTTGGAGTTCTTTGAATGGGAAAGCAAGGAAGAGGTTAGCTCATTGTCTTCACGGGTTCCCCTGTGTGATCGGCGGGTGAGGGGGAAGGGAAAGCAGCAGCTGTGCTTGAGCCCTGCTCAAGTAAAACACTTTCTGTAGCAGAGGAATTGGGGATTACTACTGCTTATAATGCATAGGCCCAAAAACTGGGTAGCTAAACTGAATTCCATGGTGCTGTTCCTGTGTAGCTGTGGAAGAGGTTGGTAGTACTTGCTGTAGTCCTGCAGTCCAGAGATGCTTAGGCATCACTTCTGCCAAAAGGAGCAGTGCCTGTGGGTGGGATGTGTGAGGACAACGGTGCAGGGCAGCATTGGTGGTCAGAGTTGTCTTTGTGCTACCTGTGCTGAGCAGACCTGGTGTTATTTCTGTGCTGCCAGTTCTGTACAGCAGCCAGTGGGAGCGACTGGGTTCTTCCGCTGGGCCTCTCGCTGCGAGCGTGGAGCTGCCAGCACAGCCCATC
Organism: Polioptila caerulea; assembly: GCA_013397295.1. Classification (NCBI taxonomy): domain Eukaryota; kingdom Metazoa; phylum Chordata; class Aves; order Passeriformes; family Certhiidae; genus Polioptila; species Polioptila caerulea. The sequence goes on from VYXF01003050.1 coordinate 37,087, forward strand.
TGTGTTGGAGAGCTTGTGTACAGAGAATGCTGCTGCAGCTTCTGTTAGCTAGAGAGGTGTTTTGATACTCAGACTCTACACCAGGAGGAAGTTACACATTGCTTTGGTCTTCTTCCTGTTCAGGCTTTGGAAAAAAAAATAAAAAGGAAAGGTGACAGTTACATCAGAGCTTGTTTATAGCATGTACTTTGGTTATTGCCGTGTTTCATGACTTCTTATGCTGCTCACTTGCCTTCTGACTGCTGCACAGTCCTGTGAGGAGTCAGAGTTGGGGGATCTGAGCGACTTCAAGCACTGCAAAAGCACTTTTTATTGAAAGGAAAGGATTAAATGCTTCTGTTAATTGTGGTGACAGCATTAGAGTGGCAGATACTCTGGAATCAGACAGTGCTGTGGGTGAGGAAGCACCTATGGACACTGCAGGGAATTGCTGGTCTGACCTTGGTGACACTGTGATATCTGTGACACTGCCTCCTGCCCAGTGCTGCTGGGCAGTGGGAGAGCAGAGCTGAGGGAAGTGCCTCTGGATACAGGCTCTGGCACCTGGCAGGGGGATGCTGCTGGCCCAGGGGAGGTGCACAGGCCCTTCCACCCTCCTGCCCTGTTGGCCCTGCACAGGGAGCTGGCAGCTCCTTTGTGCCATGGTCCTGAGGTGAGGCAGGGTGTGATCAATTCGACTTCAACCCTCATTCCCCGTTGCTTGGCTTTACTCTGTTGGGAGCTGGGAACAACTCATGGCTAAAGTGGCTAGGAGTTCCTTTTTGGTTACATAAGTGAGGATTTTGTAACATCTCTCTATGCTGCCTGTTGCTGAAGGGTTCAGGGGCTTCAGGCAAGTAAACTTGCTAAAGGCAGATGAAAAGCTTATTTCACTTTCAGCAGCAACCTGAGGCAGAAATTCGGTTTATAATCAAGCTAATGTGGTCTCTCAGTGAAGTACAGTGTGAAAGCAGCTCAGACTGGAGCAGAGTGGAAAGCCCATGGAGTTGAAGCTGAGAGGACTTTGGATAATCCAGAGGAATACATATAGTGTGTTGGAGTGGATTTGAGGGGCTCTGCTGTGTACCAAGGCTTAGTAAAATTGCTGGAGCTCACTGCTAGTGTGCTGGCTTTTTACTTGCCTGATTGGCTTCTTGATGTTGCCAGTTATGTTGGTTATTCTTACTGAAGGCTGTATTAGCATTAACTTAATCCTTAAAACTAGTCTTATCTTTTGGCCAAAGCAGGTTTTACCAGGAGCGTGTTAGACAGGGGAGGGATTTTTTTGACTAGAGGAGTAAATTGGAACTTCACTAACAAATGTCTTTGGAGTTGATAATTATAACTTGAAGCATGTGCAGGGTTAAACTTACAAGACTTAAACCATTTGTGTTTGGTAGTTTTGTGAAAGCTTCTTGTGCAGTTTGTGGATGCCTGCACTGAGGTGTGTTTTAAAGGCAATGGAACAGGAGGAGGGTAGGGAGGAGGGTAGCGTAGCTTTTAGCAAGGCTGGTGCCACTGGTTTGACTGTGAGCCTCGAGGCCTTGCTGGCAGCTGATGCCTTTCATGACTCGGGAAGCACAGTTGGGGGATCTGTGGTATAAGCACATTCCATCTTCCTTAAAATGCTTTCCTGGAACTCCTGAGTAGGAATTGGTTGTTGGGAACTTAAGAACACAATTAAATTGGGTTTTGGAGCCTAAATGTCAGTTCCTTGTGAGATTTTTTTGTAGCTTTTAGGATATCTCCTTTGTGGATTAATGGTAGTAGTTTTGTCCAACTTGACCTTTTAGGCAGGACACCTTGAACCTTGCTTTGTGGTGTGCTTCCACTTCCTCATTTTTGCTAAGGTGCTCGTTAGAAGTTGTGAGTTGGGTCAGGTTAATGGTAGGAGCCACAGCAGTGGGCCAAGCCCCAGGGGTATTTTGCTTAGGGGAGATGGTAGAAACTTTAAATTTTGTAAAATGCCTTTGGCTGGAAAGCCAGCTCAGGGTGAGGCAGCCTTGGGAGCTGAGTAACTCAAACTGGAACTTGATCTAAAGGCTGCTTGTAAATTCCTGAAGCAAAACCTGCATGTGCTTAAGGATCAAAAACTGTCTGGAGTGGAAAGTGCTATGACTTTCTTCAGGTTTTGGCTTAATATCAGTGTGATCAAGGTCAGTCTTGATCATGGACCAGCAAGACTTCCTGGATCACAGGGAAGAACAGTGGGCCTTGCAGCTTGGAATCTGATACATTCAGGTTTGTAGATGATACCAAACTGTAACTGAATCCTCTGTGTGTTATGAGTTCCAGTTTTATGGGAAATCCAGAGTAATTTGTTCTGAGTTACAGAAGCCAAGTGGTTCTTAGAGTCCCTCAGCAACAACTGGAAGCCAAGACCTTGCTGGGTCTGGTGTGCTCATGATACCTTGGGAACTGCACAGGGGCCTGCAGAAGGCAGAGCAACCCCTGGGGCAGGTGGCTGCTCCTCTCTGTGCATGCCTGGGTAGATGCAGCCTGAGCTGCTCCTTTCTTGTTCCTAAACTTGGCTCTGCAGGTGTAGGGGGAGTCCTGGAGCAGCTGGAAGGAAATGGCACGGCATGGTAAAGGGCTTATCCATGCCCTGCCACGAAATCCAGGGGTGTGTTTGCCTCTCCTGTAGGCAGAAGCAGCTGGTGCCTGCACTTCAGAGGAGCTGAACTTGTTCTCCAAGCTGTTCTACAGAATTTGGGAAGTTTTGTGCTGCAGGGGCTTGAATTGAGAGTTGGTGCAATACTTTTTTTAAGCACAAGGAACTTACACGCTGTTTTTTACATAGACCTTTTAATCTGTGATGTTTCACTCTGAATTCATGGAGCAGAACCTGAAATGCCACCTTGTCACTGAGACAAGTGGTACGAGTGGTTGTTGTTAGTCATCACTTTTTACTGAGATAATACTCAGGGCTTCAGAAAATTCAGAAATCTCCCTTGAACTGAAGATGTAGAGAATGAATGATGAGAAACTGCTCCTACCTGAACTTCACTGCCTCTGTGTCTACTGGGGACTTACCTTGTGGTCTCTCTGTTCTATGCAGTTTGGTGAGGTGGTTGGTGCATTTGGGCAATGTCAGGGCAGTCTGGAACTACCTGGCAGAATGTGTGCCCAAGTTCATGTTTGTAACTATTTTCCTTTTATAGCAGGGGAGGTGCATGTTGTATGTTCTTAAATGTCATCCATGATATCCATTTATTGTGGCCATGCATGGAAAAAATGGATTCTTACAGTTGTACCTTCCAAGTCTTGTGGATTTACTGTATTGATGCATAAAATGAGATGAGAAGTGGTAAGGAGCATTTTATTTTACTTGTGTGATTGGAGTTCTGAATACAATAGCATTAAATAGTTTTTTCCAGAAAACCAGAGTCAAATACTGTTTGGAAGTGGGCTGTACTCCATACACCTTTAGAAAGAGTAGATACAATGCTGTTTTAAAGTTTTCATGCCTGTTGTGTGTAGACTCACCTCATTCTTTGTGGCCATGACTAGACTGACCCTGAGGACGGTGTGTGTGGGTTTCTGCACGTTCCTGTGCTGCCCTGGTGGTTCAGGGTGCTGAAGCAATTCCAAAGGGCTTTGTGCCCTCAGAGGACACCTCTCTCAGCACTTGCAGGAGGGAGAAGGCTCTTCAGCAGGTGCTGCATGCTCAGTGTCTGTTCCTGTTCATGTCCCTGCTGAACACCAAGTGGGGAAAGCCCAGCAGGAGCACTGGAAAAGCTTCTGTAGTCTGCTGTCAAGTCAAGGGGGCTTCCAGCAGGGCCCTCTAGAAGCTGGAAGCTGCTGAGGGCAAAACCCAAATGTGTGTGTGTCAGGGCCTGTGAAGTTTTCTGGGGCATCCAGAGGGGAAAATTCAGAGATTTACACGTTTGATGTGAGGCAGCATTTGTGTCTTGTGGGTTTGGGTAGTGGTGGCCTCCCAGTTCCTGGGAAGTAGAAGCTGGAACTCCCAGAGATCATCTGTTCAAGAGCTTAATCACTGCCTGTAAATAACAAAAGGCCATTAAGTGGCAAATTTCTTCCATTCCTGCAATCAGCTTGTCTTAATCATTGTACTTAAATGTTTTGTCTGCCAAAAGCCTGGTATGGAGATTCCAGTTTGGACTGTTCTGGGAGATGAAAAGCTGAACACACAATGGACCAGGGACAGCATGGGAGTGTTTCCTGAGCACTAGATGATAGTTGTAATCCTTATCTGGTGTGTGTTCAGCTTTCTAGACTGAGTTCACAGAGAAAAATGCTAATATGTTCAGGCCCATCATGCAAAGCAGGTCAGTGACTGAGCCAGAAATGGAGCAGGTAAAGTTTAAGTTTTACTCTGTTAGCACTTCCCACCAAACATCTCCTTCCTAAGCAAAAGGCTGATGTGAATTACTGGTAACAGTGACTATCTGAACTGTGCTGAAATTTTGCTTCAAATTGAAGCAAAATAGTATAGTTCAGGTGTACTGTGAGTTACTCAGCCTGTTCAGACTCATAATAGGATTTCTTCAGAGGAAAATTTGACTGACACAGCCACTTGAAAGTGGGAGGTTTCAATGAGGTCTGTAGGTATGGAAGGCCTTGTGTTTTATGCCATTCCACCCATGGTCACTGCTGTGTGCCTGTGCAGGTGGAACAGCCCCAGGTTATGGGAGCTCTGTGTGCTGCAGGCTGGCTGTGGAGCTGATAAACTGGATCACTGTAGCTGGAGCAGCACTGGAACTGTTACAATTAAAGGAATAAAACAAAGCTGAATCTGAGAGTTGTTGGATTGAGGCCATCTTATCTCTCTGTGACCTGGGGCTGGTAGAAGATATAATACCTTGGTCATGCTTGGGACCAGTGCAGGCAGACATGAGGATTGCTGTGACTCAGGGCTCTGGAGTCTGGACAGGTCACTGAGGCCTGTGCCAGATGTGTCTCCTGGGTTTAAGATGCAACTTTATTTTCTAGAGTCCTGGTTATTAGTTCTGTGGTGCTGCCAGAGTGCCCCTAGCAGCCTTTGAGCAATGACATGGTTGTTTTTGAAATGAAGTGAAACAAACTCTTCCTGTTTTTTAGGAGTTGAACGACCTGGCACGTGATCCTCCAGCACAGTGTTCAGCAGGGCCTGTCGGGGATGACAGTAAGTATCTGCTCTCAGCAAGCACCTGCCCTCTCCCATGTTTCTCCTTTTCCTTCTGAAATGGGATGTCCAGTTCCTCAGCAAGGAGGACCCTTCTGTTTCTTTTAGAGTACTAAATAATACTCCACCTCCTGATCTTAAATTTGCTGCTCTTATGTTTCTCTTACACTTTACTTGTGGGCCAGTGATGTTATTCCCACTCTATTGATTGGCAACTCAATGCACATCTTAAATTACACCTTTTAAATTAACTGTTCTGGAATTCTCATGGGGGATGGTGGTAGAAAACCTCAGTAGATTTGTGGTCAAACCAGTGAGCAACTGCCCACAGCCTTCTGAATTCAGATATCTAAACCATCCATGGTGTCGGAGCATGCCCTGCCAGGTCCTGTGTCAGGGACAGCCTCAGACAATCTTTTGGCCTTCCTGTGCAAGTCTGTTCACCTGGGGTGTCACTGGGAGTTGGTGCTCTGCTCTGTGCTCACACTCTTTCCTGTGGCAGCTCTGACATGTGGGAAAGGGAAAAGACTCTTTGAGAGCCCTTGGAAGCTGTGCCTGCAATGCCCCCTAAACAGCAAGCACTGAATTTGCTGTGCAGTGTGGTCTGACAAGTGATGTCAGCAGAGCATCCAGGCTCCTGAGAGGGGGGAGAGTGAAGCAGGGAAAGCCTCCTTCTCTGTGCTGAGAGCTCTAAGCTCAGGTATTCCTTCTGAAATGAAAAAAATGCTGCCAAGATCTTTCTGAATCATTTCTGAGCTACTCAGCAGTGCTGAAGTGTGTAGAAAGTTACACATTCCTGTAGAAACGTAGGGCTACGTTAAAAAAAAAGCACTTGAAACCTGAGGGTGAAAATACTGAAATTAGTGGGCTTGTTCCTGTTTAGCAGCTCTTTAAAATGAGTGGAAGCCCAGCTTGGTTTTTAGGGTGCTTAGCAGTAGTTACTTCACAACCTATTTCTGCTTTCTGACTAGTACTTCAAAAAGGTTTGTAGTTCCATAGACAAGAAATTACTAAGATGGAGAGCCAGTCAGAGGCTTTTATTCCTTTCAATTAGCAAGTGTGATTTGTGCCATGATAAACTACTTTGTGTTTTCCAAAGCCTTATCACACGTGATGACGATTGTCTGGCAGAGGAGGTGGTAACAGGAGTTGGTGAAGGCTGAGAATGGAAAGTTACTACTGAGTACAGAAACCTTTAAAGTGCTATTCAGTTCTCCTGGTGCCACCTTTCTGAAAGACCTCTAATGAAAGACTTTTGTTCTTGAGAGCCACAGTTTGGATGTATGTAAGTGGATAGCAGTGGCAGCAACAGAGAGGTGCCTTCTCCCAGGTCCCTGGGCTCCAGGTCTGCCTTGTCAGAGCGACATTTCCCAGAGTTCAGGACATGCTGTGCTGGCAAAGTGCTGTCCTGTGGCTATTCCAGACTGTCCCCAACTATAAGCTTCTCATCCCTGTAGTTCATGAACCTCAGAAAGTAAAGGGCTGTTCCTGCCTTGTGAGCTGTAGGAATGGGATTTTCTTGGCAATGTAGTTTTAGCTTTCTTCCACCCACCTCTGGCCTGTGTTTTGTAAATGTGGTGGGGACTGGATGACATTGGTGTGCTTCCAGTGGCTTAGCTTTTTCCAAACATGTACCTGTGCCTACCTACTGAAAGCCAACAGCCCCCTGCCTTTGTAAATACCTCTGCATGGCTGATTTCAAAGGAAAGAATCAATTGGAATAAGCTCTGCATGTCAAATCCATCTCTGCATTCACCAGACTTGTTCTGGATGTTATCAGGATTTAAAGCTTAGGTTAAACAAGCATCCAAGTCTGGGGTGGGAGTTGAGTGGGAGGAAACACAAACCTCCCTTCTAGCTTTCAAAAAGTTGAGATTGCCTGTGGATATGTTTTTATTTCTGGAGTTTTGTTGGGTTTAAGGGAACTGTTGGTTATTTGAGGTTCTCTTTTCAGTGGTGCCTCTACAGAGCAATCACAGTGAATCTCATCAGCATCTTCTGGTGCCTGTGAGATTTTTACTGGTTTTGTTGTGATTGGCTACAATCTCCTGTGGGATTTTTGCTGTCCCTTTGTCCTTCCCTCCAGGTTTCTCCCTGTCCTGCTGCAGGTGACAGGGAGCTCCTGGGAGACTGAACCCCTTGAAGATGGGTGAATGCTACGTGTGAGCTGCTGTCTTGGTTTCCTAATTCTGCATTGGATGTAGAGTTTCTCAAAGCCAGGCTCCTGAGAGAGTGAATATTTAAGTAGTGAAATCCTCCATCTCTGTTAGAGCTGAGAGCTCTAAGCTCAAGTATCCTTTCTGAAAGGAAAAAATGAGCTGCTAAGATCTTTCTGAATCATTTCTGAGCTACTCAGCAGTGCTGAAGTGTATAGAAAGTTACACATTCCTGTAGAAATGTAGGAGTAGGTTAAAACAAACCTGTTCCAACCCAACACTCTTCTCCCCTGGCCTTGCAGGGCTGCTCCCACTCTGTCCTTCTTTGTGTTTTTTTCCTCCTTCCTTGTATGAGATCATTCTGAGCTGTAATGGCTGTACCATGTGTAATTAAAAACTGCTTGTGCTAGGTGAGAACAGGTAGTACCACTCCTGCTTTTGGCCCAGGTAGTCCTGACAGCTGTGGACACCCCGTGCCAGTGAGGCACAGACACTTCCAGGTGGCTTCATCTCCTGTCTTGAAGACTTCCTTGAAATAACTGGAGTCATCTACAGCTCCCCAGCTCTGGAGGTGCTGTGTAGGTGACAGCTATGCTGAGGGAAGCTTCCATAGTCTTGATTCACAAATAATTTCCTAGACTGGTGCTCTTTGCACAGGCACTGGAGCCTGTGGAGCTGCAGGAACCCTGAGAACTCCCCAGTGTGCCTCCTACAGACTATCAGCTTTGACTGTTTTCCTTTCCAGCACAGCAACGTTTTCAGAAATCCTCTGTTACCAGGTGAAATTTCTCTTGTGCAAATGCATACCAGTGAGGATAAACTTCTGTCCATTTAGCCTGAAGTGTGTCCTGGCACATCCTGCCCCAAGTCTGGGGCTGACTGTCATTCCTGTGTTCTCTTAGGACAGTTCTTTTTGCTGCTTTAACGAAACCTTGAGGCCTCTGTAACAGTTTTGTGAGAACACCACTGGTTTAGGTCACCTCTGTATGTGTGGTTTACACAGAGCTGGGGCTTCCCCCTGTGTGTCACAGGTCTGAGCAGGGGAGCAGGTGCGAGTTCATGCTGGACCTTTGCTGTAGCTGGCTCAAAGAGGGCAGTCAGAGGTGCTGATTCAGCTCATTAATTAAAAATTACAAAGTTTTAAGTCACAATTTTGAGTCTGCAGAGTTGCCTAGAAGTGTGTGGATGTTTCTTGTGATGGGATTTTTTGCAGGGCACATGTGTGATACCCCAGCAGTCCTGGAGTGAGGACTGCAGAGTGTCGAGTGCTTTGCTCTGTCTCTCTTTAATTCCTTGGCTCACTTCCCTGTGGCCTTTCAGAAGGCTTTGTTTTTAAAATAGACTTTTCTTTTCTGTGCTGCTTTGTCTGGAAGAAAGTAGATCATTACTTGAGCTTCTCCAAACTGAAGTAAATCTCTCTCTTTTTCAGTGTTCCATTGGCAAGCTACAATAATGGGACCAGTAAGTATGAGAGAATTAATGTTCATGGCTTTTTTGACTGGTGGTCTTGCAGTAACTCCTCAAGCTGCAATGATTCTTTTTCATTAACAGAACGACAGTCCCTATCAAGGTGGAGTATTTTTCTTGACAATTCACTTCCCAACAGATTATCCCTTCAAACCACCTAAGGTGAGTGGCTTCTGCCATAAATCTATCCATTATCATGTGGTGTGATGTATATTTGTGAGCCTACACTGAAATTTTCCTTCTTCTGCAGGTTGCATTTACAACAAGAATCTATCATCCAAATATTAACAGTAATGGCAGCATTTGTCTTGATATTCTACGATCACAGTGGTCCCCAGCACTAACTATTTCAAAAGGTACCTCCAATGCTTATTTCATTTTACTCTGCTAAAATGAAGTACTGATTTGGGATGTAAAAACTGCTGCATTCCTGCTGGAATCCACCATTTCTGTGGTCACTGCTTCTGTCCTGTGACTCTTCATGGAGCTTGCAGCCAATTCCTGAGCACGGGATGCTCAGGACATCCAGCTTCCCTGTGGCCACAGGGAGACTCCTCAGCTTTGCCAGTGGATCAGATAAGTCTCACTACACTGAGTACATACTCCTGCCACCTCACCTCAGAACACTTTAACTAAGAATAGATATATATAAAATAAAACCTAGTGTGTGACAATGGAAGACTTTAATGTTCAAGATATGCCCAGAGTAAAGTGTGTAAGGGAGCAGCTGTGGCTTTTAAAAAATGGTGAAGTTGCTAATTCTTGTTAATATTGAAAAGAATTTCTCTTTCAAGGGAGCATCAGAGCTTCATGTTGGAAAATTTTTAACAGAACTTCCAGTGGTGTGGACTACTGAAACACAGTTTAAAGCTTACCTAGCTTGAACAATCTAAAATAATTAACTAATAGCATCTTGGTCCCTGTGAACTGTGTTAGATTGTGGGGCACTGGAATATAGCCTTTGCTTGGTAAAGCAGTATTCATATTTAATATAAATAGTTGGCTTTAAACATCTTGAAAGAAGGCACAGGCTGGTTTTTTTTTTGGCTATTGGAACTGTAGATTTACAAACTGCTGATCAAGTTTGTAGGTCTAGCCATGGCTATTTAGGAATATCTGGAGTCTTCTGTGTGCATGATGATGTCTTGACCCTTCTGTTCTGTAGCTTCACACTGTCCTTGTAATCAAATGCTGCAGTTGTCACATTGATTACATTGTCCTTCACAGTGTCCCTGCTCTGAGGCTCTCCTGTTGCCTGTCCTTCTCTCTCCAGCTACATGTGTGATGTTCCCAGGCACTTTCTGGTTCAGACAGCTGATCCTGGTACATCCCTTGAACATCACCAGTCTGCCTTTCCCTGAACCCACAGAAGTTCCCACCTTCTCCATCCATCTAAAGGCATTTGCAGAAGCAGATGGAAAGGCAAAACACCATCTCCTTGTCTCTTGTCAGGAGTGAATCTGCCTGGGCACAAGGCTCAAAGTCTTGAAAAAACTGAAAAAATGGTGTCAATGAAGAAAAAATGATTGATTGTCAGGTTGCTGCAGTTTCCTTACAAGCGCTCTCAGTCAGTGCTGTCTGCTCTTAGAAGCACCAAATTCACCCCAAGCACTGGTGTCTGTTCTGGTTTGATTTAATTGCTGTTTAACTGGAGAAAATGCTGTATTGTTTTAGGGAGTCTGAGGTGACTGTGGATGGTGGGGTGATAGCACAATTGAAAATACTGGAAGATAAACTGGAATTAGGACAACTGGGAGAAGATGGGGCAAGAATTTAAGAGACTGGTCCAGGGTGGCAGTGAACTGCCTATTAGTGGCTGTCAGCTTTAATCACTCAGAAAATACATCCTAGTGTTAATTTTACTGCCCAGATACATTTGCAATATGCTTTAACATCTCAGCCTCTCTCTGTGTTCTGCTTTGAATGCTTTTTTTCCTACACTTTTCAAACTATATCCTTGGGACTCAGCTGGAATAAGCCATGGAGTCAGGGTGGCTGTTCAGTGCCACCTTCCCCCTCCAGTGCCCCTCTCCCTCTTGAGTTTAGGGGGCTCTGTGGTGCTGGTCACTTCTCATTGCTGAACAGTTCAGCTGAATGCCCACACTCTGCTGCACACAGCACAACATCCACACAGCTCTAACCTGAGAGAAAACCTTGTCCCACCTCCCTTGGGCTACATTTACTGAAGGAATTAAAACAACAAAGCAAATACTTAAAGGTGACTTTATAGGAATACTAGAAGCAGAATCACAGGAATGCCCTGTCAAAAGGCAGACCTCAGCTTCAGAAGCAAAGAGCTGGTACTTAAGGGAAGTGTTCCCATCTTAGACAAATGGGAATGAAGTCCACAAAGGCAACTTGAATCTAAGGTCATGGTTGAAATCTTGTGTTCAGTCAGATTAGAATGTGTCATGACAGACTTCAGGGATGTTTCAGCTTTCTAGTAACTGATCAGCCTTATCAAAGAATGAATGTGTTGTTAGCAGGCAAAATTGTTGGATTAAATAATTTAAGGTGAATAATAAGACTTAAAACATTCAGCAATAAGCTTACACCTCTTCCAAAGCAGCAATTTATTATTTATAGTGTAGATTTCTTAGTATTTCCTAAATTGTGCAGGCCTTTAAAATGGATGCTACTGGGAGCAAGTTGTTTGAATTTAAAATCTGTAAGCAGATAACTTAGAGCACAGCTGTGAAAAAATGTACTTTCTACTGATTGAGAAATATGGGAGGATTAGAAACAGTTGTTGTAGGAAGGAGCTTATCATGCACAGCTTCCTCCTGAGGCAGCTGGGAGGCAGCACTGTCAGCAGCTCACTGTTATGCTTGCAGTTCACATGTGGTAAATGAAGATGTTTTTCACCTTAACCTGCAAGGAGAGAGGGGAAGGGGTGTGCAGTCACTTCCTTTAGGTTAAAAGTGCCACTTTTTGGTGGAAAGACTGAAAAAATCACATCAGCACTACTTAATCATTCCAGTTCAGTGGTAAAGGTGGGGGTCTTGGCTCCTCACACTCTGGAGCCAGCCCTCTGTAGGCAGTTTAATAAAGTGATTGTGGCTGTGATAGAGGTGGTTTGCATTTTGGGGTTTTGTTCTGTCCCTCCTACAATTGTTAAAATGGATAAAACTTGGGACACCAGCAGTGACTGTCTCAGTACAACAGCTGACTTGCTTATATTAGTAATTCTGAACTCAGTGTTCCCTCAAGAATACATACTGGAGAATAAATAATCTCAAAATATAGTCTTAACCACACTGTGGTGGGTAATTTGAACTCCAAGGCTTAAGCAGAATGCGTAGGCTTAAATTAAAGACATTATCTCCAAGTCTGCCTAAATAAGACTCTCTCTTGCCTAAAACAGGAGAATGAAGTGTTTTATTATTATTCTCAGCCATTTTTTGGGGGAAAGCACTCTTTCTCCTGAATTTGGCAAGTGGCTGTGCAAGAGTTAGTCCTGAACTAAAGCACTTCTGCAGTAAAGGTTGGACTAATCTGCTGTCTTGTCCTACTTCTCCCCATATTTTGTAACAAATAAATCATGGAGCCTGTGTGACTGTGCTGGAGGGCCCTGCCTGGTAGGGGCAGTGAGTAACCTCAGCCTCATTCGTGCAAGACTTCAGCTCCTGCTGTCCAGACTTCCATGCCTGGTGCAGTGAGGACCTTCTGTGATGTTGCTCTTCATGAATCACTTCACTAAGACTTGCTGGAATAGTACCAAGAGATTGAACTGGACATTCTGATCGTCTTGGCTTTTAGTTTGCCCATTGTAGTGTTTACCCTCATAACTGGGGGTGGCATGAGGGGGTCACAGAGCATGGGTCAGTCTCTCTGGCTGTGCTGAGCTGGCATTCTGAGGGAAATGCCCATTTTTGTGTTTCAACTCTCACAGCTGTAATCGAGCCACTTGTGCAGCTTCCCAGGAGTTGCCCTTGCTCCAGAGAAGGCTGTGCTAGGAGCAGTGGTGCCAGCAGGGCTGTGATCCTTTCCCTCTGTTGGCTACTGATGAAGCTGTGTCTGGGGCATGTGTCCAGTGTGGGCTCCCCAGCCAAGGAAAGTGTGGATGTACTGGAGAGAGCCCAGTGGAGGGCCAGAATTCCATGGGGGGGCTGGAGCATCTCCCCTTAGGAGGACAGGCTCAGAGCTGGGACTGTTCAGCCTCGAGAAGAGGAGGTTCAGGGGGGTCTTACCAATGTCTGTAAATACCTGAAGGGAGGATGTGGAGATGACAGAGCCAGACTCTTCCCAGTGGTGCCCAGTGACAGGATGAGAGGCAGTGGGCAGAAGCTGAAGCAGAGGAGGGTCTTGGAACAGCAGGAAACACTTGATGCTGTAGTTCTACTGTGAGATGCTGAGCTCCAGCACAGGTTGCCTTGTGAGGCTGGGGGCTTTCCCACCTTGGAGATACTCCAAAGCCCCTGGACATTGTCACAGACACCCTGTCTTAGGTGGATCTGCATGAGACAAGATGATCTCCAGAGATCCCTTCCAACCTCAACCAGTCTGTGATACACTGGGCAACACTTAACTTTTCTTCTTTTGTCACCAGAAATTGTTGAGCTGACTTAGCAGGAATGCAAGTTGCTTTGAAGCCAGAAGTTTAAACTACTCAGATTTAAAGGTACACTTCCTGTAAGGCTGGGGAAGATGGCTGGAGGAGTTGGAAATGGGGTTGTGGTTAAGAATAGAACTTAACTTGAGCAGAGGCCAGAGTTCCTTTCATTCATTTGGATGCATCTTGCCTGCTCACAATCAGGAGCCAGGCATTTGTACCTGTTGGTCAGTTGTGTTTTCAGTGTTTAATGCTGCAAGCTCAACATCTGTCAGTACTGATCAAGCTTTGACAACTGTATGTCTCAAGTTTCAAGGGCTTGGGGCCTGAAACTCAAAAACACTGATTGTGTAGGAGAATGCTCCTTACAGGAGTCAGTTTTTTTCCTGATTTTGAGGAATAGAGATGAAGTAGCAGTGATCCTTGATGTGGAGGTTGCCAGGCTGATGAACAAAGGAGCCCTCGCTGGTGAGAGAAGCTGGACAACTGGATAAATGCTTCAAAACAGAATTAAGAATTCCTCAGTGATGTTACATGTCCAAAGCTCCCATTTCTGCTGGCAAAGAGTCTCCCAGCATACCAGGCTCAGTTAAACCTGAGCTGACAAATGGTTACTTTCACACTCAGAAACTGGGCTGGAGCAGAAGCACAGTGCTGTCTGCCAGAGCCCATGGCCTGGGCTCCAGGAGGTGACAAATCACTTTCCTTGGAAAGCCCTGGCACAGTGTTTGTCATTCACCCAGCACAGAGCAGGGGAGATGGGCTGCTGCCATTGCTGTGAACTCATGATGGCCAGGCATTGATGCTTCCCTAATTCATCCAACTGCTCTGTGCCTCTGCATGAGCTTTTCCATTATCAGGTGGTCATGACACTCTGGTGTGACTCCAGCCAGGATGGAGAGCTGCATGTCATCCTGCTGGCCTGACAGTCTGGCATGCAGGGCAACCATCTCAGCACCTTCTTGGTACTGTAACAAAACACTTTGTTGGGGCAGTCTCTGTGCCTGCTTAGAGATGGACCTTTACTCCTAGATGGATTCTAAATTGGCTCCTCTTTGGAGAGCAGTAACTGCACTGAACAGCAGCAGTTGCATCAGAACACACCAGCTGTTTCTTCTGGGTAGCTCATTACCTTGGAAAAATAAGTGCCATTTATCTCCCTTCTGTGAATTCAGCTGGAGATTCCATGGCTCCTCAGCTGCTTTTCCTTACTCTGAAGTGCCCCATGAGTGAATGCTTTACTGGAGCAGTTTGTTTGGAATTCCAGCTAGACTTAAACAGCAGGATCTGTCGTGGTTGGTACCCTGTACCAAGGGGGTGGCTGGAGTGGTGGATATTAGAGCAGTCAGGCTTTGCAGACAAAGTGACCGATCTGGGGGTTGTGTTTTGGAAGATAAGGATCAGCTGCTTTTAAGAGTCTCTTCACTTCTGGGTTCCAGGAGCTTTAACACACCAAAACCTGGATGTTCCAGTAGCCAGATGGGCTTTACATTGTGTTCTGCACTGCTCATTTGGCTGGTGCTGGAAGGACCTGTGGGGAGCTGACATCGTGGCTTGTCCTGACCAGGGGCTGAGCTGCTTCATAGCAGAGGAAACCCAGCCATGGAAATTACCTGTGGGATTTGCATCTGTGTCTGCTCAGTCTGAGGTGGGGCAGAACCAGGAAGGTGCAGTTGCCTGTCGAGGGTGGTGAGCTGACCTGGGTGTGTGAGAGCACAGCAGAGCAGCTGCTGAGGTGGATTGTGCAGTGGGGAACTGGAGCTGGTCTTGTTGACAAGCTATCAGTGGCATGATTTTCTGCACAGAGGAGCTGCCTGGAGAAGGATTGCCCATGAATTTCAGCATTCCATGCTTTGTAAAGGAAAGTCTTGCAGTGACAACTTGGATCTCAGTTGTGCAGTGTTACACTGGTGAGCCTTATTTTGCATGTTACTCAGGCAGTGTTGAGTGTTCAGTGATCATCCTGCCTGATGAGAATGTGTTTGTCATTGCTCTGTGGGGAAGCTGAGCCCATTTTCTAGAAGCACGTTTTAAGCAGCCCTTCTGCTTGATGAGTTTGGTTCTCCTGGCTCCTTGGTGTTGAGGAGTACTCAGTCTGTGCTGGTCCATGGCATCAGGAAGCACACTGAAGAGTAAATTGTATTTGTTGTCTGCAGAGATAGATGGGGAGTGTAGTTGAAAGGTTGGAGGTTAGTAGGCTGCCTGGTTGGTGAAATAAAACAAAGCAAACCCAATTTTCGAGTGAAAAGGAGCTTTAAACTGAGAGTGGTTTAAGTTGCTTAGTGGCTGGACAGCTGTGACAGCTAAGAGTGATAAGGTGAGAAATAATTTTGTACAGAGTTATTTCAAGGGGTGAATCTCTTGTGTCAATGGCTAGTAAAATTTATTTTGCTATTACTGAGAAAAATCCAGACTTGAATTCAAAGAGTGCACACTTGTGGTACATCCCTGCCAGTGAGAGACTTGAAGGGATGCTGCCAAGCTGATAATGCTTTGCCTATGGCCATGCAGGATGTTCAGGTGTAAAGTGTCACTTGCCTGCCTTGTGTAATTATTCAACCTGATCCTGTGGTTCCAAAACTTTGGGCAAATTCTCTTTTTATTGTCTGATAGTAATGTTGTAGTCATTTGACTAGCAAATGTCAAGGCTTTGCTGTGGCATTCCTTGCAGGGGGAGGTGCCCTGGTAAGTCTCTTACTCCATGGTGTTGGTTTAACTCATTACTCTGATGCATCAAAGAACTGATACACAGCTGACATTTGTACAGGTTGCTTCCCCTTCACCCTTGCACCTGAAACTTGGAGGTGATGCCTTTTCCAAGGGATTTTTCTATATGTTGGTCTAAAACATGTGCATGTGCAGTGTTCTAGTGGAAAGCCTCAGGAGAAACTTGCAAAATGGATTTTGGACAAATATCTGGGTTCAGCAGGATATTAAACTTAAACCAGTTTAGTTAAAATGTGTTTTTTGCTGAGGCTGTACAGATAAAAGGGGAATGAAGTAAAGTCACCAGCAAGAGTGAGTGTAATGAGAATGGTTTGGAATAATGAAGACTTAAAAAAATAAATCAAAGCAGCTGAATGTGGCAGTGCAGCTTGAGGCCAAATGATTGTATCCATTTTTATTCACTGTTTTTGGAGTGATACTGAAAAGTGGACTGCTGAGTGTTAGGAAAAGGGGTGTGAGGGTGAGCAGAGAGCAGTGGACAGACCTGCAGTGTGGTTCTGCTGATGAAGGCTGAGCCCCTGTGTTCAAAAAAGTCCTTGGGTTTCCAAAGCACTGTGATAAGATAAAACTTGAGGGAGTAGTTACAACAGTTGACCAGAAAACTTTTGATTGGATTTCCTGTGTCTTCTGGTGAAGGCAGGGGACACATAGGGCCTGCCTTGCTCATCCTACAGCTGAAGGTACTTGAGTGACCAGAGCAGTGGAGTCTGACAGACAGAAAGAAATGAGCTACAGGAAAATTGCTGGAGAAACAGCTGTTTGGAAACTACACTACCTGGGAGCAGTGGGAGGTGGCAGAGAGGTTCCTATTGAAAAACTAACATGGGCTTTACTTGATTTATAGGGGGGAAAAGAACTGGTGCTGGATCTGTGCTGCCTTGCTAAGGGGCAGCACTTCAGCAGCAGTGGCTTCTGCAGCCCTTCTTCCCACTCTGAATGTGAAGAGGAGCTCAGTAAATACAGAGAGGGAGCTCAGTAAATGGTCCCTGTGTCAGTTAATGGTGGAGAATCATTAAGCTCTTAAGTCTCACAAGTGCACTGCAGAAAACTGGGAGAAGGGAGAAGAGGTTTGCTCCTTTTTCTAGAACCAACAATACATTCACCCAAACCAAGACCAGTTTATTACTAAACTTGTTTTAGAAGCTTTGAACTGGCAATTGGTAATTCCTTAGTGAAGGGTCTACAGAGGCAGGTGGAAAAACTGAACTAAGTGGCTTTGTGGGTTCTTGGTGCTCACAACACTGAGCAACTTGTGCAACTTAGACCTAAGGGAAGCTTTCACTCTTGTCCCACTTGAAAAAAAAAAGGAATATCAGACCTGTTCCCATCTTCTCTCTGGAGTGTGGTAAGGCCCTGGCACAGGGTGCCCAGAGAAGCTGTGGCTGCCCCTGGATCCCTGGCAGTGTCCAAGGCCAGGCTGGATGGGGTTTGGAGCAGCCTGGGATAGTGGGAGGTGTCCCTGCTCTGGGCAGGGAATGGAATGGGATGGACTTTGAAGGGCCTTCCAACCCAAGCCCTTCTGTGATCTCTCTTTTGTGGCCCCATTTTAACCTGTCTTAACTCCTTTGTTGTTTTTAGGGGCTGCATGCTGTTCTCCTTTCATTTTTCATAGATAGCTCTGCCTCCTGCAAGTGATGGAAATTGGAGCAGATTTGTGTTTAGTGTCTTCAAACTCCTCACTCTTGTCATCTGCACCTTGCTTGGAGGCTGCACTGTGACAACTGCTTTGCTGCAATTGGTGAAGGGACATATGGAGTGGCACTGTTTGATCCAAACAGGCTGAGAGAAGGGAATGTTTGGCATTTTTGGGAGTGGGGCAAGATGTCCCTGCCATGCCTGGTGTAGTGTTGTCCCAATATGCTTTGCTTATAACTTCCTGCCTTCTCCTCTGCAGTGAGAGTAGGAATGTCCATGTGCTATTTGTGGCTTTGCAGCAGTGTCCTGGCTCCTTGTATGGATGAGGGTTGTCACTCTGCCGAGGGGGATGTGCCTTCTGGGATACATGCCCTGGGTATTTATAGTGAAACACTCAAATTCTGGGGGTCTGTGGTCCAGAGCAGTGCAAGGAGCTGGGCATTCTTGGGCTGTTTTGATAGCTCTTCTACACTAAATCCATCTCAACTTTCCTTATGCTTGGAAAGCCTCTCAATTCACTGCAAGACCAGCTTATTTTTAAACAGATCTTCAGGACCAGGTTGGTTGGGGCTTGGAGCAACCTGTGCTGGTAGAAGATGCCCCTGCCCATGGCAGGATTTGAACAAGATGAGCTTTAAGGTCCCTCCCAACCCAAACCATTCTGTGATTCTTAAGTAGCTGTGAACAGCCCTTGCTTCCTTCATTCCAGCTGGACTTGTCTGCTGTTTGACTTTTGATTAATGCTTCTCCAAGTCATCCAACAGTGGGGTAGCTGCTTTAGGAACAGTTGAATTATGGGTGTAAAAGCAGGGATGTTTTCCCAGGGGACTCTCAGGTACCAGGCAGAATATTTGTGTCTTGTGATTTGAGGCTGCTGCTGGATAGACCTATCCAGAAGGTTACTCACTGTGATATTGTGGTTTTGAAAAGTTGTGTAGTTCACTGATAAAAGGAGTTTGTTCAAAATCACTCAGCTGGATTGGAGCTCCTTGGCAAATGTAAATAAATGCTGCTGATGCTGCTGGCTGGAGGGGAAGGAAGTGCATGGGCTGAGTGTCCTCAGCTGTCCTGGACTAATTCAGTGTCTCTTTTCTCTCCTTAGTACTTTTGTCCATCTGTTCTCTGTTGTGTGATCCCAATCCAGATGATCCTTTAGTGCCTGAGATTGCACGGATCTACAAAACAGATAGAGAAAAGTGAGTATGGAAGTCAAAACCATGGAACTTGACAGGGCAGAATCCACACTTACACAGTAAAGGGGAACTGAGAGGAACTGCTTCTTGGAAAAGAGTGAGAGTGAAAAAAGGCAAATCAAAGCACTGTAGTCTTCTTAGAGATTTTTTTTTTCCTGGGATCTTCATAGTGCCACTGTCTGAGCTGCTTTAATCCCATACGACCACCAGAGGGAGAGCAAGTTACTCCAACGGGAGAATATTCCATGGCAGCTCTGGGTCTGGAGTCAAAAGAAATAACAAAAACTCCCTGTTTTACCTTCACTCAAAACACCAGGGAAGAACCAGTGGTGTAGAAGTGGGGCAGGAGGACTCTCAAGCAAGTATAGAGAAATTTCAGTGCTAACAAGCTCTTTAACAGTTTAGTGTTGTTGTAAACACTTCCTACCTCACTGTTCCCTTCCAGATCTGATCAGGGAAGGGAAAGCAGTCCACAAGTTTGCTTCCTCTACGCATACTTGAGGAGCAGTGTTAGAGAAGTTTATGCATCCTGGTTTTGAGAGCTGCAAGACCAGCAGCACATATTTGGAGACACAGTTGACAGTGATTTTCTGCACTTTTAAGTGTGCAGAACTCCTTCCTATTTTTTCTGAAAATAGAGAAATAAATTTTGGGTTTAAACAGAAGGACTTTCTCTTGGGTAGTCCCTGAGCAGTGATATGAAGGAGAGAGTTAGTTATGAGAGGATTGTTAGATTGTTTAAGCTAAAGAACAAGCTTTAGAGCTAAGAACAAGCTTTAAGCTAAGAACAGGTAAAGATTGTCTGCATTCCAATACAAAACAAATTTGGTGGATGTAACTGTAGGAAGCTTGAGGCTGTGTGTTCAAGTTCTGTAGAACATGAACAGCTTGCCTTCTTTTGTCAGAGAGAAGCTTTCAGCAGTGCAGTTAATCACACAACTGCTTTGTTTTACACAAGTATCCTGAGCTGTAAAGGGTATTTGAGTGCAAAAGCTACTGATTCCTTGGGAATTGAGTTATACTGTGCCTTCAGATTCTGACAGACAAATCATTGTGTCCTGACAGTCATCAAAATAGCCAAATATGTAGGAAGAAATAAGGCTGTTGGGGTTTAGCAGATGAGTTGATGGCAGGCCTGCTAACTGGGCTAAACTTTGCAAGGAAGCAGGAGATGGGGGAACATGTTAATCTATTTTCCAGAATGACCAAGTGAAACCCCACAGTAAGAGTTTCCCCAGGGACACAGCAGATGGGGCTGGGGGAGGCACAGACAAAGCCTTCCTAAAAATCCATTTCCCTCAGCCCTGTTCTAGCTCCATTTTGTGCCTCCAGCACACAAAGATCTCCTATCCCTGTTGTAAATGCCACCAGGTATTTCTTTTCCATGAAGCACTGTGGGCTTTCTTGTTTCCCCTGTTTGCTTAAGGTTTAATTTTGCTCTTAAATTTTACAAAGTGATGATCTTACAAACTGTGATTTCATGTATTGACTAGAGTGCTGGAGCTGAAGTACTGTGCAGATGCCATGTTAAGTAAATCCTCTTTTTATACATACAGGTACAACAGAATAGCTCGGGAATGGACTCAGAAGTATGCGATGTAATTAAAGAAATTATTGGATAACCTCTACAAATAAAGATAGGGGAACTCTGAAAGAGAAAGTCCTTTTGATTTCCATTTGACTGCTTTCTATGAGCCCACGCCTCATCTTCCCCTGTGCACATGTTTACCTGATACAGCAGTGCTGCGTGTTGTACATACTTGGAACAACAAACTAGAAATACTGTATTTCCCCGTACCAACATTGACTCCTAGCAGAGAAGTGTGTGTGTGAAAAGCTGGTTCTTCAGTCATAACTTTGTGAGCCTAAAAGCATTCCTTGCTGTTAAATTGGGAAATCAAATGGGAATGGGGACAGTTCTGGTGGGTTTCAGATTTTCTAGGGACAGTGTTGCTGATCCATGAAGGATTTTTAGTGGAATCCTTTTAAACTCATAACAGTTATGAAAAGCAAGGTGAAGAACTTGAAGCTGTTTCTGTATTCATTTTATTCTGAAGGACCTACACCTTAGGTAAATGTTATGACCAATGAGAAGCTGTACCCACATCCTGTGTTTAAGGTCTAAGTTTAACCGGTCACCATTTAAATGGATTGGAGCTATTAGTGCATCAAGTGATGTTGATTTGTTTCAACTCTCTCCCTCCCTTCATACTTTTTTTGGTTTGTATGTGGTTTCTCAGTTAATACCTAGCTAATAGCTCTTATTTTTTCTTAAGTTTTTTAACTGCTTAGGTCTTTCTGGATGTAAGGGTAAAAAAAAAAAAAAATCCATATGACAGAAAACTTGTGTGTATTTAAAGACCCAACTGCTCCCCTGGAGCTTGTACGTTCAAGAATGAATTAATCTGTGTAATAAACTGATTACTACAGTCATTACATATAACTTTGTGTGAATAGGCTTTTAATTTTCAGAGCAGTTTGTTACAGGCTTAAACTAACGGTGGATTTCTCTAAAAAAACTTTTTGGGCTGAAGTCGTGAAGCAGTTTGGTTTGCATCACACAAGGCACCTGAAGAGGCAAACAGGAGCTTGAGCACTTAGATGAAATCAGGATGTGTAGTGTGCCAGGAACTTGACTGTTAAACCAAATAAGCAGTTTACTAAATGCGAATCAGAGTGACATTTTACAAAGCCTGATGGTATTACTCCCACTTGCATGGGACCTAACACAATGCATATGTACTGTAGGTAAGTGAAACCTTATGTAACTAAAAAAATGGATGTAAAAGGGTAAAAAAAAGAAAAAAACCTACCAAACACATCAGCACAAACTTTCATAAAATGTAGCTTTTACATAATTACTTTGCACTAAACATTTGCAAATGTTCATACAGTTTTAAATTGTACTTGTATGTGTCTTTTTTTTTT
>VYXF01003050.1:80344-91995 GCA_013397295.1 Polioptila caerulea
GGCGCGGCCGGGCGGGCACCGGAGCGGGCACTGAGCAGGGCAAACAGCCGCGCATTGCCCAGGGCAAACAGCCGGGCACCGGGCTGGGCGCTGAGCAGGGCGCCGCAGCGGACAAACAGCCGGGCACGGAGCAGGGCACCAGACTGAGAACTGGACTGAGCAAACAGCGGGGTACCAGACTGGGCACTGGGTTGGGAAGCAGACCAGGCAAACAATAAGCAATGGGCTGGGAAAGCAATGGGGCAAACAACCAGGTACCAGGCAAGGCAAACAATCATGCACCGAACTGGCACTGAACCAGGTGCCAGGCTGGGCAAACAACCAGACCCTGAAGCAGATACGGAACCAAGCTCAGAACCAGGCACAGAACCAGGGACCAGACCAGGCAAACAACTGGGCACGGAACCAGGCACAGAACTGGGCTCTATGTCAGGCACTGCTGCAGTGAGCCCAGAACTGGGTACCAAACCAGGAAAAGAACCGGGCACCAGGCTGGGCCATGCTGTAGTGGGCACTGACTGGGAACTGCTGCACTTTGTACTGGAGCAGGCACCAAACTAGACACCAAACTGGGCAAAGCACCGGCCACTGCAGCAGGCAGTGCTGCCCTGGGTACCAAACCGGGTACCAAACCAGGCACCACGTCAGGCAGAGCTGTGATGACACTGAAGCAGACACTTAAGCAGGCACAAAACCATTCTGGGCAGCATTCTGGGCAGCACCCTGGCTGCACCCAATTGGGTATTTCCACACCAGGCACTGAATGAGGTGCTGAAGCAGGCGCAGTGTCACTCAGCACCACACTGGCACCAAAGTGGGCAGTGCCATGCAGGGCACCGGGTGCTGCACTGCGGGGACTATGTCAGGCTGTCCTGTCCCACAGCATCAAAACATCATCCCACACCACTGCTACCACACTGTGCCCACCCCAGCACCCCCAACACCACCCAGCACAACACCAGGTACCTCTCTTGCCCTTCACATTTGTTCCCTGGAAGGGACACGTGTCCCTTCAGGACACTGCAGCCCCTTTGGGAGCCCTGAAGGACACCCACCCAACACTGCCACCCTGAGACCCTGTCCCTAAGGGTCTTAGGGGACCCTGTCCCCTAAGGGTGCAAATGCCACTGACCACCATAGCTAACCAAATGCAGCAGCAAGAGGTCTGCCAGCCCTGGGCTGGCAGAATCCCACTGCCTGCAATGCCTTTGGATTTTTGGGAAAAGGACTGACCCATGGAGCTGGGGGCTTCTTTTGGCCTTATGCCAGCCTGGCCAGGCCTGTGGTCCCCCCAGGTGCCCGTGGGAGGCCGTGGTGGCCGTGCAGCTGCAGGAGGAGTGACGGCTCGTGTTATTTCCGCGATAGTGCTGAAATGCGCGCAAACACTGCCTCCATTATCCGCCTCTGGGCTCTCTGCACAAGCGGGAGAGTGACCCCAGCGTGTTTTGAAACGCAGCCCCTGCGCTAGGTACACAACCCGGCGGCTGCGCTTACCACGGAAACGCTCGGCCCGGCTGGATAGAGCAGCTTTTGATTGTGTGGGTGTCGCTCCCGGAACCCTCCCACTGCTGCCTCAACCGCTCCGCAACCGGCAACGCAGCGAGGGGAAAACAAGGCTGGCCAGAGCCGGGTGAGATCTGCTCCTGAGGAAGGACCTGCCCGAGCAGCCACGCTGGGTGTTAACAGTGCTGGTGATGTGGTTTGGGAGGCATTTGGGGAAAACCCAGGGAAAGGGGATTTTTAGGTGTCTAATGCTGGGGCATTGGGAACTTCAGAGGGTGGTTTGAAGAAGCAGTGAGATAACACTCTCAGGAACATGGTGGGCTTGCTGCAGTGTCCTGTACAGGGCCAGGGGCTGGGCTTGATGATCCTTGTGGGTTCCTTCCAACTCTGGATATTCCATGATTCAAAGAGTAGTTGGAAGGACCAGGGGAAGGAGAAGTGTTGGGAGCAGCAGGAAAGGTGGAGGGCTGGGTGCTCCAGGATGGGTTCAGAGCTGTGGAGTTTCTGTCCCCACCAGCACAGCCCTGGGATGGCATCACTCATCTCATGGATGCCCTGTACCACTCCCTGGGGCCACCAGTGCCCCTCCAGTCCTGGGACAGGCCGGGGAAGCTGGTGTATGCTGACTGTCCTTGTGGACCAGTGCCCGGGCAGTGTGGGGGTCCTGGGGGTGATATTTTGGATAATACTGTGTGTGACCACTCTGCTCAGTGAGCAGGCAGTGAGAGGGGCTGGAGGGTCCCAAGGGCGGGTGAGAACATCCCAGACATGCCATTGTCACACACGCTGGGGCTGGGGGAGGTGAAGCCAGGAGCTCAGGGTGCCTTGGGGTGGTGACTCAGTTTCCCCCAGGGCGGCGGGCAGGGAGGCTGGTGGCAGTGGTGGCAGTGGTGGTGCTGGTGGCCGTTGGGCTGGCAGCGGGCGGTTGCAGAGGCTTCCTGTTCCTGCAGGATCCGGCTGGCATTGTGCCGCACAGCGAGGGGGGCAGAGCCTCTTCTTGCACCTGCCCAGAGCATCTGCTAGGGAGAAAATCTCCATGGCAACTCTGCCGGTTCCTCCATCCCTGTTCCACAGGGGACAGGGCGCTCTGCCTCTGCCTGCCCCCACACAGCTGGGGTGTCCCCATGGTGGGGACAGGCCACTGGTGCCCTGGGCGATGGGCTCTGGGAAGGGATGGCTTTGCTGCAGGGCAGCCCCTTGCCATGGGGGCCTGCTGATCCCTCCCCGTGGGGCTCCAGCCCTCAGACTGACCACCAGGGATGGCAAGTGAGATCTGGGACCCACCAAATTTAGGAGGCGGTTCCCCATTTTGCCCCCAGTTTCAGAGAAGGCAGATGGTTTTCCATCTTCCCTGACACATCCCATCAGGACACACCAAACCTTCCTGTGCCTCAGCTGCACTTGAGACCTTTGCCCTTTCCAAAGTGAGGAGGGAGGAATTTTGGGGGAGGTGAAATGAGGTCCAATGGGACCAGTGCTCCTGAGCATGGAGCCAGCAGCGAGCCTGGGCATGGAGTGCAAACTCCACACTGCTCATTTGGGCATCCTATCCTGGATGGAGGTTGCCTACAGCCATCCTGAGCTCCAGCATCTCCCCTCTCCTTGTACAGGTGCAGGGGAAGGGATGGAGCTGCTTTCTTGGGCACTGCTTGTCTGGTGTCCCTCGGGAAGCTGGGCAGTGGCAGCCTTGGCCCACAAACCCCGTGCACCCATCCCCTGCTCTGTCCTTGCTGCAGGGCTCTCGGGGAGACCCCGGGTCTGGGCTCCATGTGGGCTCTGGAAGGGGCCAAGAAGGAGATGGAGAAGATTTTCAGTGAGACAGGAGAGGAAAGGGCGGGAAATTCAAGTGGAAGCAGCACTTGTCAGGGCTATGGAGGCTCCTTACATCCTCTGGCCCTGCTGTCTATATGGGCACTGTTGGGGTTCTTAAGGGCTGGAGTGACTCAGTGCCTGCAAAGCCCTCCTGGTTCCAGGAGGATGTCTGGGATGCTGGGGGGTAACCCCACCTCTCCAAAGGCCACCAGTCCCTCCAGACTCCTGCCACCCCTGCACCCCAGCCTGGCTGGTGGCACCTTCTCTCCTCCTTCCCCCTGAGCTCCAGAGGGCACTTGCTCCATTCCTGGCCTCACTGAGCTCCTTCCAAAATCAGGGCATTCAGGCAAGCCCTCAGCTACTGGAAACCCACAGTCTGCACTTTTAAAAGGGGAAAGCAAACTGCTGTGCCAAGAAATTGGATGTGGGAAACCCAGCCCTCACTCTGCATGAGGGCAGGAGCATCCCAACTGCAGACAGATCACTCAGCTGCCGTGGGATACCCAAAAATGTCATTTCTGCAGCCAGGATGCAGCCAGTCCCCACACCAAGGGGCAACCTCTGACCCAGAGGGTTTCCAGAGGGTTTCTGGAGGAAGGATATAGAGTGGGATAACCCAAGGAATGGCCTCTCTGCTATATAAAGGTGGGAAACTGAGGCATGGGATGATTTAGGGACTCAGTCAAGCCATGTGTGACAGGATGCAGATGGCCCAAATCCCAGGCTCTTCTCTGAATTGCTGCTGAATTCTCCCAGAGGCAAAAAATAGCAATTTTTGATTGCCTCTGAAGCACCCGTTGAGGATGCTGAGCCCTCAGGAAGGAGGGAGCCGTTTGTGGAGAGGATCCCAGGCCACCAACTGGAGCGTGGGGAGATGGTCCAGGCTGGGGGGGAGCAGGGGACAGAGGTGATGAAAGGACAAGGGGAATAGTTTTAAACTAAAAGATGAGAGCTTTAGGATGACTATTAGGCAGACATTCCTCCCTGTGAGGGTGGGGAGGCCCTGGCACACGTAGCCCAGAGAAGCTGTGGCTGCCCCATCCTGCAAATAGCCAAGGCCAGGTTGGATGGGAGCAAAACCAACACAAGCTTGTTCCAGTGGAAGGTTCCTTGCCTATGGAACTGGATGACTTTTAAATTCTCTTCCTACTCAAACCCTTCTGAAGTTCAATGATGTCCTCCTCAGGAACCCGTTGGAGATGGATATTTGGGATGATCCATGAGCTGGAGTGTCTCCAGGGAGATCTCTGCCAGTCTCTGTGCCCCTCCCCAGACTGGGCCAGGAGCGTGCAGTGGCAAAGCAGCACCAAAGCCCTGCTCCTGGGATGAGGATCTGGCTGCCCTGGGAGCCATAAATCAGGCTCACAGCCCAGGCATTGCTTGAAGGAACCTGGCTTCCACCTCTGGTCAGTGATTGTCCCTCCCTGGGACCTCACTGGGGGCTCACAGGGACCAGGGGTGACTTCTCCTGGATGCTTGTGGGACACATGCACTCTCAGCCTGGCTTTCTCCCTACCCCAGCTTATGTGCCAGGTGGTGAAAGAGTTTGGCCTTTGCTGCTTGTTGAGAACTGCCCATGTGTGAAGATAAAACAGAGGGAATGTCACGTCCTGGCGCTGCCGTCTCCAGGAGCGGCCGAGGGGGCTGGGACCTGCTGGAGGTCAGCACGAGGAGCTTTGATGGGCTGAGCTTATCAACTTCACCCCTCTCAGATGTCATCTGTGTGGTTTGTGCAGAGAAAAAGGATCCCAGAGTTGTCTGAACCCCAGCCCCCCTTTTGGAGGGTTGTGTCCTCCTGCCCCACGGTGCCTGGACACCAGTGGAGGTCCCCAGCAGGCTGTGGAGGGGCTCATCCTTGCCAGGTACTGAACGTTTCAGGTGGGTCTGAATTGGGGTAGAAGTGATCATGAAAGTGAGAGGTTCCATGAGCTGCCCCACAGTCGTGTGGCACTGGCACCCACGGGGTGTTCCCACTTGAGCTGCGACAGGGCCCCAGCCCGGGAGAAGCTTGGATGCTTGGGACCTGGGCAGAGGCTGGACAAAATGTGCTCATCACCCTGATTGGGACGGGAATCTGCTATTTCAGTCTCTGTGACCTAATGCTCTGTAGGTGCCTTTGAAAATAGCCGGAGGGTGGCTGCAGGGGCTGGGTTTCAGCAGTGATCCCGAACTTGAGCTGCGATGGAGCAGCACCACAGCCCCACAAACCAGGGCAGATCAGCAGAGACACCCCGAGGAACTGAATCTGCTGAATGTGGAGCAAGGGAAAACGTTTGATCTGGAGAATGCCAGAGCTCCAGGTCATTGCAGAACATGAGAACAGGAAAAGGTGGCAGAGTCCGAAGGGATGATGCTGAAGTCATCAGCGGTAAAAATGGCACCAAAATCAGCCTTTTCCTGTGAAATAATTTGGCTGGAATGAAATTGTTTTTCCTGATGGCAGCCAGACCATTTAGGGGTTAACTGCAGCCCTGCTGAGAGAACTGTAAAAGGTGTTTCCGAAATATTTCCACTGCCCTGTTGGTTTTATGGCCAGGAAAGGCAGGGCAGGCCCGCCTGGGCAGCGGGGCGCTGCTGAAACCCAGCTGCTGGATGGCCGTGCAGATGGAAACCAGGCTTGGAAAAGCAAGCAGGGATTCCGGGCTGGGCATCAGGAAAGTCACCCAGTGGTGCAGATGGATGCAGGAAGGGACCCCCCGTTGATCCACCCCCAAAGCCTTGGGGATGGTGAAAGTCTTCCCTGTCTTGGGGGACAGAGTTGATGGTGTCAACTTCACACTGAGTTATGGAGGGTGTGGAGAGCCTGTGGAAGGGATTGGGTTTTGGGGATTGGGGAGTCACATTCAGTCAGCCTAATCCCCATTCTTGCCCAGTGCTGATGGCTGGGACCTTTGCAGGTCTCAAACACAGGGGAGGATGGAGAGGCCACTCACCCTGCCCATGTTGGTCCTCAGGGGCACAGAGGGTAGGGACACACAGGTTTGCAGGTCTGAAGGCCACAGGAGATGCTGTGATGCTGCCTGATTGTTCCATGTGCCCTGGGGTACTTGACTTCATCCATGTGCCCTTGGATCAGGCTTGGACACAGGGAATCATGGAATCGCTAAGGCTGGAAAAGCTCTCTAAGATCACTGAGTCCAACCATTAACCCAGCACTGCCAAGGCCACTGCTAACCTGTGTCCCCAGGTGCCACATCCACATGGCTTTTGAACCTTTCCAGGGACAGTGATTGTACCACTTCCCAAGGCAGCCTGTTCCAATGCCCGACCACCTCTTCTAGAAAGAATTTTTCCTTAATATCCAATCTAAACTGCCCCCAACATGACTTGAAGCCATTTCCTCTTGTCCCATTGCCAGCTGCCTGGGAGCAGAGCCTGACCCCCACCTGGCTGCACCCTCCTGTCGGGGACTTGTGGACAGGGAGAAGGTTCCCCCTCATCCTCCTTTTCTCCAGGCTGAGTCTCCCAGTTCCCTCAGCTGCTCCTCATCTTGTGCTCCAGACCTTTCCCTAGCTCTGTTCCCTTCTCTGGATACACTCCAGCCCCTCAATGCCTTTTTTGTCATGGGTGGCCCTGAATCAGAACCCAACAAGTGGGACACAGAGGTTGCTGGTCATTGGTGTGCTGGACCAAAAACTCCAAACTCAAACTGGCTCCAGGCCCAAAAATTTGTGTCCCGTTGCATGGAGTATGGCCAGCAGCAAGCTCTGCTTGTGCCCATGATGAGCATCTCAGAGGTTCCCTCCTGCCTGATCCCTCCTTTCAGATGCTCCCAGCACTCGTGCTCACACTGTGTGTGCTCCCTCAGGCTTCTCTGCACAAGTCCTGGCTCCCCTCTTCCCTGTGCTTCCAGGCCAGGTTTCCAAGTGCTGTAGGCCCAAAAATTTGTGTCCAGGATGCAGTAAAGCAGCAGCAGGCAAGTCTGATTTGGGCAAAAAGTAGATTAAATTCCCTGACCTGTGCAGACAGGACATGAAACAGGAAAGTGGCCATGAAGTCACCTCTCCAAAACATCCCTGTATTTGTGGGGAGATCCCGGGCAGCCCACCTGGGCTGGTGTCTGGGTGGGTTCTGATCACCTCTGTGCCTGGGAAGGGGCATCCCATGGTTAAGGATAAGTGAAGGAAAGATGTGTTTTGCTGGAGTTTCTGTGGCTGAGTGTCATGGCTGGGCCCGGCTCACAGCTGGGTGCAAGGGCGGCTGGCAGGAGCCAGCACTCGGTGGCCAGGCTGGCCTGGCCGAATTGAGGGGAATTTCTGTTTTCACTCTGTGCCTTTTCTCGCTCTCAGAAGTAATGAAATGCAGGAGCCAGCATTAATGCACCATTAAAACTGCAAATTTCAGCACGCAGCCATCAGGAAATGCAAATACTCGGGTCTATGGTCAGTGCTACCTCTGCCATGACAGCGGAGGAAGGGGCTGGCACACGGCTGACCTTTGCCTCTAGGAAAAAATATCCAGTGATGCTCAGCTTCTGGCTCTTGTCTCCCTCCCTGCACCCTTCATCCTCTCCCATCCATCCCGTGCCAGCACTGAGGGGCACAAGAGGAAGGGGTGGCACGAGGGGGTGTTTGGGCTTGGCTGTGCCTGTCCAAAGAGGGTCTCATGCTCCTCCCTGAGGTTTGGGGTGCTCCGAGGGGGATCAGGACGAGAGGCAAACTGTGCTGCTTTGTCTGTGCAGGGATGTGCCTGTCCCCAGGCCGCCGAGGGTGACAGCCGGAGGAAGAAAAAGGCTGCAGGAGCCCTTGCTGCAGCTGGCGAGCACTGCCTGTTCCACCTCTCAATTGTGCTGTGCGTCGCTGGCAGGGACCTGCTTTTCCATAAATTTGGGTGGAAGGGAGAGCTTGGCAGAGCCCTGGGCTGCAGGGAAGGATTTACAGCTGCTCTGGCTGCTCTGTGTTCTCCTTGCAGGGCTGGGGCTCCTGCAGAAATGCCCTGAGGGAGGAGGAGGAGATGGAGGAGGGAACCCGTGCTGGCATCCATCCAGGGAACAGGGTCCCAGCCAGTGCTCGATCAGGGCAGCTGGAGGAGGCAGGATGAACAGGACATCCCCGGTTCACCCACGGATCTGTGGCAATCCCGGGGCTGGGAAAGCTGGGACAGGGGCAATAGGGGGACCCCCATGCTGGGCTGGAGGTGGGTGATTCTGTCCAGCATGGGCACAGCTAGATTCTGAGATTTCCAGCAGTGCAGAATTGGTGGAAAGACACCTTGTCTACCTCTGGAAAGGTGGTGACATCTCCCAGGTCCAGCCTGGCCAAGTGCTGTGAGCCCCTGAAGCATCTTGGGGCACATGGATCATCTCAGCCTCTGGGGGGAACTCTGGGGCACTTGGAGCACCTCATCCTGTGGAGTGTCTCATCCCCTGGGGTCACCTAGGGCACCTCAAGGCTCCTAGGGCACCTTCTTCCATGGAGCACCTCATGCCCTGGAGTCCCTCAGGCAAGGCCAATGGCCGCTGCCAATCCCAGTGTTGAGCACCATCCTCCTTGAGCAGGTTTGCTGACCAGGAACATCTTCCCACCACAGGCCATTGACTCTGGCCTGGCTGGCAGGGCCTTCTGGGCAGTCCCTTCAGCTCGGGCAGTGCACATCCATGTATCCCTCATGGAAGACATCGAGCCCAGGAAGTGTCTGGGCTGGGTCATGAAGATGAAAACATGCTCTGATAGCTCCAGTTTGCTCTGGGTCATCTGAGGTGATGAGCTGTGCTGCCCCAGAGTGCTGGGAAAGGACCATTTTCCCTCTTTCCTCTGAAGTTTGAGTTTTCTAGGCAGCCTTAGGCAGCGCTGGAGCTTTCCCAGAGATGCCTCGTGGCTCTTCATTCTTCCCGTCTCTCCTGCCTGCTCTCCTTAACTCAAAACAAGAGCCGCTTGAGGAGGGAGATGCATCCCAAGTGTCCCTCCTCTCTCCTTTGCAACGAGCACAAAATAGGTATCGGCCCCGTTTCCAGATGGAAACGTGAGGCCTGAGGATGGATAAAGAGTTTTCTAAGGCTTCAGAGCAAGGTGTGGACAGCGCTGAGAATAGCATCGCGAAATCTCAACTGCCAAGCCCTTAGCCTAACCAGAAGGTTATTCTTCTTCCCTTATGCTCATACATATCCATTAGGATGAGACCATATGTGTGAGATGTAGATGAATTTCTTTCCTCTTGACAAGTCCAGTTGGTCTTCCTAGGTAAGGAGATGGTGGTCTGTTCCCATCCAACTCCAGGCTGGCTCTTTGCCGCGATTTCTTGGGTTGTGTTTGCCCCGGAAGAAACGGAGCTACACGCCAGAGCTTCAGGCCTAACTCTTCTCCACACACCAGTTCTTTTGATGCCAGACGTCCCTGGGGGGCTGTGGAAGTGTCCCCAGAGCCTGGTGAGTACAGGGAAGCTTTCAGCGAAGGAGAGCAAGCAGGTGGGATAGGGCAGGGGGGAGGGCTGCTGGCCCGCCCCCCCAGGTCCCAGAGGGCTTCCTGGGGACGTGGTGGCTTCTGCAGAGGAGAAGGGAGTGGGTGAGTGCAGCTCTGTGCTCCTGCTCTTCAGCTGGCTGCACAGGGTGTCTCCCAAAGACCTTGATGGGACCCTTGCACACCTCAGCTCACCCAGGAGCTGGGTGCTGCCCTTGCAGCTGAACTCTGGTGTTGGAGGGTGCCTTGAAGATAAAGTGAGGAGAGAGATCTTGGAGGCTTTAGGTGGTTACAGGTGTGATGTGAGACACATCCAGTTGTTGCTCAGCTCCAAAGCTTCCTAACAGGAGGAAGAGCAGCCTGGACATAACTGGTGCTTTTGACACGTCACAATCCATTAGAGATCAGTGCAGGGCCAACATGGGGAGTGGTGCTGAGGTGACCAAGGGGGGCACAGCTTCTTACAGCCACAGAGTCAGGTCTGTCAGCCCTTCCACAGCATCAATCCCGTGTTGCTGCTGACGTCTGTGATGGGCAGAGGGGAAGGGGGTGGGTTCTAGGCAGAGGAGAAGGGGGTGGGTTCTGGGTGCTGCTCCAGCATGTGAGAGTCAGGGGGTGATTTCTTCTCAGGGTGGTGGAGCTGAGCAAAGGAGAGCAGCCTGAACAGAGAAGGCAGCCTTTGAGAGGCACAGAATCACAGAACCATGCAGGCTGTAAAAGCCCTCTAAGGACACCAAGTCCTACCATTAACTCGTTAACTCAACACCACTGTGTTTGCCATGTCCCCAAGTGCCACATCCACATGTCTTTGAACACTTCCAGGGATGGCAATTCCACCACTTCCCTGGGCAGCCTGTTCCAATGCCAAAGTCCTTTCTGCCAGACAAGGGGAGCATGGTGCACCTCCACAATGCTCAGGGCTCAGCTGCAACAGCGTTGATGAGAAGAGGGGATGTGGAATGGAGGGAAATGCATCCAGGTGGGATCTCACAGGGGAGGGACCAACCACGTACTTGTTTTCAGAGGCCTCATGACCGTGGGAGGTGACAGGGCATCACTCCCTCCTCCTGTGCCCACAGGCACTGCTGCCTGCTGGCCCACCTACAGCTGGAAGCCAGATTTTATGCTACACATTCCAGGCTTCTCCATGGGCTTCCATAAAACACAGACACGCCCAGGTGGCTCTCACCATTGTCCTCAGGATCCCAAATCCCTGCTGAGGCTGTGCATGCAACACCTGGGTGCAGGAGCATGGGGGTGGAGTGCTGGGCAGGAGGCAATGACCTGGCTGCCACAGTGGCCAGGAGGAGGCCAGCACGGTTTTCACGGACATTTCTCCGGGGCTCCTGACTCAAGTGTGCCCAAATTAGCACTTGCCACAAGTGACTTTGATGTTTCCAGTGGAAATCATGTAGCTGGCACATCTGTTTTTAAAATCAGGGTTGCTCTGACCTTTCAGTCTCCTTGTTTGTGTGGACAGGCAGGAGAGGTTTGGAAAGCCCCACCTGGCTCCGCTGTCCTGGTGGTGAGGGCTCACCAGGAAAGACCACATTGGGCAGGTGTCCTCCCATCCCCAGGTCCTGGGGCTGAAGGATCCTGTCCCACCAGGGCCTGGGGATGGATTTGAGATGACACCACAGGGCTGGCCAGGGGATGAAATGTGGGAGAACATGGGTGGAGCAGGAATGATTCCCCCCTGGAGCCTGGCTTGCTGTGCATTTCAGCTCCCATGTGAAGGGCAGCATTCTCTGGTCTGAGAATGGCTGTTTTCATGTCACTGGTGTCTTCTCAGAGCCGGCTGCTGAGCAGCAGCTCGGGCTCAGCCAAAAATCTGCAGGCACTGGGAAAACCCCGGTGTTAACGTGACCCAGGAGCAGTGCCCCCCGCCTGGCCACGCACCACAGCGCTTGCCTGTCCCTCTGTCCTCAGTACGGCTTGGGG
>VYXF01003051.1:8084-28575 GCA_013397295.1 Polioptila caerulea
TTTAAAAAAGTTGAACAAGAAGCTTTCTGGAAAGGAGCTCCAGAAAGTTCACAAACCCTCTGTCCATCCCTGATGAACCCTTGTACATGTAGCAGCCCATGTGCACAGCAGAGTGATGCTAGGTCACAGCTGGCAGCAACAATGTGCCCCGGAGTCAGGCAGCAAGAGTCACTGCTGCAGCGGAGAGAGAGGGCCAGTGGGGCCATCTCATCAGCTGAATTTACTGGGGATTGTGTGCATCCTAACTGCTCTGTGGAAGGGGCTTACTTGCAGATGAGCAGTGGGTGAATCAGAGGAGAATGACTCAAATGGTCTTTTTTTCCAACAAAGTTTTATAAAACTTCATAAATCACTGGTTTTGGCTTGTCTTGTTAGGTGTTTCTTGTTGCTGCTTTAACTGCAAGGACAAATGCTAAATTCTGTCTGTTCTGTCAGAAGAAACTTTTTGTACAAAGATTGGAAACCAAGAAGAAAAGTAAGAAAATAAACAAAACACATTCAAAAGCTCAAACCCACAAAGCCTTCACACCATATGGGGCTCTGGGGTAAGACTAGCCATCCTATTCTTGAGCTAACTATGGGCTGACCCACTGCACCAGTTGCCCTCTCTCACTCCTCTCCTGCAGGAACCAACTAATGTTCCATTAGTAGACATCACTTCTAAAAAAGACATATGAAGATCACCTGAAAGTTTTGAATTGCCTCTGAGCCAGAAAAAACTGTGAGCAGTCCTGTGTTCTGTAAGCACTCCTCAGGAAGGAATACAGCATTGACACTACTTACATTGGCTATGCAAGATGGTGCATACGAGAACAACCTCACTATGAACACAATGTCCTTTTGGGTTTTCCTTCTCTCCTTCAAACCTGAAGGCAGGATTTTTTTCTCATTGTTTACTGACATTTTCCTGCTGCCTTCAAGTTTTTCTGTAATTCATGGATCTAGGAAGCACTTGGAAGTTTTACATGCGGATCAAGCTTGCTGTGTGGCTTTCTTCAGAGTGCCTCAGGTTTAGGAATGATGTCTAATTACAGACATTTTTTCCATTTGTTTTATCAGGCTGTCTGAAAAACCTATAGAAAATTGAACACCAAAACATGGCCTAATATTTTCAAGTTACATCAAAGACCAAGAAAAATACAACAATGCCAGACAAGATCTTTTCTATATATTGTGAAATTGCTTTGTTTGACATCTAAAGAGCAGATTTGCAGAAGATAAATTCCATTATCTTGAAAGCCTCAGCCTCTACCATTTGCTTTTATTTCAGTTCAAATGAGACTTGAAGTGCCAGTGCAACTGGCAACATAAAGCTTGATGCATTACCTGTTAGTAAATTTATAACTTCTTCAGATTCATTATTCAACTACCAATCCCAAAGAGCTGTGTATGACACCATCATGAAGACAAGGAGTTTGTAATGGAGCTGTGTCTCCAAGCTGTGACTTACCAGCTAGGTCCAGTAGGAAGGCACCACCTTCCCCACTCTTCACTGGAAGGTGTGGAATTGCTATGGGACAATAATCCCAAGCCGTGTGGAAGATGTCAGGTGCAATAAGATAACAATCTTCCACAACCTTGTTTTCTCCCTGTAAAGATGAGAGACAAAGTTGCCTGGGGTTGTGGGAAGCGAAAGAGAAGTGACCCCAGGAGACCCCAGCAGAACAGGTGATGTTTCCAGGAACCAGTAATGTTATTAATTGCCGTCCACCAATTGTAACAGTGGAGGTCTATCCCAGGTCCCTCAGCCACCCAAGGCAGATCTCTTTTCCAGGCTCCATGCTACAGCATAAAGCAGAGTGGAGCCAGGAGAAAAACTCTCAGAGACAGCCCAGAGTGTCATGCTTTAACAACAGCTGTCTGCTAAGGAAGGCAGGAGCCCCCCTAGGAATTAAGAATGTAAAGTCCCTCCCTCCAAATTATTATAATTTTGGATTTAAGGGGGCTCTCAGGCAAGGTTATGGGAATAGAAATAACAGTTCTTTATTTAGGAGAACTAAAATAAAACAAGCATGCAGTAATGCAAAACAAACAAACAAACAACCCCACTGACAGAGACCCAGAGTCAGAATACAACCTGACACCCTGTGGGTCAGGGTGTTGGTGGCAGTCCCATTAAATGGTGGCTGCAGCCCTCCTGCAGTGGCAGATGTGGCTCTGTTGGAGCAGTGATCCTGTAGAAAGGTGCAGCCCTCTACTGAAGGTCCAGTGGAGAGAGATGGGCCTGGTCTTCCTCTGAGAATCCAGTGGAAAAGGCTGCCTTGGTGTCCCAAATCTCAGGTGTTTATCCAAGTAGAGAGGTTTGGCTCCTCCCCCTGGATGGAGCATTTCCCAGTGGGATGATGGAATTTTATCAGTGGACTCAATGACCCATTAAGATCTCTCCCTGGAGGGAGGATGGATGGTAGAAGGGATAAAGAAACTGCTCTTGCTGGTTTCTTATCAGCTGGCCTATTGACAGAAGATTACACCACCCCCCATCCCAGTTCCAATAGATGGTGATGGAATACACAGGTTTTTTGGTTACATTTTTCACTGCAACCCATAACACAGAGTCCATCACACCAGCTCAGCTGCACACAAAAAAGATCCAGTTCCTCTCTGATTGCAACCTTGAAAAGGTTGGGTAAAAGGTCACACACAAAACTGGTATCTGAAATCAGATTAATCTATATAAAGATTTTTGACTGGCAGGAAGATTAAGATTTAGGTTAAGATTTAGACTGTGGTTTGACATCATATGCATGTCTAATAAGGGCTTTGATTGAAAGGCCATCAATTATTGCATGTGTCTTTAGGGATAATTAAGTCTATTGAATAGCACTGTATTATTTGAAGAAAAAAGGGGTCACATTTTCAATTTTATCTTTCTTCTGCCACATGATACGGAATGAGAGAGAATGTTTAATTTATGTTCTGAAAATCTGTTTTCGAAATGAATTCTGTCCACATCATTTCCTCTGAGTTGAAGGATGGTGGGCTATAGGTCCTGGGCAGCCATCAAAGAGAGCACATGAATGAACTTCAGCAGAAATATTTAAAAAAAAAAAAGAAACACTAAAAAACTTCTCCTTTTTAAATACCAACTCTCAGCCACCTGCCATCAGTTGTGTATAAGGGGCAACTCCCAAGGAAGAGAACTGCAGCTGCATCCACTTATTTTGCCCTTGCAAGCAGATTCTCAGCTGATGTAAAATGACAGAGCCTACTGCACTCAGCGGCATAATTTTGCAGCAGCTGAGAACATGTGCTTGAGACTCTAAATTAGCCTTCAATGGAAAGTTGTGTTTCTGTAAGCTGGTTGGCTAAATAAGGACATGTCTGTAAAACTGCAAATATTGCAACAAGACAGCAAAGAGGAAAACGGAAGAAGTAGGTGGTCAGAGCCCAGGTCTTCGGGGGAAAACCATTGGAAAATGTTCCTGTTGCACACTTGCTTTAAATTCTAGGCTGCCTTCTCAGGTCCCATTTGACTGCATGGGGTGCAGAGCAATCATCATAGTATAGCTTTCAAATATTTGTCAGTGGACTCTGCCTTAAAACTCCATGTATTGCTTTGATTTTACATTCCCAGTAGTTGCATGAACTCAGAAAAGCACTATAGATTAAAGCTATGGCAGGAAAAACATCTGTGTGTAGAACAAGTTATAATGGGCAGAAAATCAGCTGAACCACCTGGAGCACTACTTAAGATTGGTTTTTTTTGGAGTTGAAAAATGGCGAGAAGTTGAGAATGCTGCAGAAAGATGTAAATCCCTCAGCTCTGTCTGGGGACATCAAATGTCAGCAGCATACAGATCCCTGTGGCTAAGTGATGTGTCTGGATGAGACACAGGGCTGGAGAGTTTCATCCCATTTTGATGCCTTTGGTAGATAAAAGCAAAACTGTTTTTGCCCTTGCACTAATGACCTTATTCTGCAGTTTTAGAAGAAACCTCTCTCTCAGGGGAGGGATTTTTTTTAAATCATTTTTGGTGCCCAGTAGTAGTATTGGAAGAAGGAGAATAGTTTGTTTCAAATGAAGAAGCCCATTACTGCACTTGAGCTAAAGATGCTCTGTGACATTGCTAGCAAAGGTGAAGCTGCCTTTAGACTTCAGGAGGTGGAAAAATGCTGACCAGGTGATCTCGAGGTCCTTCAACATACATGATTTTTTACACTAACACAAGATATTCCTGTACCTTCACCTAAAAGCGTTTGGAGCATAACTGATCAAATTGGCACTGCAGGCTGCACAATACTGGGGATGGCTGGTGAGGAATCACATACATGAAAAACAAAGGACTATGCAGAGGGAGCAGTTGAAAGGATAAATATACCATTATGTTGGGTATGCTGACATCTCTTATCTGAGTCATACTGACTGCCTGAATTGTGTAACAGTTCACAGTGTTTCTGAATTTGGGTCCATTACTGTGATGTCTAACACTACCAGAATTGTATTGAATTACAGTTTTTTCTGGATGAGAATGATTCTCCTCAGGGAGAGTCACTTCAGCTAAGAAATACTTGTCCTTCTTGGATAAAAAATAACCCCAAAACATCTTAAAATATCACTAAAGAAAGTGGTGCTTTGTCAAAGATAAAGTTTTTACTTCAGAGATTAAACAAATTTTGGAACATGATATATGGAAATACAGGGATTTCTCAACACATTTGAGATTATATTCTGCGTAATAAACTGGCTCAGCATTGAAAAAAAGTGACAGATGTTCTAGTAGCCCCACACTGAACAGCGAATGTGGGAGAGAAGGAACAGGGGCTGTTGCTTTGGGAAGGGTCACTGGGAGAAGGTTGCAGTTGTGGGAAAGAAGATGTAGAACAGGACATGACGTGGGCCGTGAGGGTTACACTGTCAAGCAAGTCTAGATGCAGTAACTGTGCTGTGTTTTGGAAAGGAGACTGTTCTGCAAGGGCACTGGTACTGATCAGAGTAGCTCCTGCAGCTGGGAAAGGCAGATATGATGGGATCAAAGAGGCTGCCTAGGGGCCATGCTGACACCTGTGTGCTCTGGTGTTGAGGCCTTCCTGCAGCAACCCTTGAGGGCAGAGATTCTGTTAAGAGGAACCACAGAGCAGGAAAGTTATGCTAAAATTAAACAGCTCAACGCACATCCGGCAGCTCTCCTAACAGAGCTATGGCATGCACTTTTTCCAGTCACCCATTCTCATATCTCTTCTCCTTCCTGGGAAAAAAACTTTTCTCCCATTTCTTGGCCCTGACTGCTTTGTGTAGATGCTAGTTGACTCACAGGCAGAGCTGGTAGTGATAACCGCCCTCAGGGTAATCTCAGTGTCTGAATATGTTTGCTTGATTATTTGTAACCTGCTAAACTGTGAGTTTCACAATCTTTGCTTTTAGCCAATGCCATAAATAGAGTTAATGTAACAATTATTGTCAAGCCTGCATGATGCTGATAGGCTTTCAGTTCATAAATCACATGCATTTGTCATCTCTCTAAGCCATTTAATGTGACAAATCACACCATCTCTTGTGTCAAACTGCCCAGAATTAATAAGCTACTCTTACTTCACCTTATGGAAAGTTCAGCTCTATTTATAGCAAATTTAGACACACAGAGAGAAGTAATATAAGTGGTGTCAAAGAAAGATGTGTGGTGATGTTTGGAAGAGGCTTGTCATATCCAGCACAAAGCGGAGGCAGACAGGTAGCTACAGAAATCAGTGATAGAGATGCCCACTGGTTACAGAGGGAGGAGTTCTGGCTCAGACTTGATCATGGACTGTTGGGACATCTGCCAAATATTGAAACAAACACAAGAGTAAAGGATTTAAGCACAAAATCTCAGATCTCAGACTTTGTGTTCTGGCTGCTGGAAATGCTCTCCTTCAGCTGTTGTTACAACTCTGATTGCGTTCTTGCAAAAACGACATATCCTCAAACCATTGACAGGGCCAATTTACTTACTTTAGCTATTGTGAATTTTAACTTTCCTGTTATATGTCCATAGTCCAGGTGCTTAAACTGAGCCAGGAAAAGGGAATTCTTACATGTTTCTCTTTGGCTCAGTGTTTGAAGCGAAGTCTTGTGCATGTCTCTATCAAGGACATGGATTCCTAATGGCATTCAGGACTGTGATTTGCTGTACAGTCTTCCCCTTGCTTTCTTTTCTGTGATGTTACTTCAAAACAGTGACTGATTGTGATTTAGCAAAGATGGGAGGAAAAAATTTAGCCTGCACTGTAGCATTTGTGACACTATAGAGACACTAGATTTCTTTTGCACCTTAAATGGGCTAACTGATCCCATTGTTCAGAAACAAAATACTGGAGGATTCACAAACAGTTGAACATGTATAATAAACTAGAAGTGATTTATAGCAATCTCCTACTTTTCAAAGATACTGATATTGGTATGAGACCTGCAACCACATGATAAAAACAGGAATGACTAGTACTACATGTCCCAGACACCGTGAAGTAAATGAAAACCTAACCCCTGAATGAATTCTCAGTTAGAGTGGGAAAGAACATA
Organism: Polioptila caerulea; assembly: GCA_013397295.1. Lineage (NCBI taxonomy): Eukaryota > Metazoa > Chordata > Aves > Passeriformes > Certhiidae > Polioptila > Polioptila caerulea. Next base: position 14,581 of record VYXF01003051.1, read on the forward strand.
AGGGAAATAAATAAATGTAGCTCAGCGCAATGTTTAGCAGGTGACACGATATGAAGTTTAAAGTCCAGTCAGATGTCTCACACTGTGCATGACCACAGATGGCATCTTCAGCCAGCACTGAGCAGTAGTGAGAAATCAGCATGAACAGCTGAGGATGGAGTGCCTGAGGCAGGACTGCCCCTCTTCACTGGAGCAGTTTCACTGCAGTCTCACTGCTGCTCCTCTCAATTCAAGAAAACACCAGTCAAAGACAAGAGAGGAGCCCCCATGGGACACGCAGCAGCCAGGCTGATCCCTGTGGTGTGGAGCTTGTTTGGGATTGTGTCTATACAGGAAATATTAACTCACATTTAAGATACTGATGCTAGAGAGAGGTTTGGGCTGCTTGAGCCACTTGGGTAAGAAGTCAGGCTGCAGCTGAGACATAAGAAGAGATGTATTAATGAGCTGGGCACCCACAGGACCCTTTTTGAGAGCAGAAAGGGTTCATAACCTGGCCCCTCTTTGCTCCAGGGAGGGATCTCTAAGAATTGTCTGTAGCTCAAGCACTTGTCACTAAGAAATCTCACTGCCGAGCACTTCATGTGTATTCTTCCTGTAACAACTACTTTAACATTTTAGGTGAAGAAGCTGCATTTACCATCTGTATTATAGGACAGAGCATGATATGATCACTGTGGGAGAGGATAAACGGAGTTTGTGTCATTACTGCCTTTATTCAGCTTTATTTTCTTCACTTCTTACTATAGATAGGATTTCTTCTTTTCTATAATAGCAGACAAGACATCTACAAGCTTCGAGCCCAAGTGGGAAGGCAGGTCCTCCAAAGCACACTCTTGAAAAGCCCACCCATGAGCAGTGTTTTAACAGCCCAAGGCTCTGCAAAGGCTGAGGTGCCTAAACAATACCATCCTGAGCTGCAGCAGAGTAGATCAGAGTGTCCTGCCCTCAGCCCAGACTCTCACCAGCACCATGGCTTTCCATCATTTCTCCCAGGGAAAGGGGCTGCTCCTAGGGTAAATTACAGTTCTTAGCAGATCAAGGTGCCAATCAACTGGATCAACTGTGGCAGGGTGTCACTGGGAATGCATTTTACTATGTTAAACAATTTGATATTAACAAAAAAATTTATCCTTCAGAGTGTTATTATGACTCAACTCCATGAGAGAAAAATTACACTCTCCTCATTCACCAAGAGTTTGTATCACATTGAAGGTGCTTTTCCCTTCTGAAATGCTGCAGGGGTGTTTTGAACCCAGTTCAAAGTGATTTTTCTGTGCTTCGTTAGTCACATTCTCATCTCCTTAAAATCTCAGTTTCTGCAAGTGACTTTTAACAAAAGCAGTGCTGCAGCAGGCAAAGGGAGGGTAGAGGGGAAGGGGACCGGGACCTGTGACAGACTGAGGACGCAGCAGAGCTGAGTGACAAGATGGCTTCACATCCACCCTCACCCTCTGACAGCTGGGATGCAGGGCTGGGATATGAACCCCCTCTTTCCCCTTCGAGTGGTCCCTTTTGGGGATCTATCTGCTTGAGCTCCACCTGAGGGAGGAGAGCCCCAGCCAGCAGCAGCAGCTGCATCTCTTTGTGTGTGATTCTCTATTCCATGCCAAATACTTGCCTTCCCCAAGCATTAGAGCTGCACAAAGGAAAGCATATGAGACTGGGGGCTGAGGCAGCCCTGTGTTTGAAGACACAGAGAGTTACTCCAGGCACTGGGAGGCTTTGTGATCAGGCTGCTCAGGATGTCATCATGTTTCTTCTGCTCCTACTGAGCCCAGAGCTGAAAAGTGGGAGGAAAAAACCTCCAACTTAGCACTTCTGTTAAAATTAAGTTCCATATCAACAGCAAAGGGTATCTGAGTTCAGCTTTTGCACCAATGTTGCACAGAATATTTGTACACCTAAAACAAACTCCAAAGTCTTGCTTAGGAATTTCAAAGTCACTATAGGCCCTGTGTGAGCAATAAATTACAGCAGATATGGAGATGGCACCTATTGTCCCTCCCACCACCTTGTCTATTGGAGAAGGACAGTCCAGTCACTCCATCTGCCACAATGTCCTCCAGACCGTAGGGCTTCCTGCTTTTTTGGGCACCTCCACTGGTGAAAGTTGTGCTAAGCCCAGACCTCAGCTATTTGTAGGCAAGAGTTTAAAGTCTGGTGACATCACTGCTGGTATGTTTCATTCTAAGTAGATCACCTCACATCTGGTTTAACAGAGTCATAATATTTTAGCTGTAGTGCCATGTGTCCTTCAGTAATTTTTGGAGTTGAATTCTGAAATCTGAAATCTTCAGTAACAAAGTCATATACAATCAAACACACTGTCCTTCACTGAAGATCTTCATGGACTCACAGCAAGATAATGTCCCAGTCTGACCATTCAGGAGGCACTCAGGAATCACACTCCCACTACCCAGAGACTTCAACTGCTGGGACCCAAGCCCCTTCACAGCAGGCAGCTCCAGTGAGCTGATGGGTCCCCAGATGTCTCACGCTCAGGCAGACCAGCTTTCCTCACTGGTTCAAACACAGGTTTCTCACAGCAGAGTCTCAGACCCCTGTCTCCTTTAAGTCATTTTATAGTAGTGCAGCAACAGAATGGTGCCTGCAAAAAGGGACCCTGAACAAAGGAATGCCTGGGCTTTTACACCCTCACAGTCTGTGTAGGTGAAGGTCTGTGATCTTCCAGCTGAGTCCTCGACTCTTGCTCTATCTCCAAATGTCTGGTCACCTGGCTGGTGCCACAGGTCCCTGGGCCTTCTGGGATTCAAAAGGCCAGCAATTCACAGCCTCTTCCTTTGGGCTCGGACTCCTGCCCCACAGAGCTCAGTCTGCAGCTCTCACTGCAGCTGCACACCACACTCCCTGCACTGAATATTCCTCAACACTCAGCGTCTGAGGTGTAGGCTGGGGAGTGGCAGGGCAAACTGGGACACTGCAGCCAGAATTTGGAATTGGATTCTGCAAAAAGCCTCTAAGGGAGGGATTGGAGGGGTCAAGCTAAAATTTTAACCTTATCAATCTCTTTAGATTTTTACTCTTTAGAGAGTGAGCAAAAGAACAGCAAGTAAGGCTGGGCTCCTCTGCAGCCCCTTCTGATCCTCATGGTCTCTAAGGCACCTCTCACCTTCCTGATTAACATTCCAGCTGTCCTCTAATGCAAACTGGGACTAAACCCAGTTTGCAGTTTTCTAGCAAAGCTCATAATTCCCAAGGGACTTCAATGGATTTCAGATATATACACCCTACATCTAATACCTCTGCTGAGTTTCTGATTTTTAGTACTCTGCAGAGTTATGAATTTTCACTCACAGGCTCAACTTTTAAAGGTCTTCTCAGGTTTCACGAGAGGATCAAGTCTGCAGCAGTATCAGGAGTTCTGTGACGAATATGCCCTTGGGAAGCCCAAGTTTTCATAATTTCTGTATGAGAGCTGTTTTTGGTGGGAAGAACTGCCTGGTTTTGCCTGTGTGCTTTCTGCAGAGCCCTGGAGGGATGCTGGCACAGGCTGCAAACCTGCCTGGGACACAGGGGTGCCCACCCAGGCCTGGCCAGCAGGAAGCACCTGGCACAGGCGCAGGCACTGCAGAGAGCTGCATGTCACAGAGCAGCAGAAGGTAGGCAGGAAGCCCTGCAGGTCCGAAATACCCTGGGACTGCCCTGGGAGGAGGGAGGGATGCCCCTCATTGCTCGCTTTGGAACAACTGGAAATAAACACAGTGTGTGAGTGCCCCATATGCACAGGGATGGGCTCTCTTCCCCTGAGGGTTTCAGCTATTCCACCAGACAGATAAGGAGGAAAGACATCTGCCAGAGAGGGGAATTGAAAGCGTCTTGAAAATTTGTGGCTGCAATTTGGACCCTTGTCATGCCCACGTACTGTGTCACTGCGAGAGGAATTCAGTTACCATGGGTTACCCTATCAGTACGGGGACCAAGTGCCTCCCCTCCCAACAGCTCTATAAAAAGAGTCGCTCCAAGACATCCCAGCGGCTTCTGCATACCGGCACAGACCCGGAGAAACTTGGCCGCAGGGGGACGGCCACCAGAGGAGGTGTCAGCATGCCGTCCGCCTTCCAGTTCCAATGCCACCTCGTTCTCATCTTCCTGGCAGCCTCCAAGGGAGAAACCAGATACCTAGAGGTGAGCAATAGGGCTGATGATTAAACATCTCACTGTGCTTTTAGCTGCTATCTTCTAACTTGTACTCTCAGCTTTTAAGCATCGTGCTTCATTCTTTCCCCCTTTCCTATTCCCACTTCTCCTGCACTAAACTTACACCTGGGTAACATGAATGCAACAGTCCCATGTATTCTGTACTACCCCTCTATTTATTTATATTCAGCAATTTTGCTGAGGATTTAAGAGACACTCTGTGTTCTTAGCTGCTGGTTTCACCTCTTAGATGCCAGGTTTATTTCCCCTCTATTGCAGGTTGGCAGCTTTCTGCCTGAGCTCTTCCACAGCTGCACTGTTTCTGGAGGAGAGATATGATGTGCTGTGTCTGTTCTTGAGGGGTGCAGGGAGAGGGCTGCATTTCACTTTGCCCCATACTCTTTTTGCCCTCCATCTCTCACCAGGTGAGGGAGGCTGTCGAAGATGACCCCTTCCTACTACTCAGTGAAGATCTGAAGCGAGAGCTGTCTGCAGGACAGATCTACCGGCGGTCGCTCCGTGAGTTTCTTTGGTGCTCTGGTAGGGACAACTGGCAGGTGGGAGAATCCTGAGGGTACCTCAGGGAGGGGAAAGGGCTAATTGGGAATGACAGAGCTGCAGGAGCTTTGTGCTGCAAGACAAGGGAGAAGAAGGACAAAGCATTAAACCCGCAGAAACCTGTGGTTTGAGGCAGAGGGTTGGGGTTCACAGTTGATGGTCCCAAATATCTGGAGTAGGATGGGGATTCCCCAACCCATGTCCCTAGGCAGGGTCACATTGCCAAGGGGTGGGGCAGGTATAGAAGCTGTGACTGGAGAGAAATCTGAAAGAACAGAGTGTTTGTGCCCTTGTGCACGTACACACACAGAGTTTTCTGCTCAGAGATGTATTGACACACAATCTCCCCTCATTCCCCGGTCGCACGTTTATGCTCACACCTTGGGAGTTATTATTTATCCTCTGACGCTCAGCAGGCTCCTAATTGCTTCAGCTGGCTCTCCCTGTCCTCACTGCCAGCTGGGTCCGGGGGGGACTCTCCTATCCCACTCCTTCCGGCACAGGGGGAGCTGGCACTGAGTCTCCCTCCAGAGCAGGCAGCGGCAGCAGCCCTTTGTCCCTTTGTCCCTGCTTCTCCAGGGTGCATTGACATGCTGAGTACAGAGGGGCAGTTCACCTTCACCGCAGACCAACCACAGCTGCACTGCGCAACCTTCTTCATCGGGGAGCCCGAGGAGCTCATCACAATTCACTACGACTTTGTAAACATCGACTGCCAAGGGGGGGACTTCCTGAAGGTAAGAAGCTGCAAGTCTCTGCTCTCCTCTGACTTGAGAGGTGTTTGCTGTGTGTGCAAGGGGCAGGCGAGCGCATGTGCACATCTGTGTGCTGTGTGTGTGTGTGCTTACAAAGCAGGCATTTGCAAAGCATCCACCTCTGGGATGGCTCTTTCTCCTCCCTGAGGCACTCTGAGTATGCGTCCCCCCATCACCACTCCTCTAAAGCAAAGTCAGATACAGGATGAAGAACCCTCTCCAGACTATGTACTAGATCTTCTGAACTTTTCCAGAAGCACCTCTGTGGAGCATCCATACCTGAGGGGGTGGCTGAAAATTTGGTCAGTATGATTTAGTCATTGCCCTGTGAATCACACGAGTCCTGCAAATAATGATACAGATCTCTGGATCGCTGTTATTGCCCTGGGAACTCTGCTCACAGGTCAGGTTAGCACCAGATTAATAGTGAGCAGGTTTTATTTAAAATGTTCCTGCTAGAACTTTTCAGGACATTGTCTCTTAAGAGAAAGAGGCTCATGACTCAGAGCCATTTTACTCCCCTGTTAAAAGACTTTACCCAGCACATTTCTCTGGCAGGCAGGAGCATTCACCAAGATCTGAACTTGGTCAAGGAGAGAAGAGGAGGCTCGATGGTCCCTGGCTCCCCTCACCTTGCACTTTGTCCTTTGTGCTGAACTGACAAGGCACAGAACAGACCACATCCCATCTAGTGGCAACCTGAGGTCCAGGAACAGGGAGAAGGAGGAAAGCTGCCCTTTAGCCCTTTCCTTGTCTCCTGCTCACTTTACCCTGGAGAATTCTGCCCTTCCATTCCATATCTCAGCTGAGATCCCTCTCTCCATGTGGCTACAGGGAGGCTGATTTCAGTCTCTTGTAGAGCTAAGGCTTTTGTACCCGGACATACACTCATTTATGGAGGCTAGAAAAATGCCAAGATATCTTTTATGTTTCACTGAGCTTTCCTTTCCTTGGTAATGGTGTCCCAAACTTCTCTTATTATATTGCTATATATATACAGGCAGCTTTTCCCTCATGTAATTTGAGCACCTGCATCTCATTGCTCCAGAAACTTACAGTTCTGGCAAATCCAGACACAGATCCTGATGGTTTTTTTTCATCAGGAAGTCCCACATACTCACATCAGAATTACTGATTGAAGCAATGGCTGAACCTGGTCCTTCAATTTTGGGAGTATTGACTGAAGTGTTTAAGGAATGTGAGAGCAGCTAGGAGGGAATTGAAACAAGAAGGCAGTAAACTGCGTATCTATGCTAGAACTAATATGTATTTCTACTTCTGACACATTTCTCTGAAGATGGTGAGGGAAAATCGTGGCTTTTTTTTTATGAACCAAAGATTTGATGTTGATGTAGAAGTTGATGCTTAGGGTCCAGACAAATAATGCAGGATTTGTTTTACTTTCTAGTGGTTAGGACGAGGTGAAAGAGCTGACATGAGTGAGAGCAATAGTTCTGTCAGTAATTCCCCCCCAAAGGTTTTTTTGTATTCCGATATCTCTGGAAGGCCACTGCAACTATTAATGACAAGCCATAAAGGATGGATGGTGGAAAATTACAGGCCAGATCAATTGACATAATGCCCGGAGTTTTAAAAGGTTGCTTATATTTCTTGTGGCTCCCATATCAAGCTAGTAAAAAATTTCTCATTTTAACAATGAAATTGCAAAAAAAGAATGTGATGATACTGAAGCAAAAAGAGATACCTCCCTCAAAAAAAAAAAAAAAANCCAAAACAAACAAAAAAGCAAAAAACAAAAAACAAAAGTTGGCACCTGAAGGAGATAAAAACAACTTTGAAAGTTGTATGCATCCCTTTCCTAAACATCAGTTGAAGCATGAATAATTAGTTAAATGTTAGGAAATCAATAAATACAAAGAATTTTTGTTTTCAGTTTGTGGCTTTGAACAGATTGTATGGTGTCAAAAAGAGTGTCTGTTATACTTCATGTTTCTGTTCTCTGCTAAAAGAGCTATTAGCAAAACCTTTTTTTTATATAATTGAACCTCTGTAGGTGTTTGATGGGTGGATACTCAAGGGAGAGAAATTTCCCAGTTCCCTGGACCATCCACTCCCCACTTCTCAGAGATATGTAGATTTCTGTGAAAGTGGGAATATTCAGAGGAGCATCAGATCATCACAGAACGTGGCAATGATCTTCTTCAAGATTCAGCAACCAGGCAATGGATTTACTGTCACAGTCAAGAAAAACAGCAATCTCTTCCGTAAGTCTGCATTTCTTACCACCAAAGTGGCTTGTATTTGGGGCAGGAGGCAAAACAAATGTGTTGCTTTGCAGTGGATTTTCTCACTGTGGTTATCTGCACTGACATGGCTGAGGTAAGGCAGTGGAACCATGAGCACCTGCATGCCTGAAGGCTTGATTCAGGCTCAGTGTGTGTCCCAAGAAAAAAAGGGGCTTAAGAGATCATACAGGCTTCATTATGGAAGATCATAAGGCTCTTTCTTTCAAATAAGATCCCTCCCAGTCTAATATTGGCATGTCCCAACACATTAAGCTAGAACAAATAGTATTAATTTAGCAAATTCAATCTCAATGTTTTCTAGATCTGGGTGAACAATGACGAAAAAATATTTGAAAAAGGTCAACAGTAAAATCAGCGTATTGAATGGTTACTTAGAATGTTAGTTAGTGGTAGTTATGAGTGATATATGATCACAGGGATCTATCTGCAAGTTCTTTCCCTAAGCTTCTGAGCTGGCAAGGCACAAATTATCATAGAATCATAAAATGGCTTTGGTTGAAAGAGACTGTAAAGATCATCTCATTTCAACCCCCCCACCATGGCTAGGAATGCCACACACTAAACCAGATTGTCCAGAGTCTCATCCAACCTGGTCTGGAACTCTTCCAGCAGTGGGGCACCCAAAACTTGGCAAACTGTTACAGTACCTCATTTGAATTGTTTTTTCTAGAGAGGACAGGACATTTAACAATTACTGTTCAGGCCAGTCTGATTTATCTGCCTATCTACTCAAAGTGACCAAACAAAACCAAACCAAAACAAAAACCAAAAACCAACCAACCAACCAAACCCCCCAAGAAACAACAACAAAACAAACAAACAAACAAACAAAGCCCCCCAAAAATAAAAATCAGTGACAGCATACCTGCTATGCCTTCAAACTGACAAAATGTATGGGCCCTTGACAGCATCAGCCCCTGATGTACAGATTTCAGGTGTGAACTCTTCTATTGACTGCTTCACACTTAGGTTCTGCCAGACCTTATGCTACATAGTAAATAATGGGGAGGGAATTTTTAAGGAACAAATGTAATTCAAGAACCTCAGAAAATGCCACACACATTTTTTTCAGCATTTGGTTATAACTCACAGTAATTAAAGTATCTCTGCTGTTTTGGTACAGTAATTATGTAGTTTTGCTTTATGCAGTGATGACTGGACAAGTAATCTTGAACCTTTTCCTGTGTCCCAGCTTGCAATGTCATCTCTCAGACCCCCTCAGGGAGGTTTACCATGGTCATTCCTCACCAGCACAGAAACTGCAGCTTCTCCATAATCTACCCAGTGGTGATAAAAATATCTGATCTTATCCTGGGACATTTAAATGGTCTCTTTTTAAAGGTGAGATCTTTATTTCCTAGGAAAATATTAGCATGTGCAATTTTTCTGGGCACAGAAGAGGGAAGGGGTGAAGCAGGGATAGGCTGTGGTGCTGGCTGCCAAGGCATGGGTGCTCTGGACTGTTTGTGTGCATGCTGAGGGCTTTGGTTTCTCCCAGGGAGGAGAGCTGGGGCTGTCCCTGTGGCTGTGGTCTCTGCAGTGTTGCAATGGCAGCCAAATTTTGCACATACCATTAATCCATGTAACGATTGCTTGCCATTACAAAGGGTGAGGATTTCATTATAAAGAAGGGAGCACTCTCCCTGAGAGCTGTCTGTCTCTATTTAAATTAATGAAAGCAGCAAATGCTCTGAAGAGAGAAAGGAGACACTAGATAGCAAGGTATTATCACGGACAAAATACAAACATGCTCACAACTGATTGCCTGCTCCATATGGTGAGCATCTTCTGCTCTGATCTGGGGTATTTGGTGCTTGGTGACAAACTGACAGAAGAGGACAGGAGCTGTTGGTGATATATGTGCCTGAGAGGCGTAAGAAGGTGCCAATTCCAAAATATTCAGAAGAACACAGCAAGGAAATTTTTTTTTTCTCCTGCCAGTGAGTCTGACAGCCTAAATTCTTCAAGGAGATTGCCAGCGTCTGAGCAAGCCAGGTTTTGAGAGATGGGCAAGTGATACAGTTGACTTACTCATTCAGAGCAGAATAGGACTACAGCAAAGGAAGGCAAAGAAAATAGGCACTTAAGTAGCAGCATAGGGGTGACAGCCCAAAGGTGCTCAAGGTGTCCATGCAAGATATTTTTGGCAAACAGCATTAATTTCAGGAAAATTGTGGGTTATACAGTAAGCCATTGCTTTCAGAAAAAAACTACACTTTTTGTTAATTTCTACCTAATTGAACTTTGCCACAATGGTGCATTTTAGCATTTTTTGGGGAGTAAGTATGGTATAGTGGAACTGAAGTTCCTGCCTGCCAATTGAGTGTTGGCATACATACAGCCCATGCCTGCATTAATTTGACTACATGTCTATGCACCCAGAACCAGATTGCTTATCCACATTAAAAGCAGTTGAATCAACACCTTTTCTACTTGTCAGTAATTTTCAGAATCTATGTAGGTTTTTCTTTGGAATCCCTTAAGAAAATTAACTTACTAATGTCAAATCAAGGATGAGAAACTGATTTTGCAAAGCTTTAAGCACAGGGGATTTCTAACACCTATTGTTAGCTTCAATAATGTCTTCAGAACTGCTGCATTATGAAGATGAATGGTAAATAACTTTTAGCCTCTGCCTTTTTAAGAAACCATCTGCAAGCTGTGCAGGAGTGGGAGATTTTGTAGAGCTTCTTGGAGGAGCTGGCTTAGACCCATCCAAGATGTTTCCACTAGCTGACCTCTGTCACTCCTTTCATGGGTCTGGTAAGAACTTCTTCCAATCACCTCCACATAGTAAAATAATTAACCATAATGAGATATGCAGATACCCCACACACACATCTGGACTTCCTGCTAGACTGGTGAACTTCACATTTAGCAGAAAAAGAGCCTGGGGTCTGGCTGTGTGCTACAGCACACCCATGGCCACCTTCATTTGCCCCTTTAGTAATCATAATGACAAGGCTGAATTAGACATATTTTAAAAATCCTTATCCTATGACAAAAATAAATATTAGAATGTCAGCACATAAAAAGGTCTGGAAATTCACAACAAACAAAGGCAGATTGCTACATTTCCAGTTAAGGAGCTTTTCTCCCATTTACTCAGTGTTTCCAAGTAATTTTCTGTTGCAAGTATAACATATACCCCAAGAGTCTCAAAGTTCCCACTCTCTACTGTGAACCTGCTGGTGCTCTGAACCTGTTTCTCTATCATGCTGGTCCAGTGACTTCTTTCCCCCCATAAAAAAAAGAACTTCCAGTTCTAATACTCAAAAGCAGACTGTAAAGTGTGGCAGTGATATGACTGACCCCTGTGGCACACCTGCCATTGTCTCAGGAGTATCAAGAGGGCACTGGAAAAGTGGCATTTCCACAGAGTCTTAGAGCAGGAATGTTCCTGGCTCTTGTGGTCTCCCTTGCCTTTCATCATACCACAACTTAACAGTCCAGGCACTATTCAAAGATTTAACTTGTTGAAAGTAATTCTGAGTACTGGAATGAGATAAAATATGTTTTCCTGGTGGTGTGAAGGAAGTGAAAACCCATCTCAGTAGCTCCTGCTCTCCCATGACATACCAGATTTCTCCTCAAGTGAGGAAGTTCCTCCAAGTTCCCCAAACAAAAAGGCTTTGCCAAGCCTCCACTCAAGTGTCTTGCCTAAAGCAGCAGTTAGTTACCTTTTGAGTTTGTCTTGATGGGACCCTCACATGCCTTTGTTCCTGTGAAGAATGTCCTTACACAGAAACCCACTCATCCCACTAATGGGAAACATTTCAGTGTTGCTCATTTTGGCTACCTCCAGGACATAGTGCCATTATCCTTACCCATCACTCATAGTATCTAACAGTAGCACATAGACAAGGAGTAGCATTTACGTGAGGGAAGGATTAAATACCCATGATTAAATACCCAAGCATTGTAACACAAAAGTAACAAACACAGAGGTTAATCAGCAATATCACTGCCAGCTGGTCATGGTCATTATGACACATGAAGTTGCTTTATTTCCAAAATTGCATGTATCGGTGCTTCATAATTCCCATCATTATATATATCTTTTCCCTCACTTTCTCTCATGTAAATGTATCTTTATATCTCCTTTACATCTCTTTTCCCTAAATAGCCCAAATGAAGATTGGCTGTGACAACACTGTGCTGCGAATGGTCTCCAGCGGCAAACACATCAACCGCGTGACATTTGAGTACCACCAACTGGATCTGCAGGAAACAGAAACAAGAAAGGAGAACAGCATTGAGGAATTCTGCTTTCCTAGTATCTGAGAAACCAGGACACATATCTTCACATACCTAATGAAAATATATTTCTATAATAACATATTTTTTCCTTTAACTAGCTGGTGGTGTCGAGCCTTTCTATAAGCATAATTCTTTTTTCATACAAATCAGTCATTCCCATCAGAAAGCAGTAAAAAGCAACAAATGTATTAGTATTTGTTATTATCATTATATTCTTTTTGAAATGTTTAAGCTCATTTACCATATTGAAAATCAATAACAAGAATAGAAGGGTATGTTTCATGCATAAATATTATTAGGAAAATAGGCAAAAATCCTAGTCTGGGGATATATGAAACCCAAAATAAATATAAACTTCATGCAGCAGCTTTATCCTTTTATATCAAGTATAAACAAGCAACAATAAAAAGATGGTGAAATACAATTCCAGTTTTGTAAGAGGAAGACCAACATCAGTGTGTGTAAAATACTACTGTTTTACTTATGACTATAAATGTACTATTTATTTCTAATGACGTGTTTTTAACAAAAATTTATAGCATGAGACTTCCTTACACAAATCCAAACATAAATAAATACATTCAAAGAGTTGGCAAAGAGTTCTTATGTTTTTTCTCTGTATTTTTTCTGAAGAGGTCTTCTAACATACTGATTAAACTGTCTAAGTCTTGTGCAGTTTTCTGGAAATGAATATTTTTAATATATGTTGCTGAAAAACAGTGAATTATTATGAACAAAAATTGGTTTCTCCAGGTTGGTCACCCCTCCACACAGAATAAGTTTCAGCAGTACGCTTACTGGTACCTTCCCTCTTTCAGATTTTTTTGGTCCAGAGTCCTGCTGACCCATGAAGGCCAGGATACAAAAATACAGATATATTTTTTCCAGGCCTTTGGTGTCCCAGAAAAGAAGTGTCAGTCTTGAAGAGCTCTGGGAAGTACAAACACAGCAGAGGACCAGAGCTGTGTCCTAGCTTTGAGAGCAAGGTCTCATTGGCATGTTTTCTGGGAGTGATACCTGGCAGTAACAAGAGCAAACTGTTCTGCCTCCAGGGCTTAATTAATGGTGAAATCCAATTAATCCAGCTGCATTCCTGAAATCCTTCACTCTAAATTATTGCTCTTAATCTCACATTCATCCAAAATCAAGTGTCTTGGTTATTCAGCAGCTCTGCAGTTAACCTCCCTGAATGAAGTGGGGAAAACCGCAGCCTCAGACTCTCCCTCTTCTGGTTTTGGAAGCCCTGTTTTTGTGACTGACTCCTGAACAGCTGGATGTCTTTGGCAGACTGGTCAGACTCAGGTGAGCGTATCCACCCTCTAGGGCTATGTTTATGAAAAACTTGGGGATTGTGGGAATGTTTCACTTCATTCTGAGGAAAACAGGCAAAAGTGCTACTGGCTACTCCACAACATGAAGCAATCCTGACTAAGGTCTCTGAGCGGAGGGTTCTTGGCCACTACATCCCTGTTCCAGACTCATGCAAACCACTGTAGGTTTTCTGAGCCATGCTGAAGTGCTGGCAGTGATGGTGTCACCACCCCACATCAGAAACTTCACATCATATGATCCTAAAATCATAGAATGGCCTGAGTTGGAAGGGACCTTAAATGTCATCTAGTTCCAACCCCCCTGCTGTGGGCAGGAACACCTTCCACTAGACCAGGTTGCCCAGAGCTCCACCCAGCCTGGCCTTGAACGCTTCCAGGGATGGGGCATCTGCACCTTCCTTGGGCCACCTGTTCCAGCACCTCACCACCCTCACAGTAAAGACTTCCTTCCTAATATCTAATCTAAACCTACTCTCAGTTGGAATGCATGCCCCTATTGCTGTCACTACATGCTCTTGTAAAAAGTCTCCCTCCATTTTTCTTGTAGGTTCCCTTCAGGTACTGGACAACCACAATTGGGTCACCCTTAGACCTTCTCTTTTCCAGGCTGAAAAACCCCAGTTCTCTCAGCCAGTCTTCATAAGAGAGGTGCTCCATCCCTCT
>VYXF01003051.1:48511-62369 GCA_013397295.1 Polioptila caerulea
AACTCTTGCAGAGACTGACAGACATTGAAGTAACATGACAAATCCTGTGTAATCTGGTTTGACTTCATTGCTGATGCTGTTCTGGGCAGGAATTTGCTCTAAGGACTTGTGAAGGTCCTTTATGACTTGAATTATCCTTCAATGCCATAATCAGACACAGTCTATATGGATGTTATGGCAGAAAAGTGGAGATGACCACATTTTCCTGAAATCATATTGCAGAAAAGTGGAGATGACCACATTTTCCTGAAATCAGTCACCACAATTGACTTCATTCAATTCACAAAATTTGCTTTGTTTATAATTTTGGTCTCTATATTTAGTATGTAACTCCACTTCTGAATAGGAGGGATGACTCTAGAGATAGCTGTCTCAAAAAACAGTATCTTTTTAGTGTTGGAGTTGAAGTCAGATTTGCATTCAGATGCAGCATAGCCCATTGATACCTGTCATGGCTTGACAGAAAAAGTTTTACCACATCATAGAGCTTTAGGCATGTGACTGCTTTTTAAAGATTATTTTAAGAAAGCAAGACGCCTACATCTGGAACCCTCTTTGTTCTACATCCTAATTTAACTTGCAATTAAAGTATGCAGCTGGGGTCATTACAAGCTACACTGGTGGCCTACCTGTCACCCACAGTCTTGAACTCACTTGTCATGGGAAGGAAGTCTCCCCTGCTGATCTTTGATACAAATAGATACAGCACAAATTATTTCCTTTGGTCTCTCTAAGAGAAGGCAGTTCCCAGCCTGAGCAGCTGGGGTTGGCTTTAAGCCCAAAAAAGGATGAATGGATGGATTTAGGGACAGAGTCATAAAATGACTAATCGAAACAGCAGCGCCTAACCCTCTCAATAGTCACATGCTGTGCTGACATTTTCAGGCAGGTCAACTCCAGGTGGCCCAGTTACTCAGTGGCATTCAAATCAAATCGTACAATGTGGCCTTATTAGGTCCAATCATTAATACCCATTTTCACCAATGCTAAAACACTTAGACGAGGCTCCAGGTGACTCTGCAAGATCTCGAGACGAGAACCAGTAATGAATGTACAACCTGCTGAGTAATGAGGCCATTTCTAGGTAGAGATGAATGTTTACTTGGGAGCAATCTTATGGTTCACTTCACCTGAAAACCTCAGAAAAATGCAGATGCTGCCTTAATGGATTCTGAGAGGAAACATCACCTAAAGAACTCTCCAAGGCTCTAAATTTTAAAAATTTTTATTTCAAAGGATTTCACAGAGCAATCACTGCAGGGAAAGATATTTACTTGATCAGATTTTCCAGGATGAAGCATCTTATTAGCATAGTTACTTTTTGGCTATAGGGAAGAATTTGCAACTTGTGGGACATTACCATGACCTATCACCATGGTGACTGAAAAGATGAGTTACGGGTGCCGATAACATCTGCATGGAGTACTGAACAATAAAGTTTCATGACTTCTTATAGCTAAGATGGATTTCAAGCTGCCCTGCCTTTTTATTTGGAAAAAAACCCAAACAGTCTGGAGCTGAAATCTAACAAAATGGAGACAGATGTTTTCAGTAAACTTGGTACATACAGAACTGCTTGCACTGGCTCGTGTGGGCTTATACAAAGCATGCATTGACTGCTCATGACCTACATGTGTAGAGCATGCCTTCTCTCAGCTAGAGACACCTTCACCCAGTACTGATGTGTTCTTCCACACCTTGTTGTGTTAGCTTTCTGCCAACCTTCTGCATCTGTGGGGTATTTCAGGGGAACTGCTCCTTCTCATTTCTCATGACCTGGAAGATCTTTGTGCACCAGGGCCACTGATCATACAAATAGGAACTTCCTTTTCCCTCCAGATCCTGCTCCAGCCTTCTCTTTTCCTCTTTCAGCCAGTGACTGGCAGATTTTCTGGCTATGATAGAAAATACAAGCCTGACTATCAAATGACTCACCCTGTTGTGAGCCCGTTAGAACTGCTGCGATTCCATTTGTGCTCACAGACAAGGGGCTGGGGCTCACCCAGAGGGGCAAACAAAGCTCACATCACCTTGGAAAACCATGCTGTCAATGGCATGTGCTCGCACTGCAGTCAACCTAACAGGATCAAAAGGCTTTTCTCAATAGGCCTATAACAACCATATTTTCAGGTATCTCTGAGGTATCTTAAGATTCACCATATACTTACAGACTAAAGAAGTTTCTATTTTATTTACAGGACAACTCTGAATGCCAATCCTTTGAGAATATCACCACCTTTATATAACAATTCTGTGTAGAGATATCTTAATGAAATAAGATCCATATATCTAACTTCATGCTCCATCTGCTGTTTTGAAGAGAAGTATGCAAAACTTTTCACAATGTTCTTAAACTAGTAGGCAGGGGCAGAAGACAGACACACAGCCTGTCATATGTCTTCAATACTTTAGCAAGGGCTTTCTAATCTGGTTAGGGCAGCAACTGAAGGGATATCACAGCTGTTCTTTGTGTGTGCCAGATGCTTTTTAAGGTCCACCTCTGAAGCTTTATCTGTGCCCTACAGTGTGTCTTTCATTAGTGACTTATAGAAAGGTTGCTAGCAAGCAGGTTTATTTACAAAGCTCAGTGCTAGCCCTGGGAGTGTCTGTTACCAGTTCTAGGAGTGGTTCAGCTGTGGTACTGTGATACCTGCCCAAGCTAAATTACATTTCCATGCATGAATCAGATCCCAGTACATTAAAGGCAGCAGCAAGAGCTAGCTCTATCTTAAATCTGTCACTGAAGGATTTGAATTCCAGCTACAGGTAATGTATTGGTTTTCCTTGAGTGAAGACCTGGAATGTATGCATACAAGAATATGCTAATTATTAAAAGCAAGTTAGTCCCTGTTTTGTCTGCCGTGTTTTGGGGTTAAAAAGTTAAGGACAACTACTGTTCTATACGTAAAAGGGGGGGTTAGTCACACATAATAGATGAAGCAGAGCAACAGATATTGCCTGAGTCCAAACATAAAACCCCTCTGTGCTCAGGTCTGAGCTACAATTCTTCATGGCCACTAGATAATGCATATCACCCTAATGACAAGATCTTGCAGCTGTAAGGAACAATACTCTTTTCTCTGAGAGACAGAACATCTCAGCAGCCCACATGAGTACTCAAATACTCCCCCCTACAAATTTTGCTAGAAATCCCTGAAAAAATCTCATTAATCTCAAATTTTGACCACAGCATCTCAAGAAAACTAGTCTAAAGAAGGGAGAGTGACAAGAGCCTTGAAGAGTCCTCTCACATATGTTCAGTATTTGCATACAGCTATGAGAGGGCAGGGAAGTAGTAGGGTTGCTTGTGTAACTCCAGAAGCTGAGGAGAACCTTCAGGGCTGAATAGTGATACACCACAGCTGCACTGCCACTAACAAATTCAAGCACATATGGGGACAGTCCTGAGCACAATTCCCCAGGACAGCACACTTGTACATCACACTGGCTGTACCTGTGGCCCCCCTGCTCCTGCATGGGAAGGAAGGACGCTACCAGCCACCCCTGTGCTGGGGTGGTGGGCAGCTGGCAGAGAGCCAGTGCCTCTTGGCTCTGGCTATGGCCAAGGTGAGAGCATGAGCAGCACAGAACCACCAAGGACCTGCTTTTCCCTTCCCCATTCAATTTCTGCATATGCCAGAGGCACTCACAGAACTGTGCAGTGGCTGAGGGCTGGGGCCATGTAGGATGCAGCCACTGCTGCAGCTGTGGCCTTTGCCTGCTCTGTCAGTTCTCCACTCCTGTGAGTTTCTCTTTGTAGTTTTTGTTCACCAAATCCAGGCTTGAGAACCCAGATTCCCAGCTGGTGATGATGGCTTTTGAATAAGCTAGCCCCTGGCCCCAGGTATGAGCCATAAGCCTTTCAGAGATCTTTTCCATTAGCTGTAACCACCTGTAGTCAGGCCTGGCAGTCCAGCTCCCCAGCTCCTTCACATAACTTCGTACAGTATCAGAAAGACTGGAGAGAGATGATCAAAGTGGCCAGGGGGAAACTTCACTATCCCATGGGACAAAGTGGTCCAAGATGCTTGATTATAAGGAATAATGCTTGTGTTGTGAAATTTTCCAGTTTTCCCTGAAGAGCTGTTGGACAAGGGTGTGTGTATCAAAGTCACAGACCTTTGTCACTGGCAGCTATCCGGCCCCATCAAGATTTTTAATGGCTTGAGAAGATATTTATTTATCAGTACATTAGTGTAGCTGTTGAAATAAGTTCCTAATTCTTGTCCAGTTTTACATCAAAATCACCCACCGTATTTATCTCTCTGTCCCTCGTGGCTACTTTGGCAAAAGATAAATTATTTGCTATAAAAGCATCCTGACAAATCTAGCTAGCACAGAGCTAGCACAGATTTTTTTCCCCCTCTCATCTGAAAAGCTATTAGCATGTTCCTCAGAGTAGAGGTGATTAATTTATATGGGCAATAAAATTCTCTCCTTAACCCTCCCATTATGCAAAAGAAAAACATAGATGTTTGCATCAGAGTTAGGATGCTGGGACTCATTACTGACCAAGAAGTCACTTAAACAGAGGCACAACAGTGAGTAGCATTACACTTTAATACTACAGTATTCCTGACATAAGTAGCTGGGTTCTGAACATCATAGTGGGCATGAATAGTGACTTCTAGAAGTGTTTGTGCTCCATCTGCAATGAAAAAGAGGACTGCTAAATGACTCGGCACAGGCAACACTGGCAAGGAAAGAAAGAGAAAGAAAAAAAGCTATCAGCCTCACTATATAATCTAGGCTTTCCTTTAGTTTTGCTGCTCTTTCAAAGTAGGTTTGTCATCACTAACTCAGCAGCTGGATCAGGTATCAAAAACTGTAGTAACAGTGAGAAGTTTGGCTTTCTGTTGGTCTCACTTGTAGCCATTCTCATACTCTTCAAAAACTGGGCAGGCAAACTGACATTCTGGAGTGAGAACAAAAAGTCCAAATAGTGAGTTTTGGTGGGATTAATTACAAGAGGTGGCTGTTATGCTCTGCACCTGATGGGGATCTAGACAGGAATTTTGTGGTGATTTGTGTATTTGCACATGTAAATCTCAACAGAAATTTAAGGGACAAATGGTGGCAAACAAACAGTACAGGCTAGTCAGTATCAGGAAATTCTAGCAAAGGAATTTAATGTATTTGTGCTGGAAGAGAGAAAAACAACCACTGCCTCCTAGGGAACAACATTCTCCTACATATTTCTTTACACACTCACCCCGAGGTGCCAATTAAAAAGAAGGGCCTGGTAAACCCAAAGGTTTCAAAGCAGCTGATTTGTAAGAAGAATCTCCATGTGGAAAGAAACCATTATAATAGCTTCTGGGGAAGACAAAAAGCCATACAAGTTGAGGACTGCTCTGAGACCATGGTCTTGGTGGAATTTTCACTGCTTACGTTCCCATTTTCAAAACACAGATGTATTCCTGCTTGCTTGCTGCACTTTCCTAACACACAGCAAGAAAATAACTGTTTCAGAGCTCTTCTCATACTAAAAAAGCACTGATTTTTGTGATTTACTGATGTTTGGGAAGCCAACTAAGCAGAGTGGCAGACACCACAAGTTTCACCATCACGCATAGGGAACCCTCTGAAACACATGCTACATCTCCCTACTCGGGCATGTCAGCAGTGTTTTTGGAGTTGAGCTGAACCTTCCTACTCATGCATTATGTTTTTTTTTGCAGTAAATATTACTCCTGATCTGGTTTAGGATTTGAGGGAATATATTGGGAAAATTATATAAATATTTCTGATGAGGATTATGTGGGGGTAATAAGGTGTGCACCTTTAAGTCACTCTATTTGAGTGATTAAAAAAAGTCTGCATTTTTCATGATGAAAGCTCTAAACCCTCTTCATTTCTTGTGTGTGTGTGTGTGTGTGACATGAAAATACAAGTTAAAAGCAGATACAAATTCTGACAGTATATTCACAAATACCTCTTTATACTGAAAGACCTGTTTCACATGGCAAACTGAAAATACTACAGCCTGAATGTTCTCTTTCAGGACAAATGGGTCCCCAGAAGGAGAAACCACAGGAAAATCATAGGGGTATAATTTGGAACAGGATATCATGTTGAACATTGCTTATCTGACACAACTTTTGTTCCATTCCATAGGGATAGAAGCTGTTCTGGATGTGAGGAATGAATCAGACTCAAGAGGCTGCTGAGAATAAAAAAAGCTAAAACTCCACAATCCTAAATGTGACTTTATCACAGAATAGAAAAGATGGTAATTTTTCCAGAAAAAAATCCTATATATTAGATAAAAATCAGATGTATTGCCTATTGTCAAGCCAAAGACATGTAAAAATAAAAAAATCTAGCTTTGTATCAAAACCACAGATAGCTTGGACATTGAGTTGCATTTGGTTCTCATTTAATTATCTAACAGTTAATATTAAAATTTGATTTTTTAAAAATAAGATTAAATTCCATTTGGCTCCAGATAATAAAGCTATTGAGATAATTTTAACTCATCAGGCCTCAGTGCAATGTCAGGCAATTCATATGGCATGTGTATTAAAACATGTCATACCTGATTAATTCTAAATTTCGTTGCAATATGAATAGTTACATGCATCTGTCCAAGGCTATAAATGTCTACAGCAGTTTTGGGATCACTACTCCAGCTATGTTTTTACAGATAATACATCTAAATAATTTCTTATTAAATATGAGTCAGTTGAAGAAACCCACCAGTTTAATTAACCTGGTGATGAGTTTGCTTCCTTTGCTTCCTATTTTCCCTCACAAAACTATCTCTTTTGCTTTTATTTTTATTTTCCCCACAGTGACCCAGATGGAAAAGTACTGCATTTATAAGAAAAATTCCTTTAAGGAGAGCTTTTTAATTGTCAGCAATTTGTTTAAGTGTTTCAAATTCACACCTGCTCATCATCCAGTATTTCTGTGTTCCTTTTGTTTCTTTACTAAAACCAGAACTTAAAAATGCAGCAACCTGTAGTGTGAGGAGAGGAAGTGGGAATACTGCAACTTCCACAAATATGTGTAATAGTTAGTGCAACAAGTATTATAGTATTATTAGTAGCAATTACTAGTATTTAAGAATTGCTGATCAAACAGGTGTAAAATGTGCATGCTCTTACTGTGTGATCAGTCATGGAGAGGTGAGCACACGTTCTGCCCTGCTATCAATGATAACAAAACACACACTGACAGATGGCTTGGTCTTAGCTATCTGCTCCTTATTGACCTGTGTGACTGCTTCTCCTCCTGTAACAAGCAGTCATCCTTGATTCTGGGGCTTGCTACAGGCAGAGAAAGGCACTGCAGGCAGCGTGCAGGCAAACCACACACGTCTTTGTCATTGCCAGGCCATTGTTAGCCTAAGACTTGCCAGAGGTCAGGGTGAAGAGCAAGAGAAATGCCAGCAGGGCAGATGCAGAAGTGTAGATGGAGCAGATGAAGTGGGTTTGCACATGGGTATGTGGAAAGAGCATAGAGGGAAGCCATGCTCCTTGGGCCTGAGCATATGATGGGCATTGGACACCACAACACCACACCCCAAAGTAAAGTAGGAATTATCTCTCCAGCTGCTGCATTGACAAAGGGGCCTCCATGACACAAGTTAACAAATCCACCATGATTGTCATGCCAGTGGGATCCTTCTGCAATGGGGATGTAGCACTGCAGAGAGGGCTACCTGCAACTATTTTGGCATCATTAGCATCAGATGTTGTTTTTTCTGGGATCTTCAGCCTGAACCCCAGATATTGAACTCTGCTGTCTTCAGAGACCAGCCTTAATTTACTACTTTGACTCTTACCTGCATTTATCTACTTTCGCCTTTGCAACTGAGCAATGTTGTCAAAGTTTATTTACAATCAGCAAGCAATATTTGGAAGCTTTATGCCACTGAAAAAAAAAAAAATGTGTTGAATAGCCTTTGTAAAACATGTAAGCAAAGTTAACATCAAAGCCAAAGACTTTAGGCCCTGTGACTTGTCCCTGCTGGCACGTGGATGGTAACTCACACATGCTCTGAATGTGCATGTGCTGTTTGAGACAAGCTCCTTAGGGAGTAATGATAAAATGTGTGCAGTGTTATCTCTTGTACAGCAAGAAAGGCACATCCATAGTTGTTCCTCTGCATTAATAGCAAGTTCAGAAACCTTGGAGCAGCTCATGTATCTGTGCCTAGGTATCTGTTCTCTCCAGGGCACTAAGGATATAGGTATCTCCCAGTAGCACAGATTCCTAAGGAGAAGAGTAGAAAGCAGCTGTCCCTTAGAATCAGGGACCAATGCCTAGAGACACAACAGGGAAGTCTTGCTCCTTTCCTCTGCTGGCAAGCTCTCAGATCAGATCATCTCAAGGAATAAGGCCACAAGCCATTTTCAGTGGCTGTCACCAGCAGCTAGAGGGAGAGAGGACATTAAGCTAGCAATCCATTTGGCCTAGTTAGGCAATTTTGAATACTGTGTTTCAGAACATTAAAAAAAAAAAAATTACCCACACCAACAAAGACACAAAACCCACCAAACCCAATCTTCAAATGCCACCTAGTGGTAAAGCTATTTTCTGCTTTACAGAGACGCACAAGTGTAAAAGGATCACCACTGCATTAAGTCATTGTTAGACTTGTTTGGATTTTCTGAGTTCACTTCACACCCTTACACTTGAATGTCTCCAGGTCAGAGGTTCTAGAAATATTGGAAATATGTTCATAGATCTCAAGCTCTGCAGTGCTGTGTGCTGCAATGTCTCACTTTCAAATGCCTCAACATGGGAGCAGTATCCCGAGCTACAAACTGGGGAGCCTGTCCTTGCAGTAGGACAGTGGGTAGGTCTACTACACGCAGTTGGTGTCTGTGAACCAGAAGCCTTACGATACTGTGAAGGGAGACAGCCACCCATGGTGCAGGCACAAAAGCAATCTCATATGCAGAAAGTTTAAAGGCTTATTAATACTGGTGTCTTAGAACTGGTTGAAAGTTTCTGTAGCAAGATTGTAGCAAGTAGTTCACTAATTCTATTCGAAATCTCTGTGCGTGGCAAAACAAGCTGTCAACACTGGCTGAAACAGTCTGCATAGTATGAATCCCAGCTCAAACCACCCACCCTTTGCAGGTACCGGGAGCCTTTCAAAAGCACTTCCTGGTCCTGCTTGACAAACCCCCCCCATCACAATGTCCTCAGTACGTATTAGAACAGAGGTCACTGACCAGTTGTCTTCTGTTTGGATACATAGTGTTCTGGGGCTGCTTTTCTGCAGAAATATTCCTCATGTCTCTGAGAAGATGCTGCTGGGACCCCTGATCAGCAATCAGCTGGGTCCCCAGACCAAAGCTGAGCCTTTGATCTGCCCAAGCTCTGAGGAACTGCATGAAGTTCTCCGGGATGACAAATTCTGTTCTCCTGTAGTTTTAACTCCCCATTACAGCAAAGGAGCCTTTAATCAACTCACAGGCAATCTGCCTTCTTCAAAGCAGCACCGTGGCAAGAGGTAGACAACGTGACTCCAGTGGATGTACTAAAGAACTCTTCCTCTGAGAAGTGCCACTCTAGACAATGTTCCAATTATAAAGCTTAGGACCACATCAGTCTAAATCAAATTTGGAAGCATCTATTTTTCAACTAATGTACATCTATATGAAAAAGAGAGTGCTGATACTGAAGAAAATCTCTGGATTCCTGTTGTGGTGTGTTTTCTTTTAAGATGTTAAATTTTTCCCTTGCAATGGTTTGCTCCCCCTATGTTGTTGGTTTTGTACCCTCCCATCCTTGCAGAATGTTCCTTGTTCCTCCTACCCCTGGTGTCAATCCACCTAAGTACCAGCCCCTTGCTCCAGCCCCTTCCTTACCTGTCATTGTTACCCTGCCCCCTGTTCTTGAGCCTTCCCTGTCAATCCCACCTTGGTTCCTCCCCCTTGGAAATTCCCTAATCCTCGATGCCCCATTGGCCCATGTGACCTATTCCCCTCCCATAAAGTCCCTCATTGGTAGATACATTATAAACCCTGCCTTGTACTCCTCCCCACTCTTTCCCCTATTGGTTAAAGGTTTGTATCCACCCCTGAAACATCCCCTGCTGAAAAACCTCTGTGCACCCTTGTTCTGTGTGTTTCGTCCCTGGACTCTCTGAGGAATAAACTGCCTTGGAAGCCACATGGAAGGCCCTTCCGTGGTCTTCATTCTGATCCTAGGCACTGATACACCTTGTACCATTGAGAGGAGACTTGCTGCTTCAAGGATGAGTGGCCCTGTTCTACCACCACTCAGATTATTCACAGAGAGTGGCCACACAGCACAGTTTCGGGTTAGGGCTAGCAGGTAGATTTCTCTCTGGCACTGCATCAGATTCTCTGCTGAAAAGATCTGCAGTTTGATCTACTTCAACTGGTTTTCTCTTTTGTTTCTCTG
Organism: Polioptila caerulea; assembly: GCA_013397295.1. Lineage (NCBI taxonomy): Eukaryota > Metazoa > Chordata > Aves > Passeriformes > Certhiidae > Polioptila > Polioptila caerulea. The sequence continues at coordinate 58,898 of VYXF01003051.1, forward strand.
TAGCTGACTTGTCTTTAAGAAAAATGTGTAGGTTGTGATGCGTGCAGTAGCGCTGTGATTACTTTAAATAGGATATTAGGGCACTGAACTTCGCATCTGTCATTGCCTCATCCAATGTGATATGCTGATGAAATAACCATTAAGTTCCAGGAAGAATTTTGAGGATTTTGCTGTGAAATCCATCTCTCAAGGTATGCTATCACCACGTGAAGAACTTTTTCAGAATCTCCATGTCATTGCAAGGCTCAAAACATCTATCTGCCAAGCGCATGATCACCACATCCTAAGAAAACTCAAACCAGGAAAGAGCAGCCAGAGATTTACCCCAAAACCTGAGGTGCAGTGGGGCTGACACCCACATCGAGAGAAGACAAGAGAATACAGTACTATCATCACCAGGCTTACAAATCTCAAAGAATTTGGAATCACTACGTTTAAGATCATTTTTACAATAGAAAACACAAGCAATCATCTTTATAGAAGCCTTTACAGTCTCAGAGGTGTGACAATGCCTTGAATATGTGATGGTAATGATGGCTTCAAGCACTCGCCCACCTCTTTGCACTCCCCTCAGAAGGAGACACCTGCAAAAAGGAATAGATGAGGACTACATCCTCCACTGTGGTAGGGGAATGAGGAAACGGAGGGAGCAATCCCAGAGCCATGCAAGCTGAGCTGGCCCATGTTTCTGCAGTTCTTGGTTGTTCCTGCATAGCGTCAGTATAGGGGAAGAACAGGGAGTAACAGAGCTCTTTGTCTTCACTCTTCCTTCTCCTCCAGGCCCTCTGACAGAGTTGGGCTTTTGAATTTTGCTTGTGCAGGCAGCATGCACTGTGGCACTTTATTTCATGTAGGTCTGGGCTTGTGATAGATTTTTGGTGAGGAAAGCTTCTCTGGAGATAATGCCCTTGGCCAGAGAGTCTGTTTCAGCAGCCTTGTTGTCCCTGCTTCCTACAAACCACTCCATCTTTATTCTACAGTCCTCTCTCCTTTGGTGGACCAAAGTCCAAACGTCCTTTTAATACAGAAGATGCAGGAGCTAAACATCTGTTTTCTAGCTGTATTGGGATGCCACCTATACTTCCAAGCATAACTACCCGATCCCAGAGGATCAAGGAGGAGTGCATACAGCGTGGTGGAGACAGGAGTTCATCCGTCCATGGGCCCACTAAGAGCACGGGTAGGAAAGTGGCATATTCAGAGGCACTGACAGATTGGTGGCAGCAATGCACGTCACCTCCAGCCTCTCCATTTTTGTCTGCAGCAAACCTTTAGGAAAAGGCACTGTTTGGAGAGCTGGTGTCACTTTTCATCTTTTCACTGCCTAAACTGCAACATCCACTACTTTTACAATTAAATATTTAACTTACAGATTAAAGGCTAGTCTTTCTAAAAGAAGACAGTGCTAGTCCCTAAACTTAACACAATTTAACACAGGGTGGTGAATGAAACCTGCTTTTTCAGGAAGAATCTCCCTCCAGCTCAGGTCCTTTTTTACTTAAACACATTAAGTGAAACCATCCTGATGCAAACAAAAGCCATTACCTAAAATAAAACTCTTTTTGATAGAGACAATACACTCATTCTCAACTGATGAGACACACCTTTCCAATGAGAAATTACAGAGGAGAGAAACTGAGGTCTGAAACTCTGTTACTTATTTTAGTATCTCTTAGGACCTCCAGTCCACAGTAGAGCTTTACATCCTTTTATATAATACTTTAAAGAAGACAAAATTATTTTTTCTCCTACTTCCTTTGAGTTAAGATATAGACAGAAGTGGATTTGCTTCTTGTCTGTGCATCCTATAAAGATCAGGAATTTGATTCTGGTGTTTTCCAGTCAGAACAGTACTTAGTGAACGGCGCATGACTGCATGTCTTTGCAGAGAACAGTAGCATTCTTGTTAAACTAGCACTGCCAGGTACCATGGTTTTCAAACTCAGATATCTTTGGACTACAGTTTTGGAAATGTAATATATTAAAAATATATACATGTAAATGAAATTAATACATTACTTGAAGAAACCTGGTGAAACATGAAGTGTAAGGGTGGTGCATCATTCAGGACATACCTGAAAGCAGATGTAGATGCCCATGTGTGCAACACATTCACTACTGTCAGATCTAAAAGCTGTTGCAGTCTGTATTTTGTTCCTATTTTTGTGCCTTATCATCGGGTTAAAAATGCTGTTAATGGTTTAGTCCATATAGCCCTACGTTTTCCCCAGGCTGGTTTGCCTCTGAAATGTACCTACCCCCGTTGCTGCCTTCTATGGTTTTCCCCACCCTTCGTTCTAGGTCCTTCCCTGTCTATCCTTGTTACCCTGCCCCTTGTTCCTGAACCTCCCCTGTTATTCCAACCCCAAACCAATCCTGTAAGTGTACCTCCCTGTGGGCGTGTCAGGGTGTTTCCCAAACCTCGACGTCCCATTGGGGCATGTAACCTGTCCTCTCCTCCCACTTTCTGTAATTGGCCTCAGGCAAGTGGCCTGATTTCCCCCAACCCCCTCCACCCCTGCAGATTCCCCATTGGTTGAGTCTTTGTATCCACCCCTTAGTCTGTAACTGTATTAAAACCTCTGCACCAGAGTGCTCTTTGCCTTTCTGGTTGTGACCCCTTTGCCTGCAATAAGGCTTTGTTGGAACCTCACCGCAAAAGGCCTTCTCCTTATCTTATACCCAAACCTTGCCATGGCCGGAGACTTCTCATTGAAGAGCGTGCTGCTCTACAGGTTCTGCCACAGGCATCCCCCTTTGCCTGGGCAGTTCCCCACTCCTGGTGAGGCACTGGAAAACCACCACTGAGCTAGCCGAGCTCCGGCGAGCCGCGTCAAAAAGCTGTTAGGCTATGACCTACTACGATAGAATTCTTGTTTCTGCTGCAAGACACAAAGCCAACACAGTGTATCACAGTTCATTAAAAACTAGGAAGCACATCAGAGACAAGGTGCACTTCAAATAAGAGGCCTGTGAGGTTAAGTTTGGAAAATTATGATATCGAGATGGGGCTTGGGGGGAAAGACCAAAAACCTTCAGCAGATTTTTCTAGAAATCTCAGGAATAGAAACTTATCCAGTGCTGCAGTTCTCAGCACTGACTCTGAACGCTGTTTGAACGACTCCCACTGAAATAAGCTCCAGATACACTAATATCTAGCCAAGATATGGTGTGGTTTGCCACATTGTTGTCTGAGAAGTCTCAAGAAGCTTCCCCCTCCCCACTTTAAAACAAACGAACAAAAAAAATTTCAAACAAAAATGTGCCCTACATTTGCATGAAATTGCACGCTAGAATTACTTTTCATTCTGTTACATGCTGCAGCTGGAACTCTGAGGCCCACCCCCAGCACGAAACTGTGCATGGCGCGACCAAGCGTGGGTGATGGTGGAGGTCGGTAACAGACTTGGAGCACGTCTGGCGCCGAGACCGCCCCGCCTTTGGGGCTTGCCGCTCACCCTTCCGCTTCCCC
>VYXF01003051.1:63280-78270 GCA_013397295.1 Polioptila caerulea
GTTTGGACAATGCTCTCAGGCACATGGTGTAATTCTGGGTGATGTCCTGTGCAGGGCCACAAGTTGGGCTTGATGATCCTGGTGGGTTCCTTCTAGTTCAGAACATTGTGTGATTTGTAAGTGCCACAGTCATCACTACCGAGCTGCGATCATTGCTTGAATCCTTTACAGGGTGGGCTTTTAGGAATAACCTCTCTGAAGTTTCTCTGCTGTTTTGTGAGCAGAAATTACATGTTTCTTTATGACAACCATTCAAACACAAAATTGGCTCCTGCCAAACCAAATCACTTGAAACACCTGTAATGCCATTATGTTTTGTTTGAATTATGGAATGCAAAATAGGCTGAGTCTCTTTTCTGAGACGGCAGACCACTAAAATGCAGTATTGTATTTTTAACATGCAGTTTTTCTTTCAGGTAGAAGAACTCACTAAAGAAATCCATAATAGAAAGAAGAAAGATACATCTAGCATAGAAGTACAGACAGAGGACTGTGCTGCATGGTCACAAGCAGGTAGAGAGAGTGGTGACTATTTACATGAAGATATAAAACAGTATCTTAGTTTGAAAATGTTGTAGTATAGAGTACATTTAAGTATCCTTTGCTGAATTAAATTCAGTAACCTGACTATCTTTCAGGCTGTTATTCCAGGCATTAATTCAGGGTAAATGTAGTATGGACTAGGAGAATTCATGCCATTGTAGTTTATTACGTAGTAATCTCATGTTGCAAACCAATGTTTACCATGTTTACCAATTTTTGAAGTATATTAAAACAAGACATAATTTGTTCAGTAGATTTAAAATAAATTCGAAGTAAAGGCACTACCTAATATTTGATTTCCATTAGACTACTTACTTGCACAAATAAGATTTACCATCCTTAAACTGCATGAGTAAATTTGCTAATTTATGCAGCTTCAGCTTTTATTTCTCTTCCCCCTCTCTCTGCAGATTATTACTACTATGAAAATTACTACAGTCACACTGATACTCAAGATTGTGCACCTGAACTACCAGTGCAGCACAGTCACGAGACTGAAGGCACTGAGCATAATTCCACAGAGGAATCGGAGGCAGGTGTTAATATTCCACTAGGGAAGGATAGCACCAAAGCTATTGAAGATGGAGAAGAGGAAAATTTCATCCAGAATTCACAGGTTTTTGGACTGTCTGGAGTTTTACCAGCTTTGAAATCAGTACTCTGTCTATATTCCATCTAAAAGATGTGCTTGCAGTCCTGATGGCTTTATACAAAGTGAATTTTTGTCTTCAAAACTAGTTCTTTTTGTAGTATGTTCCAAGTGGAGCATCCTCTTAGATTTCTGTCTTGGAGTTTGAGAGTTTTTGTTAAAAGGCATATATGTCTGACGTCGCTTGGAAGCAGGATCTTTTTTATCAGCAGAGCATGTCAAACGTGTCCATGCTGGTTTTCTTAAATAATACTTTTTATTTTTTCTTCCATTGACATAAGGAAGCAAGATACAAGGAGAAGAACATTGGTGGTGGGATTTATTTTGTTTATTTTGTGGTGGGTTGGTTTTCTTCCCTGCTTTCAGCCTTCTCTTAGGTCACTCACTTAACTGAGGTAGTGCCTTAGCATCTCACAACTGGAATGGAAATGAAATGGAAATGAAACTGTAATGGAACAGAGGGCAGAAATCTGTCTTAGGAATGCTCTGAAAGGTGTTTCCTGTGTGTATTTTTGATGTGAGTCACTTTTGAGTAAAGCTGGGGAAAAGCAGAAGACACAGGTTGAAGTCTTGGTCCTCTTGAAATCAGTAGGAGTTTACCAGTTAGTTACTTTTTGAAACTTTTTTTATGCCTTTTGAAACAGTCCAAGTTCATAGAGCTTACCTTTCTTACTTTCTATTATCAGGAGACAGAAGAAACTTCAGTACCAGAAGGTTCTTTGGCAGAGAGCTTGAGAGCTGCTGCAGAGGCTGCTGTTTCACAAACAGGATTTATTTATGATGAAAATACAGGATTGTATTATGACCATAGCACTGGTTTCTACTACAATTCAGTAAGGATCATTTCCAAAATCTTTGGAATTTTTTGTCTATCATAAAAGTTTTGTTAATAAAAGTTGATATGAGCAAAGAACTAAGTTCTAAGCTGATCTTATGTTTTGAAAAACAGGTTCCTGAAGATAAATAGTGTTAAAAGTTTGTTAACTAGTTTTAAAATTATTTCAGTCAAATTAAAGATAGCAGGCTAAGATACAAATTTAGATTTTAATTCAGTTCTTTTTGATGTCTCCTAGATCTGAAGTTACTTGGCATTGTACGAATTTTATGCTATAAAGCTGATCTGTAGCTCTTTCAAACCTAAAACCTTGAGCTTAAAGATGTCTTGTTTAGAAAAAGACATATTTCTGAAGTAAGTCAGTTGCTTCTCCACAGTGAAAAGAGTGTTGGGAGAAAATAGACAAAATGTTTGTGCTTTTATTTGAGTAGTGTTACCAGCTGGTTTGATTCTATGGGAAAGAAAACTCTTTTTTAGAAGTGTTAGAAATAGATTAGATGATGGATCAGAATTTTTTCATGGTTGCTTATTGCTATTCATTTTTATGTAGCTTTTGCAAAGGTTTTATTTTAGTCCTGTGAGGTGTTTGTTTATGTATACAGATCTGTGGATAGATATGTATACGCTGTACTGCACTGAGAACAGAGAGTTTGTTTGCAGTTATATTCAACTCAAATGTAAAAAATGCATGAGGTACAGAACTGTTTGTTTTCAGGATGCTTCTGGACTTAATTTTTAATGTCTTACAGGATACTCTTGCTTTTGACATAGTTTGTGCATTTAGTTATACATAAAAGTTTGGGGCTATAGATTAGAGTTTATGGTAGAATTATCCAAAATAATATCTTTTCTTGGTACATAAGTGTTCTGAATTGCAGGAAATGTTCTTGCATTGTGTTTACTGGGAAGTTCTGATGATGGGGCTGCTCTGATGATGAGGCTGCCTCTCTGAGAAAAGGCCAGGGACTGCCTGGGTATGGCTGGTTCCACTGTGAGGCACAGCACAGCCATTAGAGAAACTGATGGTGCCTCTCTGAAACCAGAGTAAGAATGGGCATAACTCTGCACAGTAGAGTCTGTGGGGGAGGTATGACTGTGAAAAATAACCATGTGAACACCAGGGCCAAAGAAGAAAGGAACAGGAGGAGGTTCTCCAAGCCCCAGAGCAGGCAATTTCCTGCAATCCATAAAGCTGACCATGCTGAAGCTACTCATACTATAGTCCATGGAGGATCCCACACAGAAGCAGCTCCTTATGATGCCCTTTTTGGCTACCTAAAAGCAGAGGCCAGACAAAATTAAGAGAATAAAAAGAAAAGTGTTTTTATTTATTGAAGGGCCTTTAGATACATTTAGGGCAGACAAAGCCCCCCCAGGGACTACACCCAAAAAGTGCATAATGGGTCACAGTTTTCATACTTTTATAAGTTTGGTCCATTTGCACTTCGTGGGTTAGTCTTTCAATTACAACTTCAGGTAATGAAGTAATTTACCGCAAGTTTGCTTCCCCCAACTCACTTTTGTTTACGTTTCTGAGGGCCTGAGACAGACAGTCCTTGATTCTCAAGCCTATAGAGGAATTATTTGGTCTGACCAAAATGGAGAAGCAGAAATTAACACACTATATGGAGTTTAGAGTTATACACTAAAGAATTGCAGGATTACAAATGCATGAAAAATATAAAAGCTAAAATCCTAAGGCATCACTTAGGGGACTGGCCTGTGGAGAGCCCATGCCAGAGCTCAGAGCATGTCTTCCTGGCAGGAGCTGTGGCCTGTGGAGGACCCATTCTTGAAGCAGTTCTTGAAGATCCCGTACTGGGCAGGGGAGAAGTAGCAGCAGAGAGGGACTTTCCATGAACTGATCTCAGCCTTTCTGCTCCTCATTTCCCTGCACCACTTGGCTGAGGGAAGACAGGGAGAGGAGCTGGGAATAAAGTGATACAGTTGGGCTTGTGAAAAAAAGATTGGGAGAAATGTTTTTAATTTGATCTTTATTGTCCAGCTGTATTTTAGCTATTTCCGAGTCGAATCTGGCTTGCCCATGATAGTGACCTCTGTGTCTTGACCCATGAGCTTTTCATCTTATTTTCTTTTCCAGTCTTGCTGAGAAAGAGAATTGATAGAGTGGTTGGATGGGCATCTGGTAGCCATCCAGGATCAAGCCACCACAGTTGTTTCATTTTATCAAAATTCAATTTTATTAATTAAATACTCTTGAGCAGTATATTTATTGAAGTGGTGATAGCATTCTTCTTCATTTCTTGTAAAGGAAAACCAACTGTATTATGACCCAGCAACTGGAATTTATTACTACTGTGATGTGGAAAGCGGCCGATACCAGTTTCATTCACGAGTAGATCTGCAGTCTTACCAGGCCTCTGGTACTAAGCACACCAAGGATAAAAAGGGGAAAAAGAAGAGGAAAGAACCAGAGTGGATTGCTGCAGATGAATATAAGGTAACTTCAGAACTGACAGAGGGAAAAGGCAAAATCTGTTGGGTTTTTGTCCATGATGCAATTTATAGACTGTGGGGCTTAGTTTTATGCAGAGAATGTATGTTTATTTTTTGAACTATTTAAATATACTTAAACTATACATAGCAGATTGCTAATGTGTAGTTAGTGTTCAAATAATCATTGAGTGATTAAGGATAAAACTTTTAACTTGAATCTCCTTGCTTTTTCAATATTTTTTTATTACTACCCAACTGTAAAAGAGTCTAAAACTGAGTGTCAGTCAAGTTTTTTGAATAGCAGGCACACTAGAATGAATTCAGTGTTGTGTGGGCTGAATTTACATCAGAAATTCAGTTTTAGTGGCAGTATTTTGGGTTTGGAATTTTGGCTTGTGATTTGGTGTTGGTTTTATTTGGTATTGTTTGGTTGAGTTTTTTTTCAGATCCACATTATGAATTTAAAAAATGGTTAATTTTGAAAATACACTCACACAATCCTTTCTCTGTGACTGCATTCCAGAGCTTAGTCCATTGGCATTTTACTGTATCTCTGCTATCATTTGGGATTGGTGGTTTTGAAGTTCTATTTCTTCACATATTATGCTCTCCTTTTGATACCTGGTCACTGTATTCTCATTGTCATTAGTGTGTGGATAAGCTGTACGTCTTGATAAATGCCCATTGTAATTAATATATTTTAAATTACAAAATTTTTCTGAGTGCTAAGAAAGCATACCATGTAGTGTGCTGCCTTGAAAAACATCACTCACTCCTGAACATCAAGAAGTACTAACACAACTATTAAACCTCAGGAGGCGTTTCCATTATGAACACTTTTACTGATGTTGGGTTCAATTCTGCCAATTTGTTCTATTATGTTAAGGTAAATTTGGATATATTGATTTCTCTAGTTTGAATTATCCTTGGTTTGCTTTCTTCAAAGCTATTCCTTTACCCATTACATAGTTTCATTATGTAGGCCTCAGGCATGCAGATTGGTTGAAATCTGAAATATTTATGTTACCTGTACATAATAGTCACACAACATCAGTGCACAGTTAAATTTAATCAGAGGTGAAGTAATCTGAAAGACTTGAAAATGGAAACTATTTACATTTAGAAAAAGTGTAATTAGGTTAAATGGATAGTGGTTGTTGACTGATTGCACACTTTATAAACAAATTGTGGCTAATGCAGGAATTTCTACTCCTTGAGGAAACTTCACGTGAACCCTTCCATTGAGAAAGCTTGATCTGGCTGGATACTTAGTGCAGCACTAAGCATAATGATTCTTTACACTTCAGAGAAAAGAGCTAATGCAGTGGAAGTGCAGTTTTACCAGCACCCAGGTTCTGGGCCTGCTCTGTGCAAATGCTGAATTAGCATTCTGCCACTCGCGAAAGGCATTGGTTAATACTGAACTTTATCCATCATGTGCCAGGAAAGAATCATGAAAAGTTCGTAGGAATAAGTCTTTATCATAAATTGATTAATAAGTCTCTTAAATTTAGTTCTGTGACAAACTGTTACCTAAACCAACAAGAGAGTTTATGAAAGTTCTAAGGCATGTATAGCTCTGACCTATCAAATAATGTTGACTACTTTTTAGAATTCCATCACAGTCTGCTTCTGTAATCTGATTATAGTAGAAATAGAGGTTTGTCTTTAGCTTACTTTATACCAATGTTTTTATTTAGATAGTCTTTTCTGTGAGACTTCCACAGTCACAAGGTAGGGGGTAAACATCCTTTTTTTTCGTGTGTGTTTTGTTGACGGTGAACTGAGTACTTTGCTTTATTTGTGAATTAATTTGTTTGACCAACAAGGTAACAGGGAAAACATTTAAAGTATACTGTAGTGCACAGATCTTTTCTTCTCTGAACAGGGAGTGAAGGCCCACGTCAAAGAAGTAATCATGGTCTTTTTTATTTTTTTAAACAAAACCAGAGAGAATACAAAGTGAAACATAAAACACTCTCCATTTTAAACTTCCAAAATAAACTAATGCCTTTTTTTCAGTGTACTTCTTTGTAAATGCACTGCCGGATTTAGAAGAAAAAAGTACCTTACTGGCATAGTTTACATAGCTAAGTTGAAACATTTTATTCTTATACTGTGATTATTACTCACTTAAAATTCCATGGTACATTAATATAAAACATTAAGATTTTCTAGGATAAAAGACGGTATTTTACTGTTACAAAACTGGAAAATTAGTTTATAAGCTGCACAGTCAAGTGCATGGTATTTTGTGGCAGTATCATTATTGTCCATTTTAGTCTTGCATTGGCAAAGGCCCTAATTAGTTCATGACAGAGTAAAACTAAAAATATCTGGTTTTAAATAGGACTTTGTAGTTGAAGCATTGTCTATTGAAATGCTTTTCTCCAAACTTTCTGCCCAGCCTTGTCCCATTTCTTTCCCTGAACACTGTTTAAAGTTATGACAGTGCTTTTGAAGACTGGTACCTCATTACTGCTTTTCCCAATTGATCCTTAAATTATGCTGCTAGCCTAGAAAATGGCCCCAACATTGCCTCATTTCTTGACCAAAGTAGGTTTCACTTGTCTTTCTACAGATGGTACAGGTAGGAGAAGGGTTTGGTTTAATGACCAGGACTAGTGGACCACTAGTGTTAAGAAAGCAGGGCATCCTTCTGGAGCATGTTATTCACCCCCTGAACTTTAAAATTCTTGGGTACAGCTGAGGTGGTTTATAAGAATATCCATGTAAAGCAGGGGGAGACAGCAGTACTTACAGAATCATAACAATTTTTTCTCTGGTTTTCAGTTAAAGGAATAAATGTAACAAGTATTTGTAGGTATTATTACTTTAAAATTGTCAAATGCAAGAAATAAGGAAATTCAGCAGCTATGTGTGTAGGTTATCAAGCATCTATTTCTAGGTAGATGGTATTGGTATAAGCAATGGTTTTTACCAAAATTGCATGTGATTTTTGAATTACTTAATTTAAACCAAAGTTAATACCTTTTTTATTTTAAAAATTATTGTAACTGGAACAGTCCATTAACTTTCTGTTCCCAGTTACAGGAGGGTTTTTTATTGTGGTTTAGTTTCTAGCTATTCTGAGGAAGTTTATGTACTCAGCTATCTTATATATGGCATTCATTTCTAAATAGGACATTAGGATATCTAACGCTACAGAAATGGCAAGTTGTCCACAGATATTGTAGCGTTCTTAAAGAAAAACCAATATAATTCTGAGAATGTAAAGGATAAATTTAATATATTAAAATATTATACATTTTCAACAAGCTGAATAACCAAACAAGAAAATACTCTTAAGTGTCAGCTAAAATGAATGTACTTCTAATCGTTAAAAAACAGCGGAGATGAAATAGTGTGCTTACCTGGGGAATGTTCCTAATTTATACAAGAACTTTCCTTAAAGACCTCTTTTCTTTTTGTCACAAACTGAAACTATATTACAAATAGTTTTCTTTTGACTTGTGAAACATTGTCTCTACTTGCTTGCTTTTAATTGACTTTAGGGTGTTTTTTTGGCAGGATCAAGTATTAGCCTGTCTGCAGGTAGTATAAAGAGATGAGTAGAATACCTTGAAACTTTTAGATGTATAGTTTAGTGCTGGTATCTTTTTGTAGGGGTAGGTCAGATAAAAGGTGGGACAAGAAACATGGTATTTTCTTCTGTGCAAGAAAAACCTTTAAATAAGTAAATTAGAAAAAGTCTAAAAATAAGAAAAAAGGTGACATAAGTGATAATAGGATCCGTGGCCCAATATCAAGATCCAGGGCTTCCGTACAGTTTGGAGAATGGACTGTGTGCAGTAGTGATCCTGCAGTTCTACTTGCTGCGTTGGGGATGTTAGAAATACTTAGCAAAATTCAGAAGGAAGGTCTGACACATGCCATTTAGTTTGTTTTCTTTTTAATTTTCAAACTACCACCTAGTAATTTTATTTCAGTGTGGTGCTTAAAATTAACTTCTGGCATGTTCTTTTCCATTATAGCTGCACCGTAGCTACTTCTGTAGGAGAGACAAGCTGGTTTTAGTTGTGTTTCCCATAGAACTCTTGAAGCAGTGACTTTTACTTTTTTATCACATGTAGTTTACTTTTTGCTGATATTCATCCCATCTTTAGGTACGTCAGTTGACAGAAACCATGGCTAATCTGAAGATTTCTTCTTTTGGATTGGCAGCTTCTGGTAAAGGTAGAGTTGGGACAACAAACACACATTAGTCCATGGATGCTTACCTTTAACCTTGATATTTTTATTAAAGGAAAAAGAGTATCTAGTAATTGATGTATAGATACATTTTTTTCCCTAAAAGAATTAATAAACTTTTTACATGAAAATCCGTTCACCTGCAAAGTAGCTTTGAAATAGATTTTAAATACTGTGTAAGTAACATCTGAAGAAAACTTTGATGGCATTCTAGAATATTTGAGAAGTATTTAACATCCCTGTATAACATAAAGGGTCTGGACTAAAGAAACTACTCATTCTTTAGATAAGGTTATTTAATTCAGAGCTGTCCACTAAGTGTGTAAAATGACTTCTATATACTGTAGGAAAAGCTTTTTTTTTTTCCTGACATTTAATTAGATTTTTTGCACTGGAAAATTGAGTGTTGTGTAGGGTGGATAAGAGTAACTGAAGTACTTGTGGAATGATTTTAGGACATGAAAGCTTAGTCATTTGAGTGAAAGAGCTATTTTTAAGTGTTAGAAAATATTTCTTTAGTAAAATATTGAACTTCAGATTAGTATTTCAAATTGAGAGTCAATGCTAAAGGTGTTCTGTTCTGTCCTGTAGAAGAGTGCTGAGAGCCCATGATTCTGTTAAGTCACCTACTGAACTTCAAGCAAACCAAAAAACAGGCTCCACTTTTGAGAAATTTGTATTTATCTATATTTCTGTGCTTTGTATAAAATAAATTTAGAAAAAGAAATAATTCTAAAAATACAGCTCTTAGAATTGAGCTAATTATGGTCACAGTAGGTTCTCATTTATGAGCATGCTGAAGAATTGCATGAACATGGATGTTTGTCAGCCATAGTACAGAAAAATTGAAGTTTTGAAAGACAAAATGTCTTGCTCTGTAACAGTAAAGCAAACAGTGTAGTTAAATTCTTAAAATACTTTGAATTTTTCATTAAAAGCAGGTTAATGACAATGAAAATATATATTTTCCACGTAAGACATATTTTCTAAGTCTGCATTTCAAAAGATCATTGTAATCAGTAGTTTATGGCATATTCTTTATAAAGTAAAACCATCAATTCCACTCACATAAGCATTATTTGTTACTCTTATAAGATCAGTCCTCACAGGATACATAAATATCCTGATTTCCCAAAGTACTTTTGGCAGACTTTGTCAGGGATGCAGAAATATGAACCAACTCAACTCTGTAGTTAAAAAATAGTTTATTATTGATTAGATTGATCACACCTCTCAGCTTCACTTAGTGAGAAAAATCCCAGAGATCATGTGGTAATACCCAGTAGATAGAAAGTTTTCCAAACCTGGATCACATTGGATCAAATCCACGTCTAACTCATGACTGTTGGTGTCAGTCCAGATGTATTGGGCAAAGCAACAATGAAAAAATGTATGTGCCTAATACCATGGTGTGAAAAATGGTTATAATGAGCATCTACTTGCATACTTTGTGTCTTGTGGCATGAGTTCGGGATGAAGAGTTACTCATTGAGAAGTTAAGTGCATTGCTAGAATTTATTGTTCAGGGTAGTATTTACCAAATATTGTGCTTACGGCCAGTTCCTGGTTTTTAGGTGATATCTCTGTGGAGGTAAGGCATTGTGTGCTGTTTGCCTAATTAGATTTTAATCCATGCTACACATGTTCTGTGTTCGTACTGGTAGTCAGCCATGGTTTGACCCCAGCTGGCAACTGAGTCCCAGCCAGCTGCTCATTTGTTCCACAACCAGCAGGACTGGGGAGAGGATTGGAAGGATAGGAGTAAGAAAACCTGTGGGCTGAGATACAGCCATATGCACAAGCAAAAAGAAAAAGCAAGAGATTAATTCACTGGTTCCCTGTCTGGGCAGGCAGGTGTTCAGCCATCCCCAAGGAAGCAGGTTATGATGACAAAGGCCAAACTCTCAACATCCTTCCTGCTTCCTTGTCCCCCCCCCAGCCTTTATTGGTAAGCGCAATGCCGTACAGTATGAGATACCCTGTGGACAGTATACAGGTTATGTCTTGCTTCCAACTCTTATGCACTCCCAGCCTCCTTGCTGGTCAAGTGGTGCAAGAGGCAGAAGAGAACTTGGCTTGTGTAAGCACTGTTCAGCAATAAATTTAAAACAAATCTATATTATCAGATACGTCTTCAACGCAAATCCAAACCACAGCCCTACACACTGGGCACTGTGGATAAAAGTAGCTTTACCCCAGCCAAAATCAGCACATAGTCACACGTAATGGAAAAGGATTTTTGCACCACAAGATTGTTTCAAATACTATAAGGTTCATTCAGTATCCATTTGCTTACTGTTTATACACTTTGTCCAGGTGTGCATTTTCATACAGATCCGTGAAATCACAAAGTGCTCAAAATTCATATTCAATTCTAAAATCCTTTATTTCATACAAGGTTTTCTAAATGTGAGGAGTGTGTTTTTATCAGTACTTAACTGTTTTGTTTATTTGCTTTCTTAACAGTTGAATGTGGCAATTTTGAAAAAATACAGAAATTGCTGAGAAGAGGCTTAATGGTCATATTGGCAAAAACATAGAATGAATATATGTGTGGAAACTTTGGTCTGTTTATAAGTGTTATAAAAATTCCTGTTTTCAACACAGAGCCAAGAGTCTACTCTTTAGTAGCCAGGCTTTGAAACAGCACCTTTTTACTTTCAGTTTTAAAATACCTGAAATTATGCCAAAAATCATGGAATATCACAGGAATCACTGTGGAGAAGGATTTGAGTGGTTGGAGCCTTGTACTTGGGCATCAGTGCACCACAGTCAGGTCTTGTTTCACCTTGCTTGTGATTTGAGCAGATGGTGTCGTTTCTTTGTTTTCAGATTAGATTAGGTTAGAATACCCTGAGCTACTTTGTTAGTTTACCCTATTATAGAAATAATACATTTTAGAGTGCAGAACACCTTGGTATGTTTGGCATCAATCTAATAACCCATACCAAACATAACTATAGACAAAGAAAGACAAATACACTAAAAAATACCCCTTGTAAAAGGAAAAATCAGATTTTCCAAAAATATTTCTACTTGACTTAATGTGTTTGACATGTCTAAACTGTGTAGGCTTATTTGTGGCAGGATGACTACATTTTTTGTTTAAAATAAGCAACATTATACAGTGACCTTGCTATCCGATTCCTTTCTATTCAATGACTTAGGGGATTCAGGGAGGAGTGCTAGTGCATTATAGAGAAACCCTGAACAAACTGATAGTCTTTCAGTTAAAGTATGAAAACCTTTTTTAAAAATGCTGGTTTTACCTGAGAACCTGCTGCCTTACTGAAGGTGTTTCAAAGGTACACTGTCCTATCAAAACAGCTGAGTGGAATTCTTGTATTTGTCATAGTCTGTGCCACTGATGCGTTTTCACAATTCTGAAAGTGCCTTGGTTTACATGATGTTAACATTCACATTATTTCACTTATCTTGAAATGGAAATGCACGGAAAAAAGTCAAAAAGTCGAGGATGTATTTTTTTTACCTGTTGTGTTGCAATATTTGATACAATTCCAGGCAATTGAATGCGTTTACTCTGAACTCAAAATGGCACATAATTTAATCTGAGATTTTATTTATCTTTTAAAGCCATTTAGGTTCTTTATTTTTCTACCTCCTTTTTTTTTTTTTNTGTTAAGCTACTAGATTAAGAATTATATTTTCACAGTACTCTGGCAAAATGAATATGAAACTTTAGATTTCTCAGTTAAAATGTTCGGGTTTTTTATTTCTGATGATGAAATAAGTGGAAGAACTTGTAATGATCCAAT
Source organism: Polioptila caerulea (assembly GCA_013397295.1). Lineage (NCBI taxonomy): Eukaryota > Metazoa > Chordata > Aves > Passeriformes > Certhiidae > Polioptila > Polioptila caerulea. The sequence goes on from VYXF01003051.1 coordinate 75,753, forward strand.
CTGTCTGATACTCAGTAGAGAAATTGAGAAATTTTTTGCAGAAGAAAATGGTTTTTTCGTAGAACTATTTCACATAGCATAAGCTTGTACTCTCTATCTGCTGTCTTGATTAAAGGCTCTGTTAATGATGTGGTTTTGAAAGGAGGAAGAATAGGTCTATAGTTAAAGCATAAATGGGCATTCCAGATATTCTGGACTCTGATAATAAAAAAGAAGACAAAAACAGGAGGAAGATACAATGAAGACCTTCTAAGCAAGTTGCAAGAATTGAATTAAGAGAGGGACAAAAGTGTGTGTCATAAAAGCGAAATAAGAAAATATTCAAAGTGATGTTGTACAAGTTTGAAAATGAGGACAAGATTCTAAAGTTCCTAAACATTTCTAAAGTATGAGAAAAGAGTGACGTTTAGAAGAGGAGTAAGTGAACTTTAGAAGAAGAGGGCAGTCACACTTTCCCAAATAGAAGATGGTCTCAGTCACATCTAATAGGATGTGAAAATATTTTTACTGAAATGTAAAAGACCTGACTGCATGTGTAATACTTACTGGAAATTACACTATTTCTTAATAGTTCTAAAAATAATTCTTCCTAAGTGAAGAATTTACTTCCAGGCTAATATCAGTCTTTAGAAAAACTCAATCTGTAAAGAGTGTAACATTGTATAACTCCCCTCCAGGATTTGGACACAGAAGAACAGAAATCATCTAACAGTCTGAATTGCTTTTCCACCACTGAGCAAGTAAGTTCTACTGAAGAAGATGAGCCTCCAAATATAAGAAAGAAGACTAAAATGGACGCAAAACCACGAAACAGTCTAACAGCCAAAGAATCCATTTCTACAGACGGTATAAATTCACATTCGCACAAAAGTACACCAGACGCTGCAGCGTGTACAGATGACAGAACAGCAGACACAGAGAGTGAACCAGAAGAAGGTGAAATTACAGATTCTGAGTGTGAAACCTACAGTGAGGAGGAATTAACAAGTGAGGAAACTGGTGATTCAGAACACTCAGAAAATGAAGGTGAATTATTGTGGATTATATATGGTATTACTGTATTTTTCCAGAAGCCTGTTATAAAAACCAGTTTGGATAATTTAAAAAATACATAAAAGCATGTGACTTGAGATACTTTGAAAAGTGCTATATGTTACCAGCATTTCTTTCCCTCTCTTCAGTTTCACAAAAGTAAGTGGTAGTGTTTTTATAAAAGCTGTTACTGATTATAGCATCTGTGCTTGTGTAGAAACCTCAGGGACTGCAAAAATTTGGTTTGATTAGGAAAATGAAAGGAGAAAAGAAACTCTACTGCTAAAACAGAGGTTCTAGACTAGTAATTCACAGTAATTCTGTGTGCCAACTCAAGTTAATATACAGTATTTTTGATACTGTTTGAAAACCATCATGTACAATTGAATGCAAGATGGGTTTACTGTGGTGAAAAGCAACATGGAGTAGCCAGTACTAGCTGAAATCCTATTTTGTGTATATTCTAGTGGCAACTTGTAAGAAATTGATATAGACAGGACACCTGTTTACTGTTCTGTACCAAAGTGTTCTGCTAGGTCCTTAAAAAAAAAAAAAAAGAAGGTAACCTGTGAAAAGCTTGATGCAGCAGTCGGAATTATGTATGCGCAAAGGATATTCCAAATCACAAAATGAAATACAACCTATAGGAAACAGTATTGTAGGCTGTGCCCTGCTCACAGTTTACTGTCATTTTGTTTCTTATGTTTTCATTACTTCACTTAACTACTCAGATTCTAGGTGATTAATGCTAACCAAAAGGTGCTTGCTACCATCAGGCTTTCAGATTACATTGTCTTTTCTTAATATCCAATCTTGCAACAATGCTGAAGTAATAGAAACTGGGGACAGTTTCTCATCCCGTAATACCTTTTAAGGTAATGTCTTCTCATCTGTCTTCTCCTTGCTGAGGTCATTGGAGGTTGTTTCTACAAATGTACATCAAGTACAGAATTCATACAGCCGTCATAATGTTGTATTTTAATGGATAATCAGGCAAGAAAGCGAATGCACCTATAGGTTCTATTATTTTTTCTTATCCATGGTGATGAATAGCACTCCTAAGAGAAAAAAAACAGTAAAAATACGTTTGACATGGAAATTGTCAGATAAAAGGTTTGATATATGGTAGGTCGGGGATGTGGTGAACAAAAAGGTGCTGCCTTTTCTCAAATTAAAATTGTTTTCTAATCTGTTAAAATTAACGATCCATATATTTATAATATACTAGTAAGTTTTGTGAATGTATATATATTTTACTGCTTTAACTAAGGAGTTGTCCACATGTAAACCAGAATTAGGAAAACATTTGTAATACTTTAGTGTGCAGAAAACCTTTGAAACAATAACCTCATCAAAGTTTTCTTTCAGATGTTGTTACACATTTTTTTAATGGAAGTTGCATATTATTCAGCCAGGTAATGGCTGAATGTTTTTCAGTTTTTTGAAAAATATGTACTATAGAGTTAAAATTGTGATGTGTTGGTAG
>VYXF01003051.1:89033-100354 GCA_013397295.1 Polioptila caerulea
ATCCGGAGCAGCGGAGGGCGGAGGGAATGTGTCACATTTCCGGAGGACAAGCAGACAAACGAAAACGGCAGCCATAGATAGTTTGTAAAAGTACACCTATATGAGTTGTTTAACATTTAGACTTAGAAATGCTCCTAAGAATGAATGAGTGGCGTCTCAAGAGGTTTTGAGAAAGAAGCCAGGAAAAGCCAACACGGCAGTAGTCTCAGAGCACCTCATTCACACAGAGCTCATTCTTGAATCTGCCATGCCCTGCACGTCTGTTGTAAAAAGCCTTACAGCCCCTGCTCCTCAGGCTCCCCAGGCCCTCTCTTTGTCTTCCTTCCCTTTTCTGTCCAGGGACAATGGTGTTGCCTTGGTAGACTTCAGTCAAGCCTGGTTCCTACTGCAGATGGTGTGCTTTTGCCAAACTTCAACTGCTGGACTTCGAAGGACTGAAAAGTTGACAGATTGTCAAGCCAGAATGTGTAGCACTCTGAGTCTTGTACAAAAACTTGTTCACCTCCAACATTTTCCTCCTTCAGTCCTGCTTCTTTCTTTGTTGTTTCCTCTGGCTTATTTTTTTCTTCTAGATCGTCAGATTTCTTCATTTAGCTGCTTTCTACATGTCAAAATGTGGTGATTAAGTAAAACTGGGATACTAGAGTTACTACCATCAGATTGCTCATTGAGCTTATTTTTTCAGCCTTTTATCCTCTTTACTCAGCCTCTACCACCACCAGGCAGGAATAGTCTAAAGTGCCCAGTGATGTTGAGTAAGGCTTATTGTGAATCAAAATTACAGTTTCTGTTTCATATCTTCCTTGGCAAATCCCTAATCTTTTGGTTTGATTCTTTAGCTACACACTGGATAGAATACTATTTTTTTCCCTTTTTAAAGGTATTCAAAAAGCATCTAGTTATATGTGGCCCTGCTTGAGCAGGGAGTTGGACAAGATGACCCCCAGAGGTTCCCTCCAACCTCAGCTGCTTTGCAACTCTGTGATTTCCACAGAAGGTGCAGTAAAGAACTGATTGGCATTTGGATATTGCAGGGGTGGAGGCCATAGACATATTAGGCCAGCAGAAGGAAGGATTGAACTCACAATAGTAAGAAAACCAAGAAAATGCCCAAGGAGAGTGAGAATTTGAAGGCCTGCCAGCCAGAAAAAACCGTCTGACCACTCTACCTTTCACCAGCTATCATTGAAGCTGGGATTCATGATACTATGAAGGTTAAGTTGCAAGAACAATTAGCATGTGATGAGTCTGAATTGGTAAAGATTAATGGTAAAGATGAAACCAGAGTTTTGGAAATGGCTTGGCAGGCTGGCAAGTTCAGCATTCCTCTGCTGAGCATAACAAAGAAACATAGGTTAAAAAAAAAAAAAGTGACACCATCAGTAAGTGGCACAGCAGTGGACCATTTTGGTTTTTTAAATGTTGCCATATGCTTTTCAAAGTGGCCTTCCGTGTTGTGTAACGTTGTGCAAAGTCCTGGTGTTCCCAAACGTTTGCTCAGAGGCAGGTCTGCACGCAATTAATGGATAGTTGCGCAGTGTGATGTGGGTGCAGTCATCCTGCACGAAGACAGTTGCAGGAAAAACGCCACTGAGGCTTATCTGGAGCGTGTTTTCTGTTTGGAAGTCTTTCTGAGAGACTTTCTGACCTGTGTGGACCAAGAGGTTTGGGGGTTTTTAGGCTGTGATTAGTGTGAGAGAGCAGATCTTCTGACTGGGTGTGTTATTTGACCGTGACCAGTTGTTATCTACCACAAAGTCAGTGTGATGTGAACATGGTAACCAGGGGGCACTAGAAGTGGGCTTCTACTGTTTGTTCAGGTTGATTAATACGTAATTGGGTGGACAAGTCCCCTATCCAGCAGTTTAGAGCTTTTTAAAGTACTTGATGAGAAGGAGAGTATAACTTGGATGTTTTTGAAAGGATTTTTTTTTATGCTGTAGTTCCATTTTTCATTTTACCATATAAATGCTTCATTTGAGACTTTCACCTTTATACAATAAAGACTCAACTTTGAAATTGCTCACAGTACACAAGTTCCTTAAAATAGCTTTTTCCACTGTATGTCTTTACTGTATTTAAAGAAGGATGTATTTTCTGATGAATTTGCAATATTGGGGCTTTATTTCAATCTGAGGTACTCTTTGTATGCCTTGACTTGATGGAGAAATAAATATCAAAGATGGCTGTGACTTTCAGCTTTACCTGTTTTCCCACATATCTGTACATGTGGCACCCTGCAGACACCCTACCATTAAAATGACAATTGAAGTCTGCACCTTACTTGCTCAAATGCCCATTTATGTTGAATTTTGCTACTGCGAGAGTTGAGTGAAAATTGAATGTAGTTTTTAAGTTTGTAATCTTTCACAATTTGGAAGGACCTACAAGCTGCTACATCCCTTCTTCCTCAGTTCTTCTTTTAAAACCATATCTGTTTATTTGGAGTTATTTGAGTGATGGTGGAACATTGCAAAAACGTTTGAACAAGTGTCTACAACATGTGACATAATTCTCACCTCTTTCCTCACTGTCCTGTGAAAACTTACATTCAGTGTTTTCCTTCCCCTAGACACTGCTGACACCTGGCTATGGTAATATGCCAATTCCCAGTATCCACCATTAAAACTAACAAACTGTTGAAGGCTAGATAAATCACTTTAGTCATTACAAATAAAGATTAAAAAGGCTTAACTGAGTGTAAGGCTCATTTTTAAAATGCTGCATTAGATGCCTTATAAGGAGACCTTTAAGTTGAGATCTCAGTATACTTCAAAGGCCTCCTGTAACAGCTGGCAGGATTATTATTAATAGCTGCCACTACTGATTTAGGTAAAGAATGTGTTTTCTTGGGGGATTTTAACTAATGAGTCATGTTGTTTTGTTCACCACATTTTTTATTTGTTTTGCTGTGAAAGAAACAAGCTTCTTTTCACTAGACAGTGTGCCTGGGTTTGGCAGCTCAAAAGAGCAAGCTACCAATTCTGGAATGTAAGGGTAGGAGCCTCAACTGGGATTTCACCATGAGTTCAGTGAGTGCACACTGGCCACCATCACCTAATGATCTGGCTGCTGAAGCTCATAAGCCAGCCATTATTACTAAATAGATAATGCTTGGATGCTGGTACAGAACTCTACACACACATACACTTGCCCTAGCTCTTCAAGCTGGAGGAGAAATCAAAATGGTTATGTCAGATTTTGCAGGAACAAAGTAATGATTTGATGCTGGCTGGATGCCAGGCACCCACCAAAGCCACATTCTCAATCCTCTCTGCCCATGGATAGGAGAGAGAGAAAATATAACCAAGGGTTCATGGGCTGAGATAAGGACCTGGAGAAGTTGCTCACCAAATACCGTCGCAGGCAAAACAGACTGAACTTGGGGATATTAATTGAATTGGTTACTGACAAAATCAGAGCAGGATAATGAAAAGTAAAATGTTAAAAACTCCTTTCCCAGACCACTCCCTCTTTTCCAAGCTCTACTTCCTACCTACACAGGTAGACAGGAAATAGGGATTACAGTCAGTTCATCACAAGTTGTTCCTGTCACTGCACAGAGGAGAGCCTTCCTCTGCTCCAGTGTGGGGTGCCTCCACAAACCTTTCCAATGTGAGTCCATCCTACAGGCAGCAGTTCTCCATGAACTGCTCCAGCATGGGTCCCTTTTCACAGGCTGCAGTCCTTCAGGCACAGTCTGCTCCGCAGTCGATCCTCCATGGTGTCACAAGTGCTACCAGGAAATCTGCTCCAACATGAGCACCTCTCTCCGTGGGTCCATAGGTCCCTGCCAGGGCTGTGCTCCAACACGAGTTTCACAGCCTCCTCTCAGGCATCTGAGCAGGATCTTGCTCTGATGTGGGACTCCTCAGGGGCTGCAGGTGGATCTCTGCTCCACCATGGACTTCCATGGGCTGCAGGGGCACAGCTGCTTCACCATGGTCTGCACCATAGGCTGCAGTGGAATCCTGAGTCTCGTGCCTGGATCATCTTGTCCCCATCCTTCTCCACTGACCTTGGTGTGAGCACAGTTGTTCCTCTCACATATTCTCACTCTGCTACATCTGCACAATAATTTTTTCCTTTTTAAAATCTGTTATCGGACAGACCTTACCACCATTTCTGATTAGCTCAGCCTTGGCCAGCAGTGTGTCCATCTCTGAGCCAGCTGGCTCTGTCTTTGTCAGACATGGGGGAAGCTTCTGGCAGTTTCTCACAGAAGCCACCTCTGTTAGCTCCTCTGCTACCAAAATCTGTCTGTACAAACTCAATACAGTTTCGGTGTAGAACTCTCCACACATATACACATGCCCCAACTCTTCAAGCTGGAGGAGAAATTTCAAAGAATATTCTGAGTTGAAAGGCACCCACAAGGATTAGCAAGTCCAACTCTTATGTGAATGGTCCATATGGACATCAAACCCACAAATTTGGCATTATTAGCCCCATGCTCTAACGAACTGAGCTAATCTCATTTTTTTACTTAAAGTGGTTATGTCAGACTTCACAGGAACGTGATCCCAAACTGAGAAAATGTGTTCTCCATTTGCAGCACCGTCCTCCTGTCAAACTATGTGAATTGCACTACTGCAGTTAGCCAAGGAAGGTCTTCCTATTGTCATTGATTTATATCCCCTATGTTCGCTCACCTAAACAAACCATTTACCGGCTCTTTGTATTCAGCATTTTGGGTGAGAGTTGCACTAATAGTTGGTGTTATCATAGTGCTGGCCAAATTGCAGCAATATTATAGGTGTCAGGATACTTTCTTATTTTCAAAACACTGCACTTTTCAGATTGTGTATCTTTCTTTTGAATAATTACATGTTTTATATTCTTCTACATGCTGTTAAAAATAATCTAGAGCCTTGAAATACCTAGCTCTTGGCAGCTGCAGTGGCATGATTTTTTCTACTGGCTTCAGTTGGAATGACACAATTGACAGTTAGCAATGATTTTACAAAGTGTATTTTAGAATCCATACGGTTCATTTTGAGTAAAAAATCCTTTTATGCAAAGTAGAGATGAGAGTCTTTGCTTTAGGTTTTCAGAATGATATTTTTTGCCAGCTACTTGACACTTGTAACTTTCTGTTGAGTATATAAGAATAGGATATTATTTCGTTGGTGGTTGCATCTGTTTGTTTATTGGCTTGGTTTTTTTTATGATGATACCTCTTGGAGTTCAACGCAGTTACTTGGAATTTATTGTGCCAGCATTAATAAGAACAGAAATACTTCCCTAGCCCTAGATCCTCTGAATGTGAGATAGTAACCAAAGCCAAAACATAGCTGAGCACATATATACATAACAAAGAAAATCAATATGGAGAGCACGTTGTTATCATTGCATAAGGCCCTGAAATGTCGCAGAAATGCAAAAACTGTAGTTTCCAGTTGTCTGCTTTAACTGCATTATGCTAACACTGTCATCTCAATCAAGTTTTTTTGCTTCATGATTTAATGTATAGTTATATTCTCATGCCGTCTGCACAGGACAGAATGTATTTAGCAAGCAGGCAACTGGATCAGATTTTTTACATTCAGTTTCCCTTTCCCCAGTCATGTCTCCTATTCACATCTTCTGGCCTACAGCAAAAATCACTTGCTGTTCCTTGTATGCACCCATTTAATCACTGGGATTCCCATGCTGTCTGATCTGCACTCTACAAAAGCATTTACAACCCGTGCATGAACATGAGGCTGAAGAAGCTGCGATAAGTAGTGGCAGCAGTTGAATTAATGACTTTTATTATTTAAAATATAAGCACATCAGCTGCCTATTATTTTCAAGCCCTAGAATCAAAGGTTCATAAAATAGTTTGGGTTGAAAATGACTTTAAAAATCTCCTAGTTCCACACCCTGCCATGGACAAGGAAACCTTTCACTAGACCAGGTTGCTCAAAGCCCCACCCAACCTGGCATTGAACACTTCCAGGGATGGGGCATCCGTAGCTTCCTTGAGCAATCTTTTCCAGTGCCTCAATGCCCTCACAGTAAAATATTCTTCCTGATATAGAATATAAACTATCCTTTTTCAGTTCAAAGCCATTCTGCCTTGTCTTGTAGTTAGACTCCATGATAAAAAAACCCTTTCCATCTTTCCTGGAGGTCTCCCTTAGGCCCTAGGATGTCTCCCCATGACCTTTCTCTTCTCCAAACCAAACAACTCCAACTCTCTCATCCTTTCCACATGAGAGAGATGCTTACAGCTCTCCAGTCAGTTCTGTGGCCCTGCTCTGGATCTGCTCCAGCTGGATCATGTCTTATGCTGGAGACGCCTCCATCGTGTTGTGGCCCCTCAAGCAGCTGTGACACCACAAAGCTTGGTGTCACCAGCCAGCCTGCACTGGTGCACCTGATCCCACTGTCTGTGCCCCTGACAAAGATGTTGTGTAACGCTGGCCCTAGTGCAGACCCCTGAGGGGCACCACTCGTCACTCCTCTCCACCCAGACCCCTGACCATTGGCCACAACTCTTTGAGCAGGACCATTCAGTCAATTCCTTATCCACTGAGTGGTCCACCTGTCAAATCCAGGTGTCTCCACTGTACAGTCAAGGGTGTGCATGGAAGCATCAAATGCTTTGCACAGGTCCAGTTAGGTGACAGTCCCTTATCCACCGATGCTGTAAGTCCTTTGCAGGAGGCCACCAAATTTGTCAGGCATGATTTGCCCTTAATGAAACAATGTTGACCATCATGTTGGTTACTGACAGACGTAAAGTCAATCAACAATCTTTTGTGCTTTAATGCACAAAACCAGTCTTTGAAGGCTCTTATCAATACGTGGTCAGTGTCTTACTGTGCTGCAGTCCTTCAGAAAAGGTGAAAGATCTAGATCAAAGAGGTCCAAGATCTTCTTTGGACTGTTAAAGTTTCCGTAGGGCTTTCAGCACACATGGAAGAATTTGACCAAATTTCAACCTTGAGGACTACATTTCCCATTGGATAAATTTCCTGTGCCAAATTTTCCTTATGCTTTTCCTTGTTGTTTCGTGTCAAAAGGGATCATGCTGTAGCTATGCACTGGCATACAATTGCCTTGTTCCTGGAGGGCACTGACATTATCATCAGGAGTGTAGAAGGTAACCACTTTATTTCCACCATGCCCACATAAATAGGGATTATGATCAGAGTCATGTCACAGATGAGCACACCCACACATCTCCCAGGAGCAGAAAATATTACTGCACTGGCCTGACATGGCCTGTTAAAAGTTGCTGAGGTAGAGGCATTCTAAAGGTATGCAGAAGGTCTGCTATCACCAATCTGGTGGTTTCAGCACTCTTTATTAATTGCAGTCACAATTGAAAATTCAGTTGTCTATTTGGCTGATGGTCAGAGTGACACGAGACCTGGGTTTTCTCTGCCCTAATGCTTCTGCAGAATTAAAGCCCTTGGTCTGCATGTAGGAGGAGTGCTAGACATTTTGGAAAGCCTCATTTCACCAAGAGAATGGCAGTGGGTTTTCTGATTATTTACAGCTTCATCTAAAGAGTCTAAGCATTCATTTGACCTTCAGAAACCTCTTTTTTTCTGCATACCCTCCTCTCTGGTCCTACTGTGCCAGAAGTTGGAAGGAGTCTGGAGGACCATAGCAAGAATGACTAGAGGACTTGAAAACATGGTTGGGATGACAAGCTAAATTATTTGGTTTATTAGTTCTTGAAAAAAGAGGAAAGTGCATGGAAAAAGAGTTTGCAGGCATGGTGTTGAAGAGGATGATAACCAGTTGTCTACCAAATTTATGAGGGGAGAAACGAGTATGAATGAGTCTAATGTGCAGTGCAAGATGACTGGATTTGGAAATGTTTCCCCTTTCATGGGTAAGTGTCATGAAATCTCCAGGCAGAATGCATGTTTATTATAGTAAGTTGCATGGCTGTCCCCGTGCAATGAGTTCTTGTTTTGTACAAGGTCTTGCTTCCAAGAAGACAGCCAGGGTAGATGTCCAAGAGCTTCTTCCAGCCCTATTCTAACTGCTGTTGTGTGCTGCAGGGCGCACGTACAGGAGCAGCCTGGGAATGTGGTTGGATCACATAGGTAGGGAGTCAGCCAGGTCACCAGCAGGTCACCCCTTGAAGTGCCCTCTGCCTTCAAATGCAAGTTACAGAGCACTTGTGTTTGAGTGTGCTTTTTTTTGCCATGCACCTTATCCTATTTTTGATACATCTCTCAAATTCAGGCATTTGCGAAATCAACAGAAACCTTTACTTTTCTGAACACTTTTTCAGAGTTAAATGAATTCACATGATGCCGCTGACCTGCATACTGTGCAACCTTTACATCTTGATGGAATTGGACTCCCTGTTTTGCATTTCATTTTGGTGTATTCTGTGAGACTAAGTGGAACTTACTAGGAAATTGATTTTTATCTAAATGATTTTTCTAATTTATGTCTCTTGTTCATGTTTTCCATTTAATCTCTGATTTCATAGATCTCTATGTTCTTGGTCTCAATTTTTCCTGCTGAGAAGTGCTGACTGCTGTGTAGCATACGTTGTTCTTGTAGAAACACAGCTATAATAGAAAAAAAAAAAAAAAAGAAAGAAAGAAAAAAGAAAAATACTATCTTCGTATTAATCAGGAAAGAACGTGTCCCCAGCAGCTTCTGTTCAATCTGAGCCCAACATGGAGGATGATATAACAACTTGCAGTACTGATTTAAGTGCCTGTTCTGTTACTGAGAAATAAAAACCTGGTAAGTGAGCTTTTGTCAAGACCTATTTACACATCTAAAAACTCAAAGGCATTTTTAATGTATAGATGTAGATTTAGATGTAAATCAGCATAGATCCAGCCATGCAGTTTTACACCAACTATTGTGTTTTTGCACTGTCCCTCGCATTGGCAGTCTTACCTTTAGCTATGCAGGACTATAATTTGTGGATATGTAGATTGGCACATGAGAATATGGCTAATCCTCAGCAGGTCAAAAGCTCTGGAGCATGGTTTACTTTAAGGTTGGCCTCATTCTCCATATCTGCATTGCTCAGTTTTGATAAATTAGCCTCCCAAGACCATTCAGTGTGAACAAGTTGAACAAATGTACCTTCTAATAAAGCTGCCAGGACTCATGTTGCTGAGGTCCTGTGAGAACCTAATGCCTTTCCAGACTTTCAGAAATGCTTTCAGAGAATTCAGAGGAAGTGAATTCCAAGCAAGGGATTTGTACCTATGGTAGCCTGATGTCTGTTACACCTACAAGTCCTGGGAGCAGGTCCTGTCTTCATATAATTGAGGTGGGCTAATTAGAGTACTGTAAGCCTAAATGCAAACTTTGCTTCGGGCTGAATGGCTTATTTCAGCATGAACCTGTGCTTCTCTGACCCAAACCTGATGAAAATACTGGGTTTAAACTAACGGAGGACTGATTTTTCAGGCTTTTCACTGAAAAACTACAAGGTTTAAATCCCTTCTTTGAAAGAAGACACCACAACTCTGCATGCAGACAAGCCTTTAAGCTTCAATTTGTTTGTGTTATATAGAGACCAGACAATACAAAGGGCATCCTTATTCTCCCACCAGCTCTGATCTACACATCTCTCTCTTCACTTGTTGTTCTCTGCTGGGAACCATGAGGTCATCTCAGTTTGACTGTTCATTTGTGACTGCAATAATAATTTTTTAGAAGGCGACTCGTGGTGAGAATACCTGTCCTAATACCATCAACATCATGGTGAAAGATGGGCTGATCACCTGCCCAGGGCTGAAAGTAGACTCTAGAAGTGCTGTTTTCCTTACCTAGAGCTGATTTCAGTCTCAAGTCTGTTTGCCAGTGTAACACACCAACATGCTATCAGATTTCCAAAATACTCAGAGGAAAGATTTGCTCTTACAGCTGCACTGATTAGTGCCCCGTCTGATTCCCCTCCCCCAGCTCATTAACATGCATGTCTTCCCTTATTAGTGTTCGTCATTATGTGAACAGCTGGTAACTGTTCTGTTTTTCTTCTCATCAAAAAGAGGGCTTCACAGCCATGAGGAAAATTAGTATTAGGTACAAGCAATTTTTAATACTGACTCCAGGTCCATTAATTTTTTCATTATCCTTTCATCATCATCATGGCAAGAGTGGGCAGGTAGGCTGCAGGCCTGATTCTCATCTCACTGGGGGGAGTGTAAAGGGAGAAGAAGTCTTCCAAAGGCAGCAGGCTTACAACAATGCAAACTGGAGTAAATGCAGATCAGGGTCTGGCTCTCAATACATTTTTCAAGGCTGCCTTTAAAATATGAGTAGTTTCTCTTCCAAATCCATTTTAACTGTAATTAGCTGTAATGAAGATTTTTTTTTTCTCTGCTTGTATTTCTGAAATGCATGCTCCACCAAAGATTTTAAATGACCTCTCTGCTACATATCTTATAATCAAGGTATAAATTATTCCTCTCTTGTATTTAAGGAGAAGATGAGAAACTAAAAGACAACAGATAATTAAACACATTTGCTGGGGTTCTCACTTTGGTTTTTCTCTTAGTAGATGACTGGTTAAGAAGGAATATGCATTTTTATAGGAGCTGTATTCAGGACCCTGAGCAAGGACAGGTCAAAATATTTTGCCAGCTGTCTGAAATACTCTAGCATTTAGATCTCCATGTTCCAGGCTGTTGACCATTTTGGAGTGATATTTTGCCCTGGATTTTTAAATTACTTAGGAGGTTATTGTCTTCTATGCTTTTCATCCAGAACATAAGATGTTTTCCATTTTCTCTTCTCAGTCCATAAGCCTGAGAACAGCCATTTTCCATAGGAACCAAAGAAACATATGCATGATTTTTTTTCTATTGTGAGAAAGTCAGGTAAGCTATAGTAGAGGTAATAAAATATAAGAGCTGGACTTGTGTCTGACAGCACTAGTTCAACCCTTTCAACAAGTATCTTTATTATGGCAGTGTCTGGGAATAATGTCTAGTGGATCTAGAAATGTGGTAGATATATAAGATTTCCATAGGAAAAAGAGGTCCCATGCTATCTCAGATGATTTTTTTTTTCTTTTAGTAGTGTTTTTAATTTCAGGTGGGCTTGAAACACCATGCAGCCACTCCCTCAAGCTCGTCTCTCTTCCCCTCCCATCCTGGTGGAATGAGGAGAAGAATTGAAGTAAAACTTGTATGTTGAGATAAAAACAGTTCAGTAATTGAAACTAAAGTAAACCACAGAAACGAGGATAATAATAATAATTAATAATAATAATAATAATAATAATAATGGTAATGAGAAGGAAAAAACCCAAGTATAGCACTCTGCAATTGCTCAACACCCAATGACCAATGCCAGACCCCCCATCCCAAACCCAGACTGGCCTCCCTTCTGAGTAA
>VYXF01003052.1:9975-28470 GCA_013397295.1 Polioptila caerulea
ATACTATCCACCCTACATGGGTACAAAAAGAAAAAAAAACAATACCATAATATGTATTTATAACAACCTTGTATGTACAACACTCATCTGAATATTTGTGAAAAGCCAACTTTATAATATGTGTTTATAACATTCAGCTGAACCCTATTTCAGTGAAATGTGACAATGAGCTAATTTTGGTGTGACCTTGAAGGAGAAATTTGAGACTTCCTCACAAGTTCTAAACTGTAAAAGTACTCTGTTACAGAATTCTTCCAGGTCTGTTCTACCATTTTGGTTTGTTTTTCTTTTTTTTTTGTTGTTGTTGTTTTTTTTAAAGAACATTAAAAATGTAATCTCTATCTAGTTATACAATTCAAAGTTCTCTGAAGAAATACCTCTATATTTGCAACTCTTAAGTCTTTTAATTTTCTTCTTGGGAAGGATGCCAGATTTTAAAATTTTCCACAAAAATGTTACCTTTGTTATAATTATATAACCTGATGTTAGCAGCACAGTATTTCATAGGATGTTAAATTTTCTTGTCTGTCAAAATCATAATTGTAGCAACTTTGGTTGTAGATTTCCTAGGCTGCTTTTCAAGCTGTGCTCCTCCAGCATGTTTTGATATCCGTGCTTATATAGGTGAAGCTCAAGCATAAGACCTTCTTTCCTGCTCTTGGAAGGAACCTGTGGCTGGTGAGGTGCAGGAAATGACCAGGCCTTCTGTGAGCAGTATTCCAGCTCAGCCAAGTTCATGTTCCACGTGGGGAAGTGCTTGTGATCAGGTCTCCCTGGTCAGTAGTTGACCAGAACTGCTTTTCAGGAAAACAGGCGGTCACCACGTGTCCAGTCAGTGCTGGCTTGGTGAGACTGGTGTCCAGCTCACCTGGTGAGAGCTGGGCTGCTGCCGTGGGACACAGTGCTTTGATGTGCTGTTCCCAGTCTTCAAAATAAATAGAAACAGTCTCCTTTGCAGAAGCACCTCTTGCAGTCACTTTCAGGGTGTCAAATGTTTTCTAAGTGGGTGTCCAATATTTCAGCAGCTCTCCACAATGAAATAGTTCCGAGGAGTCTCTTCCTGCTGGGATTTTTGGAAGCTCCTGGTGTTAGTGGTAAATCATAGTCTGTCTGACACTTTCAGTGTGCCTGCCTGTGTGTATGTGAGAAATAGTTAACAGTAACACTCATTTTGGGAGAACTAGGGACTCTGTCTTTAGTTTTGTTTATGGGTTCTCATAGGCTTAAAAAAACACAACCACCACCCCCCACTCCCCTAACCCACCTGCCCCACCCCCAACCAAACTAACCCCTAGAAGATACAGTAGCTGGAGTATTTGCCAAAGACCTGTATTTGGTCTTTGAATATCCCTTTCTTTAAATTATACATTCTCTATTTATAACAGAAGAAAGACATTCACCAAAATTCTACCTGATGCCACTGAAAGAGAATGCTGTTGTTTGTTTTCTGCTAAGTCTTTAAAGAATGTTAGAGTTTCTTTCTCCTTCAGCCTCCACAAAGAAGAGGGGGGCTAGGCTGCAGGAGCAGGGGCATAATGACCTTAGTGCACAGCCCTGTGCCTGCCAGTGGCCCTGTGCTTATGAGACTCCCCTCTCCACAGGTAAGGGTGAAGGACAAAAAGCATGTAATGAATGTAAGAAAAATAGCTGTAGCTCCCTAAACATTTCCCCCTCCCACTGTGACTAGGAGCTTGTTCCCATTTCCTTGAGAGCATGGGAACTTTTGCAAAGCAGGCTCCTAAAGAATACAATGACTGAGCAAACCCTGGCAACAGTTGCTTAGTTTCTTTTTTTTTTTTTTTTTAATTGATTGACATGCCTCTCTTGACCTATCAATTAAATACAACTGTGTGGATAAGCAGATGTGATCAAATATCTCCTTATTAAAAAAAAAACCCCAAACACGCACAACACCTCTCCCAAAGCCAACAAAAGTGAACCAAAGTGCTCAGCATACTGTACACAGTGCAGTAAGTCACCCTAAGTAAGGTCATATCTTCAGGTCCTGTGAGTGGTTCCTTCCCTGTGAAAGTTAAACCTTCAAGAGAGAAAAGAACATAAGTCACTGCTAGTAAAGCTTTTGAATACTCAATGATTGAAAATTGTTCCTAAACAAATTTTTTTCTGTGATTTTTGTCAAGAAGTGGTTAGTGGAAATAGATCACTCTAACAGAGTGGATCTGAACTGTTTACGTGTGACAAGGTAAACTGAATAAGTCTGACACTTCCAACATAGAGCCTAGTGCTTGTTGTCAGGAGCAGTGGAAAACTGTGCCATGTAACTGCAGAAAGACAAGACAGACTGGTAGGTAGTTGTGTGGATGTGAGCTTTCACTGTGATTCTGTGCCTAAAAGCTTTCTGTGGTTCAGATTTACCTGTTTGTGTTAATTCCTGCAATGCTATATCCAGCTTTCAAGAAGGACACTGAAAATGAAAGGATTCAGAAAAGCCACAAGAATAAGTCTGAAAAAGAAAAATTTTTTTCCTAATAGACTTGAAAGGCTTAATCTGTATCTCAGAAGGAGATACGGACTAACTTGCTTGCAATCCAAAAATAATTCACAAAGTGAAGATAAAGTTAACCAAATATACTAGTAGGAGAACTATCCATAGGCAGGATGGATTTTTCCATGCAGACTGACTTTTAATTTAAAAAGGTAAAATACATATTTTATTCTTTTCCAAAGGGAAATCTGGTCATTGCAGCTCTAGTTTTAAAGATGGAGAGCTGTGGCTTATGTGTTATAGATTAGATTGGGTGATTAATGAACTTTTGTGGACTGAAGGAATGGCTGCAGTGGGATCAACATTTCTGTGATGGAAAGGCTTGTCAGACCTGGCATCTTTTACAGGTGAGAGATCATCTCAGTGTGCCATAGGAAGTGTTCCTGTGATAATAACTTTCTGCCTGAGTCTGTCTTGGAATATGTGAAGTCTTGTCTGCCTTACACTGTTAAATGAGGCATTTGTTCAGAGCTGTTAACTTGGTTTTCATCTCCCCTAGTGGAACTTTAGTCTCACTGAAAGTGGGATCTTGGTATATTTTGCTTAGATGGGTTTTTTGTTTGGGTTTTTGTTGTTACTTGTTTGTTTTTTGTGTTTTGTTTGGGGTTTTTTTGGTAGGTTTGGGGTTGATATTTTTACCTACTGTATCAGATAAGTTTTAAAAGTATTTGCAGTACAGAGGTGTCTTGTATAAAATCCAGACTTCTCTCTGACTGGGCGTTGTTCTTCTGGAGGCTGTGTTCTTTTCCTTTCTGCTGATGCTAAGAGGGGTTTTATATGAATTTGAATAGGGAAGAAATCTTTATTCAGTAGAAACACAACAGCTTTTGCCAGAATACTCAATGTTTGTTTTAATATGCTAATGTAAGGTTAAAATGTACTTTTATCCTAACCTTACTAATACCTCCAGATTTGTTTTTGACCATGTCTAGAAACTTTGTTGGAAAGTACAGGTCTTTGGGGAATAGTCAGGTGATCTTTTAAGTGGGTTTAGAGTCAGTGGCCGGGGTTTACATGTTATTTGACAGAGGAGCAAAGCTATGAGTTCCATGGACCACATTTGATGGTCAAGTGAGGCTTCTGAACATCAAAGAAATGGTAGTTTGGGCAGCTTGCTTATAGGTTTGATTGATTTTGGGACCCCGAGCCTGTGGTGGTGACTGAGACTGAAGCTCAAGGGGAGACATCTCATGGAATGAGGTGATATGAGACTAATTATCCTACTGGTGTGGTCAACTTGCCTGTGATCTCAGCTGTTGTGTTCATAGCTGCAAGTCACAACTATAGAATGGAAATTGTCAGGTAACCTGGGTTTTGTGGTGTCTCAAAGCAAAGGGAGAACACTAACAAAACAAATGCAGAATTATTGCTGTTATTAGTGATTGTTAAAAAATGTGCACACCATTCTGCTGAAGTTGATTGCTTATTTGCGTGCTTAGTAATATCTGCAATCAAATAATTTCCAAATGATTAGGATTTTTGCTGTACTCCTGGGAGAAGGTGTTGCTTAATTTTCCTCTGCTGTTTGCTAAATGGCTCAAATTGTTTGCAGTGGCTACACTTTGAAGATGTAAATGTGAAGGGAAGCTGTTTTTTTAACAAGCTTCTATCCTATAAATAACTCTGCTTAGTTCTATTTAAGTTAAAGTCATGTTCCAGAAAAAAATACATAAAGTTGAACTGGTTCACTTCTAAACAAGGTATGAGAATAATTTGCTTATGTGTCTTTAATTTCTGGTTCTTACATAACTGTCTTCTGTAAAACTTTCTAGTTGTCACTGGAAATGGTTTTCTGTTTATGCTATTTTACAGGTTTCTGGTTTATTTTGTGGCTTAGGATGAAAAATACTAATAAGTTGTTGGCTGCACTTAATAATTTCCTTGGTGATTAAATATAGCATAACCATAAATGTCTAAGATTATCCTCAGGCCAAGTGTTTGCCTGATGACTTATAATTAAACTTAGAAATGTGACTGTATTAAAAACAAGTTGCTGTTTTCATCTTGTGAGTGCCATTCTACAACCTGTTTTATGCCTTGCCTCTTTCAATATTTGGTGCTAGATTTTTGTGTCTCAGACGTGGCAACCTGCTTCAAATGCTGCTGCATGTTGGACATTATAGTAGTGATTAGGAGAGATGTTCTATTCATAGAAATGTCTTGTTTTCTTCACTTTAAGGAAGTTGAAATTGCCAATAATGTTAAAATTGCTCCTCTTGTTTCCCAAGTCTTTTGAGGGATCTCTTCTCAGTCACCAAGCCACTTACTGAGCAGGTAAAAAGTGCAGATTTAAGTAAGCTAGTTTTCATGCAAAGTAGGGAAAAGATAAGGTTCAAAAATTTCGATGAGCTCACATTTTTCTGCTGATTAGATAAGGATTCAGAGCAGACTGCATAAGTGTCCTAAGACCTCAGTAGAAATCTACAATTAACAAGGATTTCTCATAGTCCAGTCACTCATGACAACACTTCTAAATGCCAGCAAGGGTTTCTAAGACAACCTGTAGCAGGTTTTATGGTCTAGAAAAATTTCAGTTCTAGGTAAAACTCAGTACTCTGAGTGTGGATCCTGGAGCTGTTGAACTGGCTGATTCAGGCTCTAATATAAATGTGTTTGTGACACTGTGATGCTCCTATTTTCTTGGATTCCTTTTGTCTTAAAACCACAAAACTGCTGAACTTCAGTGTGGCTCTTCTCTCTTGTATACAGCATGTTTGAGAAACTACATTTCTCCTTAAAAGCATTGCTTCCTAAATCATGGTATCACAAATTGTGACTTTCATTTTCCTCTCACGGCAGACCAATTCTTTTATTTCCCTGTATGCTGGCATTGGCAACAGAAGCCCAGACTTCAGTCAGCTGAGGTAGGACTGTGTGTAAACCATAGGGACTCTGGAAGTACAGGTGGAAACTTGACAGATGTGAGTTAAATTTTCATTTTTCCCTATGTCTTTCTCCAGATTAATTGCAAAGAACTCTATTTCTTCAAAGCAGAGCAGATATTGGATGCCTTTTTTGGATGATCAATTAAAAGTGTGCGTTTCAGGGCTGGATGTTGCAAGCCAAGATACCATATTCCTGCTTCAGCCCACCTACTTCAGCAGATTACATGCTTTCCAAGAATGTTTTTTTAATAATCACAGCAATACCTGGAATATAACTGGAGGTGTAACAGCTTAGAGGAGACTTGTCTAACATGTTCCTCTTTAGCTACACCCAAACCTTTCATGTTTACTTTTCTCAGAAGGGGAGGGGTGGATGTATCTTCTGTCTCGGTCCCTTGCTGCCTTTTTGCATCACAATGCTGAGAATATCAGTAGACAGCAAATATGTACTCAAACAGAGGTCAAACATAAAGACTTTATTTAATTCATGGTAGTAGAAGATAAATTGACTTATTTTTTTAAGAGCTGATTGGTGTCAGGGCAACTTTGCTCTCTCACGTGTTATGTGCACTTAAACACTTGACTTTGAGGTTGCACTTGTGTTCTTGAGGCCTAAGAGCTCAATTCTCCAGTATAAGGTGCCAGACCATCCTAGGATGTGAGTGTAGGGTGGTGTTCAGGGAACTTCTGAACTGCAAGAAGCAGGAACGTCCTCAGTGAAAAAGAGCAAAATGTGGGAATCTTGAGGAGGTTGGAGCACTATTGGCTGTAGATTATTAAAAGACCACCAAGCTGAAGATAAGTCTGTCTTGGTCCTGGGATTTTTTTGACAAATGCAAACATAGTGGAAGGGTAGTGGCCAACTAACATGCTGCAGAAGTGTGTCAAAAGTAAACATGCTTCAAGGTCATACAGTCAAAAGTGGTCTTTGCCTTCTTTCTTCCCCCATCCTTAAGTATAAATAGCAACTGATCTTATGGTGGAGATGGGTTTAATGGTGAATGTCAAGTTTTGGAGTAATACAGGTGCTCAAGTAGAGATTAGCATCCATGTGCTTAAGATCTTTAGAAAGGTAAAAAAAAAAAAAAAAGTGAGAAAATCATTTGTAGTATATTTATACCTGGTTCTAGGAACACTGAAAAGTGATTTCTTCCTGTAATAGCTTTAGTTCAGCTGAGTCATAGCCTTATACAACATTTAGTTAAGGCCACCTCTAAAATAAGTGTCCAATATCTGTTAAAAAAAAAAATTATCCTCTTATAACTGAAAACAAAAAGTAGGACTTTTACACGGAATATTTTCTGGAGAATGTGCTCTTCATTTGAACGGGAGCAGGCACATTTGTTTACAGGATTAATGAGTTAAAGTCCATTGAGATAATCCTCTTTGCTGTGAGTTTACTGCCCAGTTTGAATCTTAAGAAAATCACAGGCAGTGATCTCTTTAAAATGGGGTGAACTGTAGAACATGACAGAAAATCAGGATGTGATGGTGATGCTGTTATTCATTTTTGCTGGAGGAGACGATTACCTTTATTCCTACTGGTCTAGTTACAGCAGCTGTTGAAAAATCCAGCGCATTGTGGTATTCCTGAAGTGGTACTCCAAGTAGACATTGATGTTCTAGGCTGTGTCCTTGTGTTCTGTTTGCCTCCATGAGGGCTTGATTTTTCTCTGTCCCTCTGTGTTGTGGCCTTGCTGCCTCTTCATTTAGTCTGTGCTAGAATATTTAGTCCCAGAAGGGCTCTCATCTCCTTACGGGTGGAGCAGGTCGCTGTCATGGCACTTGTGACTGGCATCTGGCCTGGTACAGGGAATAGTGTAGCCCATGCCAAATAAATCCTCTTACATAGGTAAGCATAAAGTTACAGTGATGGTCACATTTAGATACCACCTATTCTTTAGTGCTCTTCTGAGGTTCATTTATTCTTCAAGATAAAATTACACATCCAGTATGAAGACAGTTGATGGCTGAAAATAAATCTGTTTGCATAACCTTTTACTGTTCTTTGTTGCAGCTCTCAAGTTCCACTTACAAATATAGGAGTGAGGAATTCAAGAGACAGTTTTCTCATCTGCCAGACTCGGAGAAACTCATAGTAGGTGAGAAGTAACCACAGCAAATGTCCTTGTCTTCTGCTTGATGACTTCAGATTGCAGTCATGTCAAAGCATTTTGTCAAAGGTTTTTTTTATGGCAAATATTACTTTCAGCTGGTAACTCCCTATTCTCTTGTCTTTGAACTACCCTGAGATACCCTCAAAGAAAGCCAGATCCATACTTCTCTCCTCTACTACCTGCTTTGTGGGGGGGAAAGAAAGAAAAAAAAATTGTTTCTGAGACCCTGTAAATTAGGTATATCATTCTTAGCAGAAACTTTCCCTTTTCTCCCTGGAACTAATACCCTTGCCCAAGGCACCTTGATTAATGTGACTCCTGTGACTGTGTGACATGGTGGGTGGTTGTAATTTAAAAGACTATTTTTCAGATGAATGGGAGAGGAAAGAAGCAGGTGTCAGAAAATATCAAACTATGATGCATAACTTTTCTCAGCACTGAAACTTTCCTTTTCCAGCCCTGTTTCACTCCACTGCAGAATCCAGAGAAGGCAAGCATGTAACCCTACTTCCTTTGCTTAGTGATGCACCTTATTCCCCCCCTTTATCACCTGCCTGTTTTGTATTTGTGTAACAAATACACTGTATATTTTCATACAGAAGTGGTGTTGTGGCTGTTTAAAGTTCATCTCTCATTTTATGCAGCTTTTAAGGAAGTGAACATTGAGAGGCTGTTTAGTGTATGCTTGCAGTATGCGGGCAACAGCTCTGAAGCAGTTAAATCCCTGTGTCTTTTTCCAGACTCAGGAGGCAGTTATCCTCTGAAATGCCTTATGCATTTTTAAAATACTTCAGTAGGGACATAAGACAGAAGGAAAGGATATTACTTCAAAGCATTGTTTTGATGTTTCTCCTTACACTTGATTGATGCAGAAAGTCATGGAGCAAACTCTGAAGCACAGTTTCAAAGAAGAGACTGTGTAGGATTTAGAGAAGGATTTAGTAATGGGTTAATCTCAATCTGTTCCATCAGAAGCAAAGCCACTACTTTTATATAATTTTTTTTACCCCATAAAAAGCAGTGTTTCCTTGAAAGGACTTTTTGCATTGTCCAAGCAAGGAGCTCTTCCTTTGCTTGGTGTAGAGACACTTGGTACAGGCTTTACAGTGCTCTAAGAAGCCATTGCTTGCTGCTCTTAATTAAAAGAATTGTTACTGCTTCTGTTTTTAAACCAGCTGTTAAAAATAAGCAACTATTCCACTGTAATTAGCACTGTACATAAAGATTATATAAAATATTATTTTCTTAAAATGCAAGAAATTAATTACTTAGATGGTCTAAATGGGAGCTTAAAGGAGTGCCACTATGATTGGCCTGAAAATGTTGTTTTCAAGCAATATATTAAGTCACTGGTTCTGAAAACTTAAAAGGAGAAATGCTAATCTCTTCCATTTGTTTTGTTATTCTCTTTTGTGTAGGTAGGTCAGAGTGGGGTTGCTCATCACTTGCCCAGTCAAGACCTTTATAGGTCTGGATCCCTCTCTTAAAAAACACAGAAGTCAGATGTAAGCTTCTTAGTAATGCTTTCCTCAAGTCCTTAACTTTGAACTCCTGTTGCCTTCCTCTGTCAGCATTTTGGTATCTGACAGTTCTTAAACATGCAGTTACAACTTGTTTAGTTTTAAGCTTCTGTAGTTCAATTTGTAGTTTCATCTCCAAGGGCTTCTATACATGACTCATTCTTGTTACAATAACATTTATTTCTGCTTGATTATTTGAAGGGGAAAACGCTAGAGAATTTTAAAAATCATAATAAAAGCTTCTGTAAATGCAGATATAGCTTGAAGTCAGGATGTTAGAGATTCCTGAACTTCTTGATATTTGAACAAGAACTGTATTTATTATGTACTTGTGGTACAAAAAAATCAAAATTCTGGCTCAAACGATACCAGATACAAGGCTATTAGATACCTCTAAGGGTAAAATCAGTTCTATATATTGCATCAATATACATTCTGCATACTTTCTATACATTAGGTAGCCTTCTTTAGGTTGGAGCTCCCAAAAGAGGTCTGACTTAATTATCTAGCAGCAGTAATTCTGAAAATTCTTTTTGTTTGAAGCTTCAGGCTCTGAAATTGGGAAAGCTCTCTGAGGTTTTTAAGAAATGTGGCTAAATCCTCTGCTCTTGTTCCTAATTAGCAGGTATCTTATGATGGGTAATTGCATTGTAGATGAAATCTGTTTCTCAGCAGGGATGTTTCAGTCAGAGACAATATCATAAAAATGATAGTCAACTTCAGGAAATACCCCTGCCTCAAGAACTGGATAGCTTCCATCTGTTAGTGTCTCACTCTGCAGATAGTTTTAGCTAGTGATAGGATCTGTTTAGTGGAAAACTACTATCTTACTACAACAATGAGCTACTGTAACGTAGGACTTGACAGTATAATCTGTTGTACTATAAAATGTTTGTGTATTCTGTTATTTAGGTACTTAGAAGTTTGACTAATGAATACTTCTCCCCTGTACTCCTGATCTTGCCTGACATCTCTTCTTTGAAAACCTAGGATAGTGCACAGGGGTTGATAGATGGAGTGCTGTCCTCACACCAATGTACCATCAGCTCTGGCTGTTCCCAGAGCAGTGGTCTGGATGCAAGCCACTATAAGTCTGCCTTTGTAGACTTCTTGAAAGTGAAAGAAAGGGTTTTTTATTGTATTGTGATACCCCATCTCATTTTAGTCAACAGGTTTGGGTCAACTGTGCTGCAGTCAGTGGGTGAGTAACTTGCCCTTGCTCTCTGTACACAGATTACGCCTGTGCACTCCAGAGGGATATCCTGCTGCAGGGACGCTTGTATCTCTCGGAAAACTGGCTCTGCTTCCACAGCAACATTTTCCGATGGGAGACCACAGTAAGATCTCTTAGCTCACTTGAATCCCACCTTTTCTTTATCCCATCAGGATGTAGGATTAGAGTGTCTCAGATCTCTCCTGTCAATCTCATACTAGTAACTCTGGGCTGTAAAGAAACAGCCTGCATCCCTGAGTGGAAATGCAGATCCATTCTCTGTAAAATAACAGTAGCAATGGAGGCATCTGAATGCTGAAGTAAGCCTGCTCAGTCTGTCATTCAGCATAAAAAGTTTAGGAATTATGCTAAAGCTGGCTTTTTACATCTCTGGATGACAATTTGCCTTTCCTTACCATGAAAAGTTGTCCTATAAAGGAACTTAAAACATAATCTCCTACTGTAAGTCCTGGGGCACGACATGCTGTGTGGTGTTGCTCTATTCAAGAATTCTCCAGCTCTGAACTTTACTTGGCAGCCTTACATGTGAATATCAGCATCTAAGAAGAGCTGAAGGGAATTGATAAATGACTTCTGCAAGTTCTCATATTGTGGTCTGTGGCTTTTGAGCAGTATGAGCCAAGGTAGATATTTGTGATATGTTGGCCCTTTATTTCTGTCAGGTTAAGTTAATGAGTTAAAATTTTTCATTCAAATGAAATGTTGTTGAATCTGCTGTAGAATTTGCATGAAGCAATGAATAAGGAAGATAACCTAGCAAATGGAGGATGGACAGGTCAAAATGTTCTGTGAACTGTGAGACTGCTCATAACTTAATTTAGTATCTCACATTTGAGTGCTCTGAAATACACAGGACAAACAACAAATAGTTTGTGTATTTAAGACTGTGAGGGGTTATAGAAATACTTAACTGAAAACCAGTCTTACTTTTATCAGATGAGTTTGATGATTGAGTATTTCTTATTTTAGATGTGAAATTAATTAAAAAATAAACCCTTTGGAATTATACCCTTGAATATATAAACTGTTCAAAGACTGATTGGGGTTTTTTTAAATCCAAAACAGTATACATCCTGGTAACCTGTTTCTGCCTGTCTAGCAGAGTGGTATCTTCAGCAATACCTTTAGGCAATCTGAGTTCACCAGCTACAATGGTAGAGCCAAGTTTGGGACTTTATTAGCAGGCTGTGCTGTTGCAAAGAGAGAGGGAGTAAGAGGAGAACTTTCTGCTCACACAGGAAAAAACTTAGAGCTGTATGTTCCTCCATTCTCTAAGCTGAATGGCAGCACAACCTTACATTCAAGAGAAGGGAGGTAGGCTGGAAGGAAATGGCTGCAGCCAGTTAGACCATGTTCTTCTAAACAGAAGCATTTCAGCTGCTAATGTACAAGTCAAACGTGCCTAGGCAGGAAGAATTTCTTGCAGTGACTAGACTGCAAATAAAATTTTGAAAATGGACCATATTGTAAACTTCTGTGAGATAATGCAGTCTGTTATTTGATCTCTCTCATCTATGTCCTGCTTTGTGTGTAGCATTCTGATTGGGATTGACTTTCAGATCTGTGATTTGTGGTTGGTTGGGGTTGTGGCTGGAGGAGTGGAAGAAAAGCAGAAAGAACCACTTAATTTCCCTAGTCCTAGTGTGAAAGAAGAGAAGATGACTCTTAAGTCACCTCAGCTTCTACTTGAAAATGCTTGCTGTTAAAGCAACAAGTGGAGACAGTAATTGCCATTGTGATCTCATCTGAATTGCATCCTAGGATTCGGGGTTAGTTTGAGTTCCTCTTGCATGTTCTGTGTAACTTGTAACTTTTTAGTCATAAGTTATTTTTAATATGTCTTATTAAATGTGTTTCTGCTTAGATTTCTATTGCTTTGAAGGATATCACCTTCATGACAAAGGAGAAGACTGCTCGTCTGATTCCAAATGCCATACAAATAGCAACGAAAGGAGAGAAGGTGAAAATTTGTTTTTAAATACGTTCTTGGCAAATGATAAGGTCCAGAACACAGCTCTTGTTCTAGTCTATATTTGCATAAGTAACCTCCCTGTCCAATATTTAAGTTGATTTGGATTAGAAGGCAGACTTAAGTTTGTTCCCTGTGCATGTTTGCCTGATAATTCAACTCCAGTTTGATTGCAGAATCCCCTAGTGTGTGATACAGTAACCAGAAAGTAAGAGCTTGTCTCACCTGTTCAAAGGAAATCTTAAATTCAAAGCATTAATTCAAAGCATGAAAAGAATGAGTATTCTTCATAGTGGAAAAATATCAAAGTTGCTGAATTTCAAGTGCTCCTTGAAGAAAACTACTGAAAACAAAAGGACTGTGATGTCATGAGTTTCAAGTAATGGAGAAATTTATGCCAGAACACATGCTGGGAAATGAAGTTTTTTAGTGTGTTTTTGAAAAACTGAAAAGCATGATGCAGAGTCTTATGTGCAATACACTTTGTGATTAGTTCTTCTATAAATGCCTTGAAAATAATAATTCTTGGCAAGGAACAGAGCTTTCCACAGTGAACCTGGAGCTGTTTTTTGGGAAGCAACTGTGATTCATCATGTTTGGCTGTTCCCTCTCAATTTATCCAATATTAACTTTCATTGACAAGGAAGATAGACCTCTTTGCTGAGAAAACACCAGCTTTCCTATGGGAAAGATTTTAATACTTGAAATTATGCATATAATTTGATTTCCTGTTTTCATCATTTTTATTTCACATCATCTTGTGTGAAAATATTAGTAAAAGGCATATGTGGCAGAAGAATGGAAATAGCTTCAGTCTGTAAGAAACAGGCATATGTGTTTTTGATTTGTTCAACCTCCTGTGGGAAAAATTTAAGTGTGTTTAAGTTGAGGAGGAGCACTTCTTCTATGCCAAGGGTAGTCACATGGCCAGAACAGCAAGTGCCTTCATATACTGCATGGACATTGGGGAACATACTCACTGAAAGTGATACAAGCTGTGGAACCTGAGGAATATGACCCCAGGTTTGTTGAATGTGAAATGAGGCAAGCTGTTACTGATAACCTTGGGACATTCAAGATACAAGGAAGCATTCTGGGATTCTTGATAATAGCTACATGTGAGCTTATTTTTTACCTTGTTTTTTCCTTCAGTTTTTCTTCACATCATTCAGTGCAAGAGACAGAAGCTACCTCAGTATCTTCCGTTTGTGGCAGAATGTGTTGCTGGATAAGGTAAGCTTGTCTGCATCAGTACCTGTGGCTAAGGAACCTAATAAACTTTTTATAATGTAGACAGATGTACCTCTGGAGAAAAAGACTTGAAGTTAGCTTTTCCTTTCTGACTTAGAATTCTAATGTGATGTTCTGCTTTGGTTCCTTGTGTTTTAGATCACAGACAAAATTCTCATCTTTTCCTTCTCAGACTGCCACCTACAACTCTGCTGTTGAAGAAGCATTTTGTCTTTGCATATAGGTTGCATGCTTCTCTTCACTACAAGCTCAAGCATATGTTACTGAATTGATATGCACTTGCCTCACATTTTCTATGCCTAACTTGTGATCAAAAAGGCAAGAGGTTTTCTCAGTGAAAACTTCCAAGGAAAAAGGCCAAAACTTCTTTTCAGATAAGTTAGCTGAAGCTTGGCCAGCCAACTCATTACAATTCAGCTGACCTTGAATAAATGCAACAAAGGCAGGCTGTTTGTCATGGCAGTGTATTTTGGCAACTTTGGCTAGTTAGCTTGATTTATATTGCAATTTGTGGCTACGTAGGCTAATCTTTCTAAAAATGGACTGATGCTTTTGCAGAACATCACTGAAAGAAAGACAGTAATTTAATTTTTGTAAACCAATTCCTTCCTGTTTATGTCTCTCATTGTTTAAATATTTTAACACAGTTCCAATTACACACTGAAATATCCGTATATACCACTGCAATGATCCCCAAAGATTTAAAGCTGTTGTGCTACTTACACATAGTAGCTTCACATTTTTTCTTTTTGTTAGATGAATTTTAGGGCAGACTAGAGGCACTTTTTGTCAAAACAAGAGCTGAAAATAAAGGGAAATGCTATTTAAGGCAAAAACAAGGTTTCTTGCAAATCTCTTGTCCCTCAAATCAAATACTATTTAATTGTAACTTCATAACCATCTTGTTTTAAATCCAGCCACAATGTACTATGTCACCTTTTGACTGGAATGTGCAACTGGAAGTAACCTTGCTTTCTTTCATTGTGCAGTTTGTCAGAAATGGCACTTAGGTTATTCAGTTGATTAGTTTGTGGTGCTGCAGGGTCAGTGTATGGACATTCAGGTATACAAACCTATCCTAGGGCTGGAACAGAGGTAATAAGCTTTGTATTGTTCTGTATTAGTTTTTCTTCTATGTTTCTTCTCTGTGACACTGAAATGAATGTCACATTAGGATCAATTTTTCACTTTAGAGCAGTAGCTAAAGCATAGAGAAGAAAGTGGGAGGCATGGACTGCATGCAAGGTGAGATGAATTAAGCCAGCAGGTTTTAGGAACCTAAAACCAGTGCATTTGAGTAGCTTGGGAACTATCCTTATTATTTCTATCAAATCTTGCTGTTAGCTTGCTTGCATCCTCACTGAAGTATGTTAAAAGATAAATCTGTGTATGAGAATTTCTGCTTGAGGTTCTCAGTTGTAAAATGGAGCACGGTCATGAGGTATATGTAGGGCTTTTTAATGTAGTATGTTTGGAACTAGGATTGAAACAGGATTTCTGTTAGGTTTTGCTCTTACTTCTGAAACGTAGTAATGAGTTCTGATTCTCTGCTAGAATGTGTTTGAGTTACCTGCCAGCCTTCTTTATGATATTCTTTATTAGATAAAGCTATAGAGGGGCACTGTGGAGTTGAAAGTAGAAATTGAATTTGCTGGAGCTGGATCCACTGACACTACAAGACTGGCAGCTGTCTACTGAACAGACACTAAAAGAGAGCCCTTGCTGTTTCCAAGCAGTTTTGCTGTTTTCTCCACTCCAATGTCAGGAATGACATACATTTGGAAAATGTTTCACACACCTGAGGCCCTACCATGGTATGCAGTGCCTGAGTATGTGCAGTTTGGTGTTCCTGGCTTCAGTGATCAAAGGGATGCCATCAGAATGTGGAAGGCTTTTGACAAAAGACAAATCTTACTCTGGAACCTATTCCAAAAGGAGCTGGTTTTAATGTTTCCTCTACAAATAGCTAAATGTTTAAAAGCCTGTGAATAGTGCAAATAGCTAAATGTTTTAAAGCCTGTGAATAGCTTGGTTATATTCTGGAGCACATCTGCTAGACCTGGAGATGACATCCAGCTGTTGAATTATGAAATAAAGTTGTCATCAGAAGTATAACTCGTGACTATAGGTGTCACAGTGCTGGTTTGCACCACCTGATGGTGAATAATCCTCAATTTTCAGGATTTGGATCCAAGGGACTGGAATTACATTTGCTTTGAAACATGTCTGTGCAGAGGTAATTTTCAGTCCGTGGCCTCTTCAGCACTTCAGGGCATAGATTTTGTGCTATGAAGTCTCACCTTTGAGGAGTGACCCATCTGCTTTACCTGATCTACCTTAAGCTTTCACCACCTGCAGAACTTCTCGGTGGGGTCAGCCTCATACCCTTTCCCAGATCTCCATCTGGTGGCCGTTCTGCCTTGTACTGCCCAAGTATTGCATGTCCCAGGTGGCTGAACAAGCTTTGACAAATCTCCCTTTCTCTTAGAAGTGACTTGCACTGAGCATGAAAACCAGCAAATGGTTACGTGCTATTTCTGTCCAAGCTTACTTCATCCATCAAGATGCTTTCCCCCAGCTTTGTACCACTGTTCTGACAGGACTCCTAGTCCCCTTTAGCTCAGTTATGATTCTGTAGCTCATAACTTCTTTGGACCTTGCTCAGAATACACTATAGTGTGTTTGGTGCCCTTGAGTTCTAGTTTCTCTGAGAATCAGTGGGTAATTTCCTCTTAACGTGGGTCTTTCTTAGGCTTTTTATTCTTTAAATGTCCATGCAAAAACTTTTTTCTTTGAAGGAAAATTCCACTTTTTTTTTTTTTCCATCCCTGTTGCAAAATGTGTGCAGAGTGAGTCTTGTAGGCTTTTACCTTGCCATTGATTTTTAAATGATCCAGCATCATGGAAAATAAGGAATCATTAATGCAGGTCTGGAAGAGACATGACACCAGTCTTGATAAAACAGATAGCTGCTTCCACATCCACTGCAGCTTTCAATAATACTTCAATTTATAAAATCAGCTAAAAATCCTGTTTTGCAGTGGGCTTTCAAGATTGGTACAAGAAGTTTATTCATTGCTGCTATTGACAATAAGAACAGAGCCATTCAGAGTTTTGCTTTGTTTTCCTAAACCTTATGGGTGTCAAATATCCCTCAAGTTTAAGGGAGAAGGAACAAATTAAAATGTAATTAGGCAGGTCATTCAAATCCCAAACAAACACAGTGCTCCTTATTTCTAATGGAACAAGATCTTAACTTAATCTGTCCCAATTCCCATGAGTCCTCTGCCTTAGAGTTGGATTTATTTTCCTATTGTTCTTATGCTTTGCTGGGTAGAGATTTGCACCTGTCTCCGGAGACATTGTAGCAGGTAAGTCTAGAGGTGTGAGAAGGGATCAGAATTCCTGATCATCTGGGCTTCCTGAGGCAAACATCTCTCAGGACAGCAGTTCTGCCTTCCCCAGCAGTTTCTTAGGGAAGGTTGTGAAAAGAGAGATGTTTATTTGCACCTTTGTGTACAACAAGATTAATTTAAGAGATGAAAGAAGGCTGGATTTGATTCTGAGCTTCATGTTTAGGCAATTAGAGGGAGTTAGTTTCCCTCCCCTGTTCTGCAAACAATCAGAATTCTGTATTAAGAGTTTCCTGGCAAGAGTGTGGTGTATGGTGAGGGTTGTCTCTTAAGTCAACCTGTATGGCATGTATCGTTCTTATTTCTGCATTTGCCCATAGAGGGTAAAAACCATCAGCTTTGCTTTTGTTGGTGGTACTCTGTAGTATTGCTTAGCCATGACACTGTTTTGTCTGGCATGAAGCAAAGTATTGATGATCTCTGCTCTGCTTGAAAAGACAAAAATGTATCCCAGCTGCTTCTTGTAGCCTTTGTTTTTGTAGGACAAAGAGAACTGAGGAAAAACCCAGTGTAGACCATCACCTTGAATGGGCAACCTAATTCATGTTTAGATTTCGCCTTTCAAGCTTCAGAGCTTCTCTAAGCCATCCTCTCAGAAGCAGAAGGCTGACCCAGAAAATTTATGCCCTTTGCTTTCAGAACTGACTCTTTTTGATACAATAAAGCAAGTCTTGTTTGATCTTGGCTTGTGACCATTAAGAACTTATTATATCTAGCTGAGCTAGGAATAATTGAGCAGAGTGCAAGAATCCTGTTTTAGAAGCAGAAGTTGATAATGTTGCTTTTACAAAACAACAGGAAATGGCTTTATAGATGATTTTATAGAAGCTGAAATGCTTCTTTGCTTTCCTCCATCTATTCAGCTGACTGTGTAAGGGCAGACTGATTTGCCCATAGACAGAACGTACCGGTGAATTTAATTAGCAACGTTAGCTCTGTGCCATTATGACTGGGAATCAAGGCATCGGCGATACTGGGCAACAGAAATGAAAATGGCTTTGTTTCTGTCCTTAGATTCCTGGGTGGAAGGGATGCTAGCTAAAGATCCACCTCAGTCGTATTTTAAAACCATGAAATGCCCACGCCCGATTTGGCCATTGAATAAGAAGAGCTGTAGGTAGTTTGTGGTTTTGAGTTTATTGCTCCAGAAGACAGAATGCCTGGGGAAAGTAAGGCCAGCTGTAAATGGATGCACGTGTTTCAGCACTGCATTGCTCTGTAGGACAAACCCCCGTGCCGAGGGAGGCCGGCACTGGCTGCCATGACCCTGGCTTTATAGCTCCGTGTTTTGTGTTTTAATGTTTACTTCGCCCTCGCTAGGATTAAATACCTTGAAACTGATCTCTGCCAATCGGGTGCTTGTTGCCAGCTGCTTTCTGATAAGCCCGAAACCGCGTTGTGCTGGAAAATACCCGAGGGGAAAACCCTTCCTGGTCTGCCGAGTTGGGCTGTTTGTCCCGGCGCTCGGGGGGAGCGGCTCCCGTGCCATGCGAGGCAGCGCGGGGGTCCCGCAGCGGCGGCGAGGGCGCAGCGGGACCCGCGCGGGGCCGGGCCCGGCGGTCGGGGCCCCCTTTGGCTCTGTCCCGCCCCGGGCCGGCGG
>VYXF01003052.1:28774-52518 GCA_013397295.1 Polioptila caerulea
TTTTTTTTTCTTTTTGCCCCTCCTCCAGCCCTTTACAGCCGAGGTGGACTTTGAAACTCTGCTTACTTTGCAGATACGAGTGTATCATATTACTCTCACCTCCAAGCTTTCCTGACGATTTAAGAGAAATATGTCTTGGTAGCTGCGGGAATTCATGGAACAGGATAGAGATATTGTAGAGAAGGAGAAGACTTAGCTAGTGGTGAGTCAAGGTAATCCTGAAGAAAAGTAACTATTTTTCATAAAGACAGTGCTGGTGGTACAAAGTGAGGACCTGCTGTCCCTCCTTGGCAAAGTGGAGAGCTGGCTGACCTAGCCACCAGTGTAGTGGCTGAAATGCTAGCCTCCCACAATTTGTAAAGTACTCTGAGCATCCTCAGGAAACTACTGGGTATCTATTAAGCAGTTTGTTCGGAATCATTGAGGTACTTACTTACCTTGTGCCGTATCAAGTGAAGTTCAAGAGGGAGGTACCCTGAAGGTATCTGTGAAAATATTGGTGACACCTGGAGAAGCAAATCCTGGCTACAAGTGTGTGTTTTCTTAAAATGATGTTTTTTCTTACTCTGGTGTTATTGGTTGAACAGCGATGGGAGTATGGAGCAGACAGGAGTACAGTTGCCCAAAATGCTGAAACCCAATCTCGGAACGTGATACCTGAATGCTTTCGGTCCTTGTCAGAATTGAGGTTAAAGGCTGTGGCGTAATTCAAACTTGTTGCTGTTTTTCCTCCAGTGCCTTACTGTCCCATGCTGTGGTTCTTGACTAGCTCGCTTTGTTTCAGAGGCTGACCAAGCAGGAATTCTGGCAGCTGGTGCACCAGAGCTATGGCTCTGAGCTGGGCCTGAACAGCGAGGAGATGGAGAGCTTCCACTCATCGTCTGAGGACAACGGGCAGTCTCGGTAAGGAGAGGCTCTACAGCCTATTGAAACACCTGGGGAGAAACAGTGGTGTCCTCTTCCTTAGAAACCCAGTTTCTGAAGAGCTGCTGTAGCCTTACCAGGAAAGTTGAGCCTGTAGTAAAAGGATGCAAAGGTCTGAACTGCGTAGACTATGCATAAAAACTTAACTGTGTGGATTTCCTAAAATAGTAGCAGTGCAGCTGAGGGCCCTTAGAAGAGTAGTGAGGCAGACCAGGTTCTCCCTGGATCTGCTTGAGGACCAGCACAGAGTAGCTTATATAGAAGTCTTTTCACATGATGATGCCTAGTCAGAACCTGTGTGCCTTTCAACAGTTTGGAAGGTTTGAATAGAATGGAGCTGTATTATGGTTCAGACACTTTTTCTTCCCCTCCTCTGTGGAGACTGAAATATTTGTTTTGCCTGATAGCTGAGGTCTTAGCTTATTTTGGTATTGTCCTCAGCTTGAATTAATAAGGAGGAATAATAATATAATAAGCTGTAATAATTGTGATAATAATGATGTGGGTTTTTGAAAGAGTTACCTTGATTTTTTTGAACAAATGTGAACTGATTCATGACCTGCCAGTGTCAATCTAATAACAGTACTTTACATATCTCTATGTAAATAAGCATGACTCTACAAAACTGAGCAATGTGATTTATGTCTCTTCAATCCTGTGTTATCTGAGTATGTTTGTGAGAAAAATGTCTTGAGTTCATTACAGGCTTCAAAAGATGTTCTGTTAAATACTTCCTGATTCTTTTTTGTTTGATTGGTTTGGTTTTTGTTTTGGGTTTGCTTGGGGTTTTTTTTGTTTGGTTTTTTTTGTTATGTTTTGGGGTTTTTCTGTTAAAAAGTCACAACTTTGCAACTTTGGAATAAACGATGCAGGAAAAAATATTATTTTCTGACACTTTCTTAAAACATTTTCTTTCCAAATTAGTTATAAGACGTATCTGTTTCCTCAGTTCCACAGCACTCATGTTCTTGGTTTTATTAACCTTATGATCAGAACCTGAATCTTCTGAGAGGTGGTTGGAATGAGGAAAATGGCTTGATATTAATGAGCTGGAAAGAATGACTTGGTAGTTTTTAATGTTATCTGAACAGCCATGTTTTCAATGTAAAAATCACGAGACGCTTTCTTGGATTTCTCAGCGCTTATATCTCCAAAGATATCTTCCTTTTTGATTTGGACAGATCCAGCATTTGTGATGATTCTGGAGAAAAGGATGAAAAACTACCCAAAATGCTTGGTTTAGTTCGTGAGCCCATGCTTCAAACAGAAGGAGAGTCACTCAACAGACAAATGTTGCCAGGAGTAAGTGCTGACACAGCCTTTCTTGCTGTTTGTGGCTGATAAGCGTATGTGCTTAACCTGTGTATCTGTAAGCATAGGATGAATGGAGATGTAACTTCCAAAGAAGGCTTTGAGAAGTCAAGAATGTTTTTAAATTTGAAAATGAGAAAAATTCTGTATAAGAGAATATTGCTGGTGTGAGCTTCAGCAGTGCTCTGTCACTAATTTGCTGTGCAACCTGGCTACAATGCTGAGGCTTATGCTCACGTCTGTTTTTTGTTTTTCCTTTAAAATCAAAATTTCTTGGATTTTCTTATCCAATTCCCAAGGGGAACCATATTTGTGTTTTATCCATGTACTTTTTGAAAGTAATGCCTTTTTCACTTCTGGTGCTTTCTTGTTTGTGTTGTCATTTAAAAAGATACCTCCTCTTATATTACTGTCTCTCCTATGCATAAGGCTTGTTAAAGGGTGGTTACACTTTGTCATCCTTACCTCCAAAGGTCTGTTAGTCTGCTGTTGTGAATATGTGAAACCTTCTTTTAATGCTTCAGAAAGAAGGTGAAAACCCCCACACTTGCTGTAATAAGGAAGAATTTTACCTTGATGCCTTGGGTTAGTACAACTGAACAAGCATGACTGCCTCACTCATGTTCATTCATGTTGTATGAATTAGTGAACATGTTTGGCTGGTGTGAACAGCAGGTGCCTTAGTAGTGATATCTGAGATGGGCACACTGTCCAGCACGGTTACTGGGGTTCCTGTGTGCTGCTGTAGTCCTAAAGAGTTGCAGGTATTTTCTCTTGGTTATTAGATATCCCAAAGATCTTGGAA
This sequence comes from Polioptila caerulea, assembly GCA_013397295.1. NCBI lineage: Eukaryota > Metazoa > Chordata > Aves > Passeriformes > Certhiidae > Polioptila > Polioptila caerulea. The sequence goes on from VYXF01003052.1 coordinate 31,815, forward strand.
AAGAATATAAACCACTGATGCATTTTTTCATAAGCTTCACTAGGGCTGGGTATTTAATTGCCAGTTTTGCTTTGGAGAACTTGGGGAAGGAAGAAAGGAGATTATTTTAATAGTTTTTACTACCCTTTAAATCTTCTGGCTTTTGTCACTTGCTGAAACTGATCTGGAGGTTAAGTAGGATTTAAATAGTTTTGCCAAAATCCAAGTTAATGGCTAGAGACTCATATCCAGCAAACAGTATTGGTGTTTCTCAGATGTTAAAAGCTTAGTTGCTTGAGTGGTGGGTATTCCTTATGAAAACCCTAGCAGTATAAAAGATTTTTTGAGAGTTATAAAGGAAGCCTGAGAGGACTGGGGATGCTGCTGGAGTTTGAGCTGTTTGGGATAACTAAAAATCTACAAAGGTAGCCTTGGTTTGAACTTGTAAATGTTACTTGCACAATAACAAGCCATTTAAATATAATTGCTGTGCCCTGAAAAGAAGCCACACCTTGAAATGTCTCTTGCAGGTGCTAAATCTAATTGGGCATCTTGGTAAAGAGGAATGCCTGGGGATTTGGTCTGTAAAAGTTCCAGGATTCTGCCTTGAATAAACCACCTCTGAAGAGTCTTTTAATTGTAGTGTAAAAGTGCAGTCTTGATAAATGTGTAACTAAACTGTTTAGTTTCCTGTTTCAGGGTAGCTAAAATGCACAGTAATTTTGTTTAGCTCTATGTGTCACTTGGCATTACTCAAGAATGTCCATGCTGTCTCCACAGCACCAGGATTGCAGCATATTTTGTAGAACCACAAGGACAGTAGGAGGAGGCAGTAGTGCTTAGAATGCATTTATCAGAAGCCATCACGGTGATGACACAAAGCACACTTAACCACCTTCCAAAGTCTGGAGGGAAACAGGCTTAAACTCCCCTTCACTGCTCTGATAGACAGAGCAAGTCCCAATGCTCTATGAAGTGGAAGATCTGAATAGTGGAGGAGTTGGGTCTAGTATTTGGCCCATCTTGAAAAAAGTATTGTTAATGGCTGTCTGTAGCTGATTGAGGAAAGTCTGTGTGGATCACCAGTCATGGCTCATTTGCCTCTCAGTTCATGTGAGTGAGGGAGCCACCTTGTTGCCTGTTTTTGCAACCATCATCTTCCCTCCACCCCTTGTAGGGAGGCCTTCCAGTCCCAGATCTTGCTGTTCACAGGCGGAAAACAAAAAAAAACTTGACACAGAGCTTAGCAGTACTGGACTAACTCAGGAGATAAATGTACAATAGGGAATAAATTCTACATCTTTAATTCTAGCTGACAGATCTTAAAATTATTACTATTTAGTGTGAACCCCCCCAAACAAACACAAACCAACCCAAAACCCCATGAAATCTGTGTTAAACTTGATCAGTTATTACAAAACCCCCAGCTTGAAGCTCTTCTCCCATGACATAATGAAAAGCCTTTTTTCCTAGGAGCTGTTACTTTGTCTTCTGACTTGAGCCTGGCTTTCCTGCTCTGCTCATGGTGTAGTGGACTGCTCTTACGCTGCTGGTGGGAAGCCCACCTCACTAGGTCCTTGATGGTTGTCAAAATGCTATGAGAGTTCCTTGGGTTTGTGCTGGATCTTTGTGTCAATTTTTAGGCTGTTCTGTCACAACTAATTTCTTTTTGACTTCTATCTGTGTTGGTACTTTGACATTTAATGTTCTGTCCTAGATCCTGTTATGTGACTGAGTATTACTTACACGGCCGCTTCTCTTGATAGGAGCATTTGTTAACGGATCTGTTTTTCTGATTCAGTCTTCCTTTTTAACTTTTTGACCATGAAGGAGTACTTTTGTCTGCTTGTGCTGCAGTCAGATTTATGCCTGTCTCTGTTTTCCAGCCACCCACCTCCTAAGCCACCCTTGGTTGCACAAAAAAAGTAACAGGTTTTTATTTTGAAAAAACACAAGAAGCACAGGAAGTACTTGATGACTGTTCAAGCAGTGGATGCTTCTGCTTTCTTGAGTCAATGCTGAATAATCTTTAGGGATGATGGTTTTGCAGATGAATCAAAACAACTCAGTTGAGGAGGCCTGATCATATTTACTATGGTCCATGCACTTCCCTCCCAGGGACTGTGCTGCTCTTGATCCTAGATGTTTCACTGGTGGCAGTGGGGCCTTGAGGAGAGGTTTAGAATGCAAACTGATTTGAAGGTGGGTAGCCAAGCTTTTTGGGTGGCATTTAGAGATGCACACAAACTTTGTCCTTGCAGTTTCCCTGGAGATTTACTTCTTTAAGTGTGCAGTAGCATATATGCTTAGCTTACAGTTCTTGTTTAAGGTTAAGAGCTGCATCATTGATTCAGTGACTGATGTTCAGGTGGATTTCCTTCCTGCTTATATATTGGAGATGGCAAATGATTCTCCATTGCTTTGTTTATGAGAAGTAACATTTTATAGGTAGGATGGCTCTAGACAGTATTTTATAACGTCTTTTTCCAGAAGGTGATGGCATTCTACAAAATAAGAACTTTTCAGATATGTAATCGAGGTAATCTAATCTTGCTGAAAGAGAAGGACACCCTGCCGTTGTGCTTCTCCTTTGGGTTGTTGGACCCTTGCTAAACTGTTAGCCAAAAAGTAACCTGATGAATACAAAGTAAATCCGTGTAAGGTTAATGAATTTATAAATGCTAATAGCAAAGCAGGGAAGAGGCCCAAACTGTGCAGATGGGTGCAAGGGGACTGTCCCATTTAAGGGAACTCTTGGTACCAAGAGTACATACAAATAAGTCTGTTCCTTGTTACCAGTGTTTAATAAAATATTTAAATAAAGGGAAGAGATGTTGGCTGGTGTAGAGGAATAAGGGGGAAATTAGTGCTTGACTGTGTGGTGATTGAGCAGATAGAACTTGTCTTACTTTGAATGGCTATTTAACTTTGTTTCTTTTCTTTTTTTTAATGGTCTCTGGTTACTGATATTTTTTTCTTCTCTTGTTGTTTTAGGTGGAAGAGTCCCCAGGTGAGAAGCAAATAAAGAGTCCTCTTCCATCTTCAGAAAGAAAACCTGCTAAGCNAAGGGGACTGTCCCATTTAAGGGAACTCTTGGTACCAAGAGTACATACAAATAAGTCTGTTCCTTGTTACCAGTGTTTAATAAAATATTTAAATAAAGGGAAGAGATGTTGGCTGGTGTAGAGGAATAAGGGGGAAATTAGTGCTTGACTGTGTGGTGATTGAGCAGATAGAACTTGTCTTACTTTGAATGGCTATTTAACTTTGTTTCTTTTCTTTTTTTTAATGGTCTGGTTACTGATATTTTTTCTTCTCTTCTTGTTTCAGGTGGAAGAGTCCCCAGGTGAGAAGCAAATAAAGAGTCCTCTTCCATCTTCAGAAAGAAAACCTGCTAAGCTAGTTAGGAGCAGGTCTTTGGAGAAGTCCTTGGACCTTAATGAGAATGAAAATCTTCCAGAGAAGAGCAGTGCTTCAGATAGTGAAGAAGGTAAATCTCTTAACAGTTGGGATCTGTAAGACAACATGACTTTGGTGTTCCATCTCACTTGTGGAGAAAGTTAGAGAACTTTCTGATCTTATGAAACTTGTTTGCTTATTTGTTTCACAGAATTGCAGCAACAATATTTCATCTTAGTCTCTGGGTAAAAAAAAAAGTTGTTGGGTGTTTAGAATGAAAACAAAGAAATTATGATTTTTCCTCTTTTGGTGGGTAGAGAGTTGCCAACAGCTTAAACCGAAAGTTTCTTGACAATGGGGTGGTGTTAATTTCAAAGATATTTATTTCCTTTGTTTGCTGTTCTTAGAAACCGAGGGGAAACATTTCAGGCTGTTCTTAAGTTTCTGAAAGATTCCTCCAGCCGTCCTTCTTTACATTTATTCTTTCTTAAGGCTTATGGGCTTCTTTGTTACTGGTGCAGTATGCTGAGGAACTCACTGAAAGTCCAGGAAAGACAAATTCCCAGCTTTCAGGAGAGTATTGTGCATATTCTGACTCTGATCTGGACATGAAAAACCTTAATGGATGTCTTGCAGCAGATTACAATCTGTGCAAACAGTATTTTAATGGATCCTAATATACCAACCTCATAACTCATATCTCATTACCCAGTAGAAGAAACTCAGGTATGCAGATGACAGGCTTTTGCTGAGGTCTGGGGGTGCTTGTCCTGTGGTCCCACAGTAGCCCCTGACAAGTTCTCACTTTCTATGGGGAGATTTTACCCTGGGGAAGTTTTCTGTGCCAAAGGGTTGTAGTTGTTCAGACAGCTCATTGAACTTTGGTGGCTATTCTGTAATACCTGTGTCTTGGATTCTGTAAATGCCTTTAAAGCCAAGTGTGCACAACCTCTATTGGTTCCAATATATAATAATATGGTGGTGAGCAAATAAATGACAGGAAACCCCAACAGTACTACTGTGCTCAGTAGCAGCTGTGTATTTTTTTCACGTGCAAAGAGAACCTACTTCATCACTTGTTGGCAGAAATAGAACAATTTTGTTAATTGTGGCCAGTTCTTAATCCTTCTGAGAAATTTTGTGTCTTGTCATTTCAGAGTTGACAACTGAAGTTGTTTGCAGGTGTCATTACGGGGGGATTGTTGAGGTGTCCAGGAAAGCTTTCAGAGTGATGGATTGAGTTGGCTGCCTTCAAGTTGTGATTTTTGTCTGGGGACGTGTTTATATTCAGTTAACTTGGCTGTTGCTCTCCCATACTGCTTCTGTGTTGGCTTGAGTTCAGATTCAACTCAATGCATGTCAGGCATTATCATTTTTGTGAATATACCTACTTGAACAGGCTGTTGTTTATGCCATACTCCTACACACTTAATAAGCTTTGCAAATTAATTTACTCTTTCACAGGGGTATCTTTTAGAACAGCAGAAAGTTTCAGCCTTTGGATGTTATAGATATTTTGCAGCTTTCCTGTCTTCCTATTACTACATCTCTCTTCTGTCTCTGTATTTTTTTTTTTTATTTTGTTTGATAGCCTCTCCAGTGAAACTGATTAAAAAGTAGTCCTCTTGTCTTTCCTGCTGCTAGTTGCCTAAACGATAGCAGTAAATATTCCCTGTCACGCCTGCATTAGTGATGTTGAATAAATAGAGCATATTAAACTGGAGATGTCTCTTTAATAAAAAGACAACTGACTTCATGCTGCTTTTCTTATTTCTCTTCCCTTCTCCAAGACTAGTCTTTTTTTTTTTATTCTGAGCAGGGTTTTCTAGACTCACAACATTAATCTTTTCTCTCAGAATCTTCATGCTTAGAGTTTTTTTCTTCTGTTTCTCTGTCTGTTTTCTGTTGCAGTTGCCCCACACTCTTACAAGGTGAATTCCTTCATGCAAACGAAACTAGCTTTCCTACATGGCAAAGGTTTACCCATGCGATTAATTTCTCTTGTGTCCTCTGGCTCATACTCAGGCTGCCCATGGAGGTGTCCTGGCAAATAAGGTGAGGGGCAAGCTCAAGACTGCTGTTTTTCACAACATTAATTCCCTTGTCCTAAGCAGTTCTCACCTTGGGGATGGGGGGGGTCTGCATCCCACTGTGCACCACTGGCCTATTGACCTGAATCTTGGTGTTTTTGTCCAGTTTCATAAATCAGAGTATAAGTCCTGAGCCATGACAAACTTTTGGCTAAGTTAAACATTAATATCTGTGACCTTAATTCTGAATTTCAGAAAATAGATTTTAGTTCAAGCATAGAATACATGTTTCCAACACAGGGTCAAGAGATCTTTATAATTTCCTCAAGACTCTTTAGTATGTAGGATAGTTTGTTTGTTGGTTTTCAATGACGGTGTTCAGCAACATGAAATACTTCAAAGAAAGCAGGGGGAAGCAGGATATTGGAAAAATAGTATTTTCTGCTAGAAGACTCTACTGTATACAGGGAGATCACACATTTCTGTTCTCCTGTTGTGACATGACAGACTTATTGTGTTGTTTGTGTGTACTAATAACCACCTTAAAAGTGTGATCTGCAGGAGAGGATTAACTACCTGTAAGATGGGCACAGCAGAGGCTTGACTGCTTGCAGATGGTGGTATATAGGGCATAGAGTGGTAGATATATATGGTAGATAGTGGTATATAGGGCACAGAGTGTTTGAAATAGGGGATAGTTGACATTAGGTTCAGGCCTGTGTTAGTTGTCCCCCTCCCCCCACCCAATACAGTATTTTGGCTATGCAGTGTATGTAAGGGAGAGTAGCCCTGTTATTTTATTGGCATTTTAATCAAAATACTGAAAGGATATATTTTGCTGAAAACCAAAAATATTTTCTTTGGTTTTTGGAGGATATATGTTTGAGTCACCTGAAGGCAAAAGGTTATGGGTATTTTTTCTCTCATGAACTGGAAAAAGCTAGCATTGTGAGAATAATTACTTAGTAGCTCCCCAAGATAATTCTGTACTTAGTCTTTAAAGTATAGGAGAGTTCTCTGAAAATGGTTAATACTGCTGATACAATCTTTAAATAGCTGATGTCTGGAACATGTTCACTTCTAGGAGTTGGTTTTATTCACTCGATTTCAGATGTATTTGGTTAAAAGCTTCTACCTACATATCCTTCATGCAGTGTGTAATTTTTTCCCCAGCAGTATAGAAATATTCAACAGTGCCAAGATTTGCATACATACTTTTTAAAAATCCTTATCCTCCCCCAAGTCTGTGGAGTTGGAAAAATCAACCTTCTTACTAATTTGTTTGATAGCCTCTGCTTTTATTGGTTCAGCTTTCTTAATTTGCTTGTGGTATGTATTTAGCTTTTTGCTGTTAGTTGTTGATGGGGATTTTAATAACAATGTTTTTCTTATTGTCCCTTCCCCACCCCCCCTTTTCTGTCTCTTTTTTTGCACTGCAGATGTCTTTAAGCCTCTGCCATCCCTGCTGCATAATGGTATTATATTCAAACATTATTTCACAGCTTTCCTTGCAGTGATGAAAATGACCTTATGAAGTGCAAGGCAGTAGTGGGGGAGGGAATAGACCTGCTGTCGTTAGGCTGAACCAGGACACTCGGGGTAATATGTTTACTTCTGTGTTTTTGGGTCCCAAGGGATCCTCACCTAAAGTCAGAATAATCTCATGTTCTTTCAGCAGACAGCTCCAATCCAGCTATGAATGTATTCAGGTTAAGAGAGTTAGTGTTGATAATTGTATGTGGCTGAGGGGTTAGAACAGCACTGAAAGTAAAGGAGTTAGACTGATAGCTCTGTATTTGCACAAAGCATTTTGTTAATAAAGAGCATACCAAGCCAGTCTTAGGTAAAATGCTTCATACTGCCCTACAACAATTGTTTTGTTGTGAAAAACAAAGACAGATACAAGTTTACCTGTGTGAGTTAAAACAAATGAAACAGTAGACAAATGTACATCTTCCCTTGTAGCAGAGATAAGTGGTTAAAGCTGCCTGTTCTGTTCAAATTGCAGTATAAAGTGTACACTTATTTATTGCTATGCTACTGTTTGTGCTCACTGCTTCATCTAGGATTTCGACAGATAAATTTTGTAGAAATTATCTACATTATCATATCACTGCCAGATGGAAGTGACTTGAAGCTTGTCCAGCTCTTGGTGTATCCTGCTACTTGGTTCCACAGATGTGGAACTCACAACAGCATTTATATACATGCACCTTCCAGACCCATTGTCCAAAAAGTTCACAGTTTTTCTGGAGAGCAGCTGTTTGAATCCTAGCATCTAAAGCAGCTGATGGGCCTGATATGTAAACCCAGGTTTAGCCTGGATTTTCTGAAAATTGCTGCTGTATGTACTAACAACATTTAAAAAAGACCAAAACCCTATGTTTCTTCCAAGAGCTGAGAAGGATTGTAAGTAAAAAATCACACTTCTCAATAGATACTCATGCACTTGGCACTTTATTGGCTATTCCTTACTGGAGACATGACCATATAGAGATAGTGTAGGTAAATTAACTTACAGGGAATTTTGTATAGACTTGTGGGTTCTCTTTCTTCAGACTCACTAGAAAGAGGACAGACTCAGAGTAATAGAGCTTGGTAGCAAGATCTGCACCTTAAGGTAATAAAGCATGGGCTTTGTGCATATCATAAGTTGCCCTGGCTTACCAAATTACCTTGCATCAGCAGAAAAATAGTAGCTGTCCTCAGGCATTTCAGGTGAATGTGAAGTTGAGTTGTTTAGCCCAGGCTCACTGGGGCAGAGGTAATTTGTGTTATCTCGTGTTTGCTATGACATATACAAATAGCTGACAGAGCTGATCTGATGCTTATCTGGTGGCTTGATCATGTGTCTGGGTCTTTATTTTTTTTTTTTTTAAGTGGTAGCAGATTCCTTGGGCATGTCAATGTCCAAGTGAGTAACACTCAACCACAGTAGCTAGGTTTGAATTGCCTGGTATCTGATGCCATGCTAGCTGACACACAGGAGGTGGAGGGGATGTCAGCATCTGCATCTGAAACTTCCTGTCTCACAGCAAAAGAGAGGATGTGGGGAGCGCACTCTGAAAGGAGAGATCTCTAATGTTGAGGTCTTGCTAAATGAGCAGAAACTTTTAATTCAATTGGCCTGCCTTTTGTTAGAGTTGGATTCAAGTGGGAGAGGAAATAGTGAACATAAGCTGAAAACTCTAGATGAATTTCTGGCTTCCTGCAGAATATTTCAGCACAGCAGAATTGGTATCCTACATGTAATGACTGCATATTGACTGGTTAAATGGGCCTCTTGAAATGTGTATTTGCTTTCTGTCCCATCTCATAATTGTATGGAATTACAGTTACATAAGCAGAACACAGCACGGAGAGTAAGTCAGCCTCTTGTACAAGCACAAAAATGCAGCTCTCACACTTCACTTTTGGGGTCCTACTATGAAGCCTGATGAGATCAGGGAGAGCGTTTTTGGAGGCCGATCTTCCAACAGGCTTCTAGCAGGCTAGGAGCAGCAATAGAGAAGAAGCCTGCTCCATCAGAACTGGGTTTCATTGGGGACTGCTGTGGTTGTTCAGTTGGTGCATTTGCCTTATCAATTCTGGCTGCTACCGAGCCAGAAATGTGTTTAAGTGCTGTAACCTAAGCCTGCTTGTGAACTACTGTGTGCTATTCAGGCTACCTTTGCATTCCTGGCTGGCACTGACCTTTCCTAGCTCTGAGCATTCCTTTGTATCAGTTGAAAGGTTGGCCATCCTGACTTGCGTCTGTCTGCTGCAACATTTGCTTTTGCACTTCTTGTTTCATTTTAGTGATGTGTGATGGGGGGAGGAGCTTGTTTGTCTTGCTGGTAATGATAGTTTAGGAGTGACTTATTTCTAAAGCATAAGCAGATTGAGTTGGGATTGGCACAGGCAACTGCTTGCCCTCCAGGATTATAATTCTATCCCTTATCTCTTGCAAGCGTGGCTGAGACAACCACAAAGCTGAGTCATGCCAGCAACCACCAAGAAGCAGAAATAGCAAAGATCAGTGCTGCAGACACAGAGTGCCACTGGGGTGCTTGGTGGCTTTGAAATAGGTGATGGCATTTGAGCCTCTTCATGCATTTTTGGGGACTGCAAAATGGAGCAGGGTTTCTGTATTCCCATGTGTTCCTGTTCAATAGGTACGGAGGGAAGAACTGTTTGGGAGTCTGCCTGGTCCCTTAGACTGTGGACATTACTAGTATTACAAATGTTAAAAGCAGAATTCTGAAACCAACCACAAGAAGAAAACTTGTGTGGTTTTACTGTCCTTCTTGCTTGTCTTTTGTACAATAGACACACATATTGATGAAAATTAAGCTAACCCTCTTTCCCCAATGTTTCTTGCAGAATAAGTAGAATATGAAGGCAAAATTACAGGGATGGTACATTTTGCTGTTAATTTATCAATTTGCACAGGGAAGTGGTGGTAGTGTATTTGAAAATCAGCTCTGGACGTTGTTCCTGAAGGCAACCTACCTACCAAATCATTTGCTTCTCTCCTTACTGGGTTTCTGAGAGTGAGAAATAAATGCTGATGCAAGCTTGGGAAGGATTTAAGCTGTAATAAAGCTTAGAATGCTATAAAGGTTCTTCATAATACTGTTCTTAACCTGATCTCTCTGTCTTTCTTAGCAGTGAAGGAGACTGTCTCTGACAATGATCTCTATGGGAGACTTTTTATAAACAGAGTTTTCCACATCACTGCAGACAAGATGTTTGAAATCCTTTTCACCAATTCTCACTTCATGCAGAGGTTTCTTAATTCCAGGAGTATAGTAGGTAATAAACCCTTCTTTCTGTCTGTTACAAGCTACCCTGAAAATTTTTACCTCTGAAAATTGCTAAATAGGGCTAAGTTGAATTTTAAGTTTCTCCTTGCTTTGGAAGAATTTTTAAGCTTTAAAGTTTCACTGTGAGAGAGGATATTTAAACCTAGACTATTGTTTCCCTAGGTATGTACATTTTGGACTAAAATCCTCATTTCAGTGCACCACAAAACTGCACCTTAATGCCTGAATTTTGAGTAGGTTATTAAGTTGATGCATTCTGTGGGGTGTTTCTGATTACATTGTGTCCTAGAAATAGTGAGATTTATACAGCTGGTACACAGGCAAAAATCATTGCATCCTCCTAAACGATACTCACAGGCTTTAATTTTCTGGATGAGTAAATTTCATTCACTGAGACTGCAAAAACAGAAAATTAAGTCAAAAAGGGTAATATTTATTCAGTGTCAGCTTGGAAAGCAAAGTGGCAAAAGCTTTTGAAAATGCTAAGTGAATCTATTCAACTTTAAGCAAATGGGAAATGCTTTTAAATGCATTTAATTGCTTATTCTTTTCTCTACCCTCAAGTCCCTTTCAGTAGATTCAGGCTCAGCTATTCAGAGCCTCACCTTTGTTTATTAGCAGACTACATGGCTATGGTTTTCCCTGGGAAAACCCCACAACTGTTTGGAATCAGTTTTCTGTCTTTCCCTTTACTCCTGTTCTTAAACTGTTGAGACATGATAGGGCAGAATTAAATCTCTCATAAAAATTATCTGAAGGGCATTTGCATAACTTCTCATCTAGATGCTGTCTCAACCCCTTGGAATAGAGACTCCAATGGCAATCAGTTGAGGACTTTGACATACACTGTAACGATCAACAATCCACTCTGTGGGAAGTCTACAACTGCAACTGAAAAGCAGGTACTGTGTGCATGTGTGTGTCTGTCTGGTGCCCTTTAAAGCAAGGGACAGGTCAGCTCTGTGGTCTGTCAGAGTTCTGACTGTGCATTAAAGTTCAGGGAATGGAATGTGCATCTGCAGTTCAAACAGAGCATCTCTGGGGGTGGCTTGTTGTCTCTCTCACTATTACTGAGCCTATGTTTATTAAATGAGAGAGGCTTTCTACCTTTGCAGATGACTGTAAACTCCCACAAAACTTGTGGGGAAAAGTATAAAAGTCTCTTAGGATTGGGGGGGGGTGAAAAGGTGCAATTAAAGGCTTTCAGTGTCTACTTCTGGGCTCCTCAGTATGAGAGGTGAAGAGCCTAACAAAGGGCCACTAAGATGATGAAGGAACTGGAGCATCCTGTGTGAGAAATTGCTCACAACTGGAAATGTTCAGCCCAGAGAAGACTCGACTCAGGGGCATCTGGAAATTTATAGAAGTATCTGAATGGAGGGTGCAAAAAATTCTGAATCAGGCCCTCCTCATCAAAGGCCACAGATTTCAGTGGTGCCCAGTGACAGGACCAGAAGTGATGGACACAAACTGAAACACAGATGATTTCTTCTGAACATCAGGAAACACTTTTTCACTGTGGGGGTGACTGAGCAGTGGAATAGATTGTCCACAGAGGTTGTGGTACCTCCTTCCTTGGAGGTATTGGAAAGGTACCTGGACATGGTCCTGGGCAACCAGCTCTGCATAGTTCTACCTGAGTTCTTGGAAAAGGCAAGCACCAGAGGTGCCTTCCAATCTCAACCCTTTCATAGTTCTGCTTTGGGAAAGATCTCAAAGAAGAGCTGTGGTCATAAGGCAGTGGCCAGCCTTGCATCTGGTACTTGAGGTGGCAGTGGGGAAGTCCTGCTGCTGCCAATGTTAGCTCTAGCAGGAGGCATCTTTGCTTTTCCCACTCCACCTATAGTTGATATTCTTAACTGTTTTTTTTAGTGGTTCTTCTTTCTCTCTCCTTGAGTTCACGTGGAGTTGGTTGATCCAGCTTAAGGAACTCAGGCTTAAAGAGGGCAGGGGAAATTTGTGTACCCTGAATATACCTTCTTAATTTTACTTTCTTTTGTGATAGATCCTGCATAAGCAGAGCCAGAAAGGTCAGTCTTACCAGGTGGATGCTGAGGTTCTGACCCATGACGTGCCCTACCACGATTATTTCTACACTGTGAACAGATACTGCATCAGCCGCACATCCAGTCACAAGTGCCGGTTACGGTGAGCCTGGGCCGTGCACGGGGGCAGGGCAGAAGCCAAGGCAGGGATGTTCTGAGTTGATGATTAGCTAAAGATCTGCCAGCAGCACAGGGAATGTTGGGTTCTCTTCTGAAAAATAAGCTTAGTTTGTTTCTTGTCACATGTTATGCTGTGCTTGGATCTCATTAATGCAGTGAGAAATTGAGATATTGACTCAGGTACAGAACTCATCTCCGAGACTGAGCTGGGTCCTGACCAGCCTTGTGGTTTTGAGTGCAGCTGTGTGAGTGGGAGAAATTGGGAAAAACTGAGCTGTTTTATTAGAATGTTTCCCAGACATCCTTGCTAAGGACTTGCAGAGGAGAATGGTGTCTCAGGAATGTGCAGGGAAGATAGAATGTACTTAATTTTGCAAGGAGGGTGCTTAAGTGAACTCTGTCCAGATATGGAATTTCCTCTCCCATTTGTTGAAAACATTGGAAGTGGTGCTGTCTTTAGTAAGAGCTTTTATCTCAAAATTAATCAGTACTTAGGAAAGGTTAGCAAGCCTAGATTGTATTCTGGCTAATCTCAGGCTATAAAACTACTGGAAACTCCTTCTCTACTGGGAGAAGAAGGGAAGGAAGGTCCATGAAAGACTGCTTTGGAATTTTTTTGAGTGGATCACTGTTCTTCTTTGAGACCTAGACTTGTTTTTTCTGAGACATACCACAGCCCTAGGACAAGTGCAAAAACCTAGGTATACGTGGTGCATAGGGCATACATGTATAGAACAGAAGGCACATGGTGATGTTACAGCTGGCCTTACTAAACTGTGCTTAAAATGCTCAGAAACTCTATTTGAAAGGAGTTTTGTTACACCATACACAGTGGGCTTACCTTGGTTTGGAAGATTACTTAAAAAGTTGAAAAAAGTGTTTTCTAGGATAGTCAGTGTTCTTGACTGAAATCAAGGACTTTGTCCTTTAAGAATAACTTTGGGATTCACTCAATTGGTAGAAGCATCCCTCTGAAGGATTCTACTCCAATTAATTTTTATTCTGGAAGCAGTATTAATTATTATTAATTATAATTATTTAATTATTAAGTATTATTAATATTTATTATTAGTATTATATAGTATTATTAATAATTATTAGTTTTAATTCTTAATAATCATTAATTATTATACCAGTTATTGATTAACTTGACCTGAGGAATGCACAGTAGGAATGTAATTTTCCTTTCTGTCATGCTCACAGAAAGATAGATTTTAATTTCTGTCTGCTCAGGGTAGGATGTGAGCACTTGATGTATGAGTTGTGATAGAGTATTTCACCTTCTGCTATTGTAGTGCCCATGTAATATATCATGTGTACACACACAAAGTAAAAATCACAACTTTATTATCTGGAAGCCTGAATCCTATTTTAAATGTGTATTAATATGAGAACTCTTCAGAGGGTAGAAGTCATCTGGTAGTCTGAGTCTGAAGGAAAACATTCCAAAAGGTTTCACATAATTTGGACATTTAGATTTTGATGCTTTAGCTAGAGATGTTGTCTTTGCTACTGTCTGTCTCTTGTGCTTTTTCAATGAAAGTGCTTCCCAGCTGGAGAGCGACGGCAGTTCTAGTTGGTATTTCAGATTTTAGACATAAGCTGGAGGCCTGCTTCTGATAAGAGATTTCTGCTATCCCTGTGCTGCCTAGAAGAGCACTCTTCCATCATTGCTTTCTGTTTGCTAGGGTTTCTGCAGAAGTGAAGTACAAAAAACAGCCTTGGGGCCCTGTCAAGTCTGTAATCGAGAAGAATACCTGGGGAGGAATACAGGAGAACTTCAAACAGCTTGGTGAGGCATTTTCTTCTTTGTGCTGGAGTAAGGAAGCTACCTTTGCTATCTATGTTTTTGTGACTGTCAAACCTGGGTCCTTGAAGAGTGGCTTGAAAAAAAGGTAATACCTAAGCAGTCTTGAAGACAGAACTTTCTGTCATCAATGTAGCTGCCAGTTCCAGGGTATGAAAGAAGCCTTGTGGCTAACAAGGAGCTCTTGTATACCTGGCCATAATTGCTTTCAGAAGGAAACACGAGGAGCAGCAGGAGAGCTGTTATTCTCAACTGCATGTCCTTATCTCTAAGGATTTCCTTGACTGTGCATATGAGGAGAGAAGCAGTGGCACTTGGCAGGCTCCATGAATGTCTGTTCACAGCCTGGGCAGCCACTGCTGCAGGCTCACAGTCTTAACACAATTCCTAGTCTCAGTCTAACAGTGTCTTGCAGTGCTCTTCCAACTGGCATGGCATTGAGCAATCCTGCCTGGGCTGAGTGTGCACCACCTCTGCAGAGTGCCCTATAGCAAATAGAACAGGGGTGGGGGTCAGGGTGTTGTTTGCCAATTACCTGCTTTAAGTTCATGTGTTGTAAGATGTCCTTGTTCCTCTCACTGCCACCTTGCATACCTCACAATTTGTCTTCAGCTTTGCAGCTTTCTTTTTGACAGGTCAGTAATCTCATTTTTTTTCCACTGCAGAATCAGATCTCCTTATGGAGGAATATGCAATTAATCAATCCATAGAAGACTCTGGGAAGTTACTTGCTCTGAGACGAAGGCGACGCACTTTACACCGGGGTTTGGCAGAGTCAATTCCCAAACGCTCTTCCCAACATTCCTCTGGTGACATGGGAGTAGAGTCCCAGGGCAGCTTAATAGGTAGGAATTTTTTATATTAAATATTTTCCAAAAGGTATGTTCAAGAAAGCATGAGTCTTAGTGCAAGAGTAGCACTTGTGTATGTATTACTCTTGCCTGTGATAGCAAATGCTTTAACAAGTTCAAGCTTCTTCAAACTTGCATGAGTATCTCGTGAAATTAAGCCTAATACCACCTTCAGTTTTAAAACAAACAAAAATCAACCAAAATCTTAAATACAGCTCTGTATCTGCAAAGGATCGAAAATGAGACTGGATCAGGAAAAAAAACCCAAACAGATAACCTGATTCTTTTAGAGTTTCTGAAAAATTGCTTTGTTTTCTTCAAATAACTGCACACACAAGTCATGAGTTGATTAAACTTTGCCACTTGCCTCTTGGCCCTGTCATCTCAGTTTTGGTTATTTATTTTTCATGTTAAGAAGTCTGATTCCCATATGCTTCTGTAATTTCTGGATCACTGAAGCATTTCTTGCAGTTCTACTGCCCTTAGGCATGACAGACTTGGCCACCAGCATATACAATATTAACTTCACCTAGAGAGATGAGGAACATCTGTGCACTAGTTTGCACTAGGGAATGGTGGATTCCATGACAGAAGCTGAATTGTAAACAGTGAAGCAGGAGCAAGTACACTTCCCTGAAGAGGGAGACAACACTGAGTATAGGTAACCCTGAGAGAATATTTGGATCAGCAGCATGTGTAAAGGACTCTACACTTATGTGAAATTACTTAATTTTGCTCCTGTTGTGCCTCCTTTTCAGATGAGTGTGTCTCTCAGTGTACACTACAGCTTTTATGTATGTCCAGGGCAGGATATGCAAAATTAATTATGTTTAAAATCAGTGTGCCCACAGGTGCTCAGTTTGGAGAGAACACACACACACTGTCTCTCAGTGTCTGATCCCCCTTGCCTGATGAACAGCAGATGGCCTCTCAAAAGGCTGTTTTCAGGACAATAGATAAACCAAGCCAGTAAGGATATTACAAGTTACAGGAAAATGTGACTGACACTGGTTGTCAGATGAATGTGAGCAGGAGAACAAGCAGGAGAGAGCCACTTTGCAGCTTGTCTCTGCTGTGTGTGACTAGCAGCACATATGCATGTTAGTAATGGATGGACTGCAACCTTCTCAGGCTGTTCAGGTTTAATGTGACCATGCCCCAGCACTGTGTTCTCCCCAGCACAGTGAGTAAGGGGTATTCTGATGGAAGAGCCTGACTGTTCAGCCAACTTGAGAGATGACTGCAAAAATGCCTGGTTGAATGTTGGAGGTGATCCTATGCACCTCATGACATGATTTTTTTCAAACATCAGAAGTTGTTGAGCTATTTTGTGTGAAGTGCTGAGTAATGACATGTATATAGCTGCAGATATCCTTTAGGAATGTTCTTTAGTACTTTTTAACCTCCTTCTCTTCCATGTCCTATAGGAAGGAAAAGAGATGCAGTAAGTAGGACCACCACCATCATTGTAGTAATGAGCGTCTTGTAAGTACTCCCTTGCATTAAAATGTTCCTTGACTCAAACTCATCTTGGTTTTTATCTGTGTTTGTTTCTCATTTGTATGTTAAGATTGCATGTAACATGATAAATTGATTTGAGTGGAACATATGGGTATAAAAGGGGAATGGATTGACTTGAAAATGACATGCAGGATGAAAATGCTGACTTGTCAAGCTAGTCTGTCTTACAGGTAAAAAAGTAAAGTCTAGACTCTACTAATTCCTAATTTTAAAAGTTCCAAGAAGAGACAGTGTTATTTCTGTTTGCTATTACCCAGCTTAATGGTAACTGCTAAGAATTGTTCAAATAGATACTAATTTTCAGTATAGTGCTGCCCCACGCCTTTTCTTCTCGCAGGATTCTGGGAGGATTCTGGTTCCTTAGCTGTCTTTAGCCATGATCTTATGTTTGTAGCATTGCAACTGAAATGGTTACAAAACTTGATTTTTGTTCTCTTCTCTCTACAGTTTGCTGCTCTTGGTATTGCTGAATATAACACTGTTCCTCAAACTGTCAAAGATAGAGCATGCAGCTCAGTCCATTTATCATGTCCAGCTTCAGGAGGAAAGCTCTTTGAAGTAAGTTGAATTCACAATCTTTGCTTGCTTTTTTCTTCCGCCTATGTCAGAATTTGATCTAAAGAAATAAATTATAAACAGTGAAATTCAGTGGCAAGTTTTCAGAAGTGGCTGGGGCTTGCTGTACTTCTGTGGTCTATGCTGAAATCTAGTGACATGTCTGACTGCATCTTGCAGTAATAAATTTCTCCTTTGACAAGCTGTTTTGGGAGAAATGTTAACCTTAGTTTGCATTTATCAGCCTGCTGTGACTCATCTTCTGTGAATATCATAGTGCTGATCACAGAACCGAAGTGTTCATCCTGTGTGAACCAGCATGTTCTCAAATGGAATGTTAAAGATTCATTTAGCTTTTTAGCTTCTCTCTGTGAGTCTCCTCGTAAATCTCCTCTCCTCCACAGACTTCCATATTAGGTGCTTTTTGTACTCAGACACAGAGAGATGTTGCTTCCTCTTGAATACATATCAATAAAAAAGTTAAAAACCATATCCTGATGTTGAGTCTGGAAGGGGTGTGGGGACCTCCCATAATGACCATCTCAGAACTGGTTAGAGTAACTCTCTTCCTAAGAAAGATCTTGCTCCCTGAAGTGTGGACTTTGCTCACATTACATTTACAATGTACAGTTTTTTCTTGGTGGCTGTTGCCTGCAAAGATCTGAGGTACTAGCTTCAAGAAAACAGAGATTAGAATTCAACTGCAGGCAGCTTTTGATGTGGCTTTTGTAAGAGGCTGCTTTGAGCAATGGTGACAGAACAGCTGCTTTTAAAAAGGCATTGAGGTGCTTGTTTCATATTTCTGATGTAATCTCAATCTTTTTCAGCATATCTCCAGAAATTGTATCAAAAGAGGAAATACCTCAATATGATAAGGAACAGGTTAAACATGTGAAGGGAGTTTTAAGAGACTCCATTGAAATGCTTGAGCAGGTGGGTCTGAAAATCCTTCCTGGTGATGTTCTTGTTTTTCAACAGCTCAGTTTTTCTCCCTTGTGTTATCATAGCTTTTGTTTGATGTGATCTGGTGCTATATAAAGTTTTCTTGATCTGTTTTGCCCTAAGCTTGAGTTTAGTTAATAGGCAGTGCTTATGTTTCTGATGGTTTGGGTTGCTTTGGTTTTGAGTTTTTTGGTTGTTTTTTGTTTGGGTTTGTTTTTTCGGGAGAGGTTTTTTTTGGGGGAAAGTGTTCTTTTTTGGGGTTTTTTTTTTTGGTTGGTTTGGGTTTTTTTATTTGACTAAGATGTAAGTACCTATGTCAATTTTCTTAAACTTGTCAAGTGCTTAAGAGATGTGTTAATGCAGTTCTGAATCATGACAAAGCAAAGACTAGAGTATTTCACAACAGATTTCTTTTTCTAAGAAGACTCATATTAAGATTTGCAAAGTGATTTCCCATCTTATTAAGGGGTTTCTTCATTCAGCTTTATCCTGGCATTTGCTCCCCACTACTCTTCCAGATACTGGCAAGAGCTTCACTTAGGGTTGGTATCAAGGGGCCACCTAATCTCCAGTGAAAAATAAATAATTTCTGCAGACCATATGTTTCTGAGAGGCTCCATAGAAGATAATCCTCCATCACAGTAACTTAAAATTTCAGGCTCTTGTATACTAAATACACAAAAAAAAAAAAAAAAAAAAAAAAATATGGTGAATACTGTTGTGTTTCTCTGATCCTGAAGTCCATGCTAAATCCTCACAATCCCCAGGCTGAAATTTCAAGTCAGTAACTGAAGGACAGTAAATTCATGCTGTAGTTCTTAGTTACTACTCAGGAATGTTCTGATTTTAACTTCATTCATTAAATCTTAAAATGTGATGGAACAAATTATTAGTTTAGGAAAGCTGAAAGGGGGGGTTCATATGTACCTTTCTCCATCGTTTGCTCTTTGTTCTTCCATGCACTAAAGGAGGTTAGAAAAAGAAGCCATTTTTTTATACTCTTTGTTTAGAGGTGTCTCTGCACTCTCAACTGCTGTTCATCTATTAATTAACCACTTTGATCCCAACTTGAAAAAGCCTGAGTGCCAGAAGTTCCACTTCAGAGACGAAGTTTTCTGGTTTCTATGCCCTTTTCACTTTCTCTGCTTACTATCCAAACAATTCCTAATTCTCAAGTGCTAAGTGCTTTTTGAACACACAGTGTAAAAAAAGAAAAGTGAGAATTTAGCCATCTTTTTCATCCAGAATAACACTTTTTGTCTGGAAGTCTTGACACATCTTGGTGCTTGCTACCTTGTGTTTTCTGAGGGTTGTCAATAATCTAAACACATTTTGTGCACCAAAATGCATTAGGAGGGCCAGGTATTAAAAGAAAAGTCATGCTGTGCTGCCATGTTCCTTGGAGTATTTGCGCCGAACATTATCTGTGACTAAAAATGAGTGGGGTGGTTCATCTTCTCTGCTGTTGTCTGGTGAGGTGTTAAAACTTTATCATGCTGGACTGTTAGCATTTATAAACTCTACAGAGTGTAGCTGTTAGGAGAGCACAGTAAGCCAACTGTTTATGGAAACAGGGAGGAGGAAATCACATGAAATCTAAAGATAAGGAGGAGGGAGACTTTATTTTCCTGGTATCACTCACCCATGCAGGAGACTGACTTAATTATTGGTGGGGGGGATGATTGTATCTTCACAGCTGAAGATTTCCCTTTCCATGCTCCAAAGAAGCTTTGACCACTTGAACAGGACACAAAGCAGCAAGACTGAGAGTTAATAGCCACATCAGCTTTGCATTCAAGATGTCGGAAGAACAGATGTGTGTGTGAGGACTTGTGGGGTAGGGATTGTAACTGTCTCCTCTGGACTCTACTGTTTAGCTCAAAAGCTGCACAGAATAAAGGTTTGTGGAAGAAGTAAGTTGGGTTCTGCATTGCCATGGCTTGGCAGTCTTGTCTCTGCTGCCAGTCTCCTACCCTGGGGAGGAATTGTCTCAATTCCAAACAGTGCAGAGCTCTTGGATCCATCCTATGGTGAGTGAGCGAGGGCAGTTGTACTGCTGGTGAACGGATCTGAGCATTTCAGAGGGGGAAAAACACCCTCAGCAGAGAACTGGGCTTGTCTCTTATGAAATTGCAGCTTTTTACGTCAACATAGAAAATGACCATCAGTGAAGAGTGTTTTGGAGGAAAAAGAACGTTAGTGGATTTACAGCCACAGGATCTTCATAGGCTTTTTTTAGCCATGGGGACCTTGTGAAACAAGTCACCCTCTTAACGATGAATATGCCTAAGATTAATTAACAGGAAAGGGTTTGATATCTCTTGCATACTGCGAGCACTGGCAAGCTGCCTTCTGCCATATGTTTCCAGCTCTCGCAGAGAAATTTCAGCCCTCGGTGTTTTCCCTCCATCAAGGGCTGTGCTTCACTTGCTTCAGCGTGGTGTGCCCACTGATGATGAAACACCTTTTCATGTGCTTCAAGCGTTTTCTGAGCACGTTGAGGGAAGGAAGACGAATACAGAAGGCAAATGCAAGAAAAGGCAAGGGCCCCCTCCCTCGAGGCTGGGCCGTGTTAGGAGGGCAGCGCCGGCTGGGGCGGCGGTGCAGGCACGCAGGGAGATGCGGGGCCGGTGGGGCGGGGGTGCGGAGC
>VYXF01003052.1:52993-84294 GCA_013397295.1 Polioptila caerulea
AGGCGGCGGGACGGGGCAGGGGCCGGGGCGCGGGAGCGCGGCTGCCCCGGTGCCAGGCGGCGCTGTGCTCCCCCCGCTCGCAGGTGGCTGACGTGCAAATCCCTGCCCCCGGGAGCGCTGGAGAGCATCGCCGACACCATCGCCGACCGGCTGCGGGTCCCCTGGTTCTCGGGGGCTGTGAAGATCAACGTCAGCCTCGTGCCGCCGCTCGTCCTGCTGCCCGTCTTCCTCCACGTTGCCGCCCTGCACTTCCTGCTGGGGCTCATCATCCTGACGTCCCTGCCCGTCGTGGTGCTGTGGTATTACTACCTCACCCACCGGAGGAAGGAGCGGACTCTCTTCTTCTTGAGCCTGGGGCTCTTCTCCTTGGGATATATGTACTATGTGTTTCTCCGGGAGGTGGTTCCCCGGGGCCACGTGGAGTATTCCCAAGTGGTCGCTCTCACGTGCGGGTTAATTCTTATGCTTGCAGCCCTGTCTCGAGCCAAGAAGGACCCTGGCTACCTCCCCATCCCAGCGGGCAACGAGAAGCCATCGCACCACGGCTTGCCCAGCAAGAGTGTTAGAGGGAGCTCCAGCGGGCTCCATGGCATCTCAGGTGCTGCCAGCAGTCGCGCTGTGAATGGGGCGGCTAAAGGTGTTTGTAGGATGTCAGCTGAGCAGCCAGAAGGTGTGAAAAAGGACTGGTGCACTAAATGCCAGCTGGTCAGGCCAGCCCGGGCAGGGCACTGCCGGCTTTGTGGCAGGTGTGTGAGGAGACTGGACCATCACTGTGTCTGGTAGGTTTTGCACTGCTGAGGCTCCCTGTGTTTTCTCTCTTGAGTTCCCCCCTTTTTAAAGTTAGCTTCTTTTTTTACAGTCCCTGGCAAATAGAGTTATTTTTGTTATGTGCAAGACCTTATGGCACTCTTTAAATACAAAAAGCTTTGTGTTTACCCTTTAAAGGAACAGTTAGAATAACTGTTTATTCTAAGCAGGTTGACATGATAGCTGAAAGCTTGTGCATCGTACTTAGGAATTGCCTTTACTTCTCTACTGTTTTTCATCAGTTTGGGGTTGTTTTTGGTCTGGGTTTTCTTGGATTTGGTTTGGTTTTTTTTTCTTTAGACTTGGTCTGTGGAGCACTAGCAGTCCTGCAGTAAACTCACATTAGTGCTCTCCTGGGGCAAGGGAACCCAAAGCTGCCTTTTGGGTGTGCACGTGGTGCTGGAACCAAGGGCAGCAGGGTATAATGTGTCTCAGCAAAGGATACTGCCTTTGCTAAAAATTTGAGGCAAACAGTCTGCTGCTGTTACCCTACAGGCCTATTGTCTTGTGTTTGTAACTTTTCTATATAAAGTTATAAAGCTTCTTTGAACGTTTTTCAATGTTCTTAGCCTCTGTCAACTGGAAGCACCTTGGAAATCAGGTTCTCTGACAGCTGGGGGAGGGAGAAGAAATAGAAGACAGTTTCTTTTTTTAAGCAAAGTAATCTCTTCTTTCCTTTTGGAGGATTAACAGCTGCGTAGGGGAGCAGAACCATCAAGCTTTCATCCTTGCACTCTCCTTCTTCATGCTCACCTCTGTGTATGGGATTACCTTGACCCTGCACACCATCTGTAGGGGCCGAACTCCGTTTGTGGCATTGTTCTACTGCCCCGGGGCCTATTCTGACTACAGGTGAGATGTCTGTCTGGAAGAGAGCTGGAGTGGGAGCAGGCTTGCTCAGGCAGCTTAGCTTCTGTTCCTCATTCTGCCAGCTGTCAGACCTGAACACAAAGTGCTCCCTAAAAAACTCTGGAAAGCAAAAATGTGTCTCTACTTTCACCAAGGTGGGTGGCCTGAGACTTGGAGAGAGCTCGCTGTTTATTTGGAAAAAGTTGAAGGAGCTAGGATTTGAAGTATTTATTGTGTTATGTATAGATGTACTTTTAAATACCTATGCCCCCTGCTGCAGGTAATGGTCTGACAGCCTGGAATCCTCATGCTCTCTCTCCCTCTCATTCCTCACTATTTATGTAGTGACAGTCCTCCACGTTACCTGCCTGGAACATGCCCTGTCTGGCAGGGAAGGTGGTGGGAGCTGTTGAACATGAGTTCAGAGATCAGCACTACCACATATGTGCAGAGTACTGCTAGTACACAGGAGACTCTTCCTTCCTCTGCTCCATCTCATGACTTGTAAAGTGAGAGCATCCTGGGGCCCAAGCACCATTACAACAGGAAGAGTAAAGAGCTAGGTTGTGTGACAGCAATGTGCAAGAGTAGCTCTGGTAGCAGTAAAAGCTCTTGTTAAGTAAACCCTGAAGCTTTAATTTTGAGAAAGCCTTTAAGGATTATCTGATGAAAGCAGCAAAGTGAGATAACTGTGGCAGATGTAGACAGGGATTTGAAAGGATAGTGATTACCAGGGAAAGTCACTTGAAAGCAGCTGCTCCAGTACTAAATGGCTTCCTTCCCATCTTTTTCCCTGCTGCCAGCTCTGCTCTGTCGTTCACCTGTGTATGGTACTGTGCCATTGTAACAGCTGGCATGGGATACATCCTCCTTATCCAGCTGTTGAACATCAGCTACAACGTGACTGAGAGGGAAGCTCGGCTGGCTCTGCGGGACAACACCGGGCGCAGACTGCTGGGTGGGTTAGTCATAGACACTGGCCAGTATAACAGGGGCCTCCTGTGCAACTGGGGCCACTTCCTGAGCCTGGGGTCTTCTCCTCCACAGCGCTCTGCCGAGGACATCGTGTGACACTGCTCTTCCTGCAGGTGGCTTTGTGTCGTGGCTCACTGACTTTGTTTAGCAGGGGAGCAGCCTCTCCCACCAGGACTCCTTCCTCGCACAACCTTTCCTCGTGGTCAATGTGTGGGCTGTCTCCTCACTGACAACACCAGATGTTTTCCCCAGTGGAATGGTTCTTCACGTGCTGTCAGCCAGCAATAGGATGCAGAAAGCAGTAAGCCATATGTGCAGATGGGGAGAGGAGGAGGGAGCCTGCTGCCTTTTTCCACTGTGGGAAACGGCAAGAAGAGCCCAATGTTTTGAGAACTTCAGTTGCCCTTAGATGTGAATACTGGTGTCAGGAGGAACCTGCTGCTGGCCTTCAGAGAGTGCGCTGGTTCCTGCAAAGGTTAAGGAATCCCTGGGTTTGTACCTACGTGTGGCATTTTGGAGATGTTGGAAGAGTGAGCTTTGGATACAGATAACAGATGGACCCCTGCAGAAACCAGGCTCTTTGGCTAAAAGAGACTGTCAAGGCAGTCACTGGGCAGCACTCTCCTCTCTGGTGCATTTATTTATTTATTTTTACTATCTCTGATTCCATCCAGCTGTGTTCATGCTTCTATTAAGTGCCTTTGTGAGCTACATTCCTGTAGGACTTTGTAAAATCCCTTCACCTCTTGACCCCTAAAGTTGTTATTCCATCCCTGTCTGTCTAAGTGAGTCAAAAGAGATTTCCTTGTTCTTTCTGCAAGCTGGGTCTGTATTGGTTTGAAGGCTTTGCTCTTCTCCCTCAAAGTGTTTCTGCTCTGATTATGGATTGTGACAGCAGGTAAATACACCAAATAAGGAGTTTTGAAGCAGCATGTAGTAGTGAACTCTGAGTGCCAAACAAGAATGCTGTCTGTCAGGTATTACTTTAGCTTTAGGGAAATTACATTCATCCTCTGTCTGTGGGAGAAGGGAGTCTATGGGAGAATAGGCAGTTCCGCCAGCAGCATGTTTGGTAGGTAGCATCTTGGTTGTGTTGCTGTTAACACAGTAATCTTGTCTCCTCTCAACCCAGTTACTGTGGAGCTGCCTGACCATAGATCTGTTTTCTCAAGCCAAGGAACAGATTAACTGTAAGGTATGTAGGGAGATGTAGAGAATGCATTGGAGGTGTTTGTTTTTGGGATAGATGACCTGTACTGCAGAGGAATGAACCTGTGCTCTGCAAAGTGCCATTTTTTCCTCATCTGCCTGCAACTGTATTTTGGCCTGGACTTGAGCTTCAGCCAAAATAACAAGGTTTTGGTGGCAGTGGTTTCTGGATTTCGTGGGTGGGATTTTTTGTTGTTTTTTTGTTTTAAACACTTTATGTATGCTGTTGGCCATGCAGTAGTAGCAAAGGTCTGGCTGGAATAGCTGGGGACAATGGCACAAGAATTATGGGTTGGGCTAAGGTGCAGAAGCAGAGCTAAGAGCTTTGTCCTGGCTATGGTGATTTCAGACACATGCAGCATGCATGGGCCGTGCCTGCCCCTGAGTTGACAGGCATGGCAGGCAGCTGGGGGATGTTGGGCAAGCGATGCACATTCACTGTGCTGCTGTGCAGTAGCTTTGAGGAGTGGATGGATGGTGCATGGTGCTGAAGGCAAGCAGGGTCAGGGCTGTCCCTTGGGATCCCTGCCATATTTTTTGTGAGTGCTCCTCATGACATGTCCCACTTTAAGGTAAAGACTGTGTCCTTCTTTGCACTGTTTGGTTTCCTCAAGTGGCACATTTTACAACCAGCAGATAATTGAGGAGGAGCTGCATTTGGAATGTAGCTGTACAGTTACTGAATTTCCCTTATTTCCTTTTGCCCCTTTTCAACTGAGTGAGCAGTTCATTATAAGGAGGTAAAGGGAGAGCTCTTTTGCTTCCTTCCTCTAACCAAGCACAGTAGGAAGTTCTGACCACTTTCTTGGCCCTAATGTGAGTAAAAAGGTACCCAGCTGGACTGTGCAAAGTGTTCCTTCATGAACTTCTGTTTGAAGCTTTAAGCCTGATCCTAGCAGTTTAAATTGAGACAAAGTTGCTTCCACTTGAGTTGTCTGTAAATGTTTCCATGGCACATATGTATTTTGTGATGCCTGCTGAGAAAATGTTGAGCTTGGCAACCCTGGAGATAAGGATGCTGTGGGCTAGCAGCATCTTCTTAGATCTTATCCTGCTGGCACTGAGGAAGATTAGGGCAGAAGGACCTCCTGGGCTAAATGAACCCCTGCAGTGGAGACAGCCAGTTTGTCCATCCCTGTGTGCTGCATGCACAGGAATCAATCATGCACCCACGGGCTGAACAAGCTCTGGGAGCTTTTGCAGGTTTGAGATGAGTGATTTCTGAGAGTCCTGCTACTCCTGGCTGGGAGAAAGCAGAGCAGATCGCAGGGGAAGTTCCCTGGCAGTGCTGACCCTGTGCTGCTCACTTGCCCCCGCAGGCAGAGATTGGTTGCACCTTTGCAGCCTGTCACTGTAGCCTTGTGTGTTATCTCAGTGAGCTCTTAGTGACTGGGAGACTTCATCTCAACTGCTTGCACTGAAACTTTCTCTGGGCTGTTCTCCCAGGCAGCCTAGATTTTGGAGTGCAGATTAGGAACAAAGGACATGAGACCAATGTAACTATTCCATACCTTTGTCAAACATGCTCCAGTAGAGTGGGGGCAAAGTGCTAAAGTAAATTTAATTTTTTTCACTGGCTCCTGGAGGAACTGAAACCATTCAGGGCACTAAAGGATTACAAGGATGGTTCTTTTTCCTAGGAGGAAAATGCAGTGCTTATTCCTCAGTGAATAGGAAGTTCAGGTGGCTGTAATCTGCATAGTAACAATGACTGTTTCTTTAATGGTATGGCATTGATTTGCCTCTTCTTCCTGATAGGATTTGCTGTGTGAATTCCCTGGGAGATGAGAAGCATAAAGTAATAGGATATTTAAAAGGCATCTAAATGGACGGAAGAGTTTCAATCCCTTCCGATGCATACTTGGGAACTCTCCTTTCAACATCCCTGAGAATTAGCAGGAAACTCTTGGAGGGTAGGGCTCCCTTTGCAGTTATGGCAAGGGCAAGCTGTTGTGATCTGGTGTGCTCAGGAGCAGTTTGTTTCCTGAGTCATTTCCTGCTGAGCTTGGTACTGACCGTGCTGGTACAAAAATGTTAAAATGGGCATACAGAGTCAGTCCTCAGGCTTCCTGTGTTAGTAGTGCCTAGATCCGTGCTGCCTGGGGTTGGAGCAGTGGGAGCAGCCTGCATGTGGCAGGGGACTTGGGGCTTGTGTGTGGCCTTCAGGCAAGGACCAGTGTCTCACCTGTAAAGCTGTGTGCCTGGCAGTGCAGGAAACANCCTGGGGTTGGAGCAGTGAGAGCAGCCTGCATGTGGCAGGGGACTTGGGGCTTGTGTGTGGCCTTCAGGCAAGGACCAGTGTCTCACCTGTAAAGCTGTGTGCCTGGCAGTGCAGGAAACAGCACCCTGCTGTCTCTTGAAAGTTTTCCCTGTGTGTGAAGAGAGGACATAAAGCTGATCAAGAGCAGGGAAGGATTTTGGAAAGAGCCAGCCTTGATGATTTTCCACCCAGACTTTGGAAGTTAGTTTATCTTGCTTTACCTGTGACCTTTTAAGAGGCATTTGTTGTTTCTGACTTCTGCAGACCAGGCAGCTCTTAGGGGGCCGGGGTTCTGGTGTTGCTGGTGTTGTGGTGTTACACCCTCCGTGTCCAAATGCCATCACCCCGCTGCTTGGTGTCTGTAGTAGGAACAGTGCACCATTAGACACACCCTGTAAGTGGTGGCTTGGCACTCTTTAACTGTGTCTTCCTGCACTGTGCTTTTTTGTAGGCGAGTCACAGGTCCCCACATTGACTGTTTCTCCATTTAACTTGTCCTCAAATGACAAAAGTCACTGGTGAGCCTGAGCTGGTGCTGCTTGTGACTCCTAATCACATTTCAGCCTTCATGCTATGATGGTGCTTTTTTTTCCCTTCAAAGTAGGTTGCTTTCAAGTGTCTTAATGAAACCATTTGCTGTAAAATTTCTTCTGAAGATAAAATGGATACTGCCTCACTGCCTAATGTCTTAATAATGTGCTTGGTTTTTTCCTCCTATATGAATGTATATTGCCTCATTAGGGCAGGAAGTGTATGTGATTATGGATGTGTTTTCCTTTCAGTGAAAAATTCTACAGTTACGTAGGATTTTTATTTTTTTTGCACTACCAGGATGTTCGTGAAGCAAAAATCTGTCTGCAGACAGGTGAGGTCCTTCCTGAAATGTGGGAATTCAGCCTCCCAAGATCTTGTCTTTATGGAATTCCTCTAATGATAGTGTAAAGAGTGATGGGCTCTGGAAGAAGGTGGAAAGTATTTTTTTTAAACCTTAGCTTTAGGAAGAAACTTTGCAAAACATTTGTGAGCTTTTTTTAAAGAGACTGATGTGTGTATGTTTATGTCCATTTTGCATCATATTCAGTGTTTCCAAATGGGTATCAAATTAATCAAAATAAATGAATGGAAATGATCTGTGGAGTGGTCTGCTGATTTATGCCAACACACGCAGGCAAGCTGACTGACCAAACGCTGCCACTATCTCATGGCTATTCAGGAGTGAGCTGGACTTGAGAATAAGGGAGTAACAGGCTAAGGGAAACTTAGGAAACAAAGGTTCTTCTGGCTCTGCAAAAGTTGACCTTTGGGTTTGTTGGTACTGAGATGAAAGAGAGACCTGCTGGCAGTTCTCAGCATCCTAGAAACTAGGGATATTCCCTCATGGTAGGAATTTGAATGGGGATCTTTCATCCTGTGAGCAATGCATCAGTATCTGAGCAGGTTCCTTGGCCTTTTCATCCTGCCTTGCTTTCTCACTGACACCTGCCCACATAATACACCCAGAACTCCAAAAAGTTCTCTTGCTTTAAGAGATTTTCTAAGCCATTTGGAAATGACATGGATATTCTCCTTGTAGATACTGGGAAGAGATGTAGCCTTTAATTCTGTTGGTATCTTAGGACAGCTGCTGAAAGGCAACATAACTTTTAATGCGTAGAATCACAGGTGCCTTTGATTGTTTGAGAGCTCTGGGTAGTAGTTCTGTCTGCTGTTCAGCTGTTTCTGTTTGAAGATAACTTTGCACTGCTGACAACAAGGACCTTCCAGCACAGTTTTAGTTGGAGGAGACTGGTGTTTGCAGAAGGGTGTCAGACTTGGACACCTAAGCATGACCAGCTTCGTTAACTCCAGTGCTGTTGATGGGGTCACAAGAAACTTCTGTCTCTTCCTAGCTTTTATTTTTTCCCCTTTTGTGGCTTGCTGTGCTGGCCCTGCAGAGNGTGCTGGGAAGGCCAAAGTGCACTGCTGGGGCAGGTGCCCATAATGGGATTACAGGTCTGCAAAAATGTGGGCTGTGGATCACACTGCAGTGGTCCATGGACCCCTACCAGGCTAACTATTGACCCTCCCTGCCTAGGGGGAGCAGAGGAAATTGTTTAATATTTCAGGCACTTTTTCAGATCCAGTTTGTGCAGGGCCTGGGGGACTTGGAAGTGACTGGTGTACAGATTTAATGAGAAGATGGTATTTCTGTTGTTAAGGTTTTTTGGAAAACTGTGTAAGAACTCTATAGGGTAGGGGTGTCAGTAGAGGATGGGGAGTTTGCAATCACTTCAAGGTTCTGTATTTGCTGTTGTAATGCAGTAAAAGTCTCCCCCCCACCCCTGTGCAGGAGAAGGAAAGCCTGGCTGTGCAGCCACCTCCCTCTCTTGCTAAGAAAAGCAAGGAGCTGACAGGCAGGAGTGTGCCTGAGCTGTGAGTGTGGGCTGATGACCAGCATTAAGGCATTGACATCTGCATCTATGTTGGAGCAGGAGGAATGCTCTGGCACCGCTACAGGCTGAAGCTGTTTCCTTGGTCTGACAAGCTCTCTTGTCAGCCTCCTGTGGGAGCCTCCATTTGCAAAACACCAACGTTGTGCCAGGGATTTTAGGGGGATCCTGTGCATCATCTGGCACGGCCTTGCTTCTGCCAAGGAGGTATGAGTTGTTTCAGCCAAGTGTGGAGCAATAGGGACGTCAAGGGACTTCTCATTTTTCTTTTGGTTTAGACCATGCTCAGTATGAATTTCCCTGATCCCTGAACATCTTCCCTATCCCTCAGCTGTGTCTAGCTGAGGCTTCAGCTCCATGCTTGCATTGTCAGTAGGCCAGGGCTGTAAAAGCGCAGCTCCTGGATCTTCTTTTGGCTTCTTGCTGCTGCAACTGTCCAACCAAAGAGCATCTTGTCAGGAGAATCCTTCAAAGCTGCTAGGAATAGCAGGAAACCCTGGAGAGTATTAGAGGCAAAGGACAGTTTCCAGAGTGTTGACTGTACTGCAAATTCTTTGGAGGCAACTAAGCTACACATCAGCAGCATAATTTTCATGGATGGTGAGTGGGCACTGAGATGAGTGGGAGCTGTGGGCTTTCAGGACAAAATGTGCATTGCTGGGGAAAGAATCTGCAGTTTAGTAAACTGGATACACCCCTGAGTAGCCAGTGGTTTGAGGCACCTTTATAGCTGTGCAAGATATGAATTCAATATATACTCAACCTGTTACTAAGGTCAGTTCCAGGCTGCATGTGGACACGTCCAGTCTACTGCTATGAACTCCTGTTCCTCCCCTTACAGCTGCAGCATGTCCTGTCTCTGGCTGGCTGGAATGCTGCCTTCTATCCAGATGGAGATGCCTTCTCTCTCTTGCTTTTTGCCCTTCGGTTCACTATTGTCCTCGCACTGTAAATCCAGGTGGAGGGTGGGCCAGAGACCTTCCTTGCTGTGGTCATTGTCAAGCCCCAGTAGGGAGGAAAATTCCAGCAGAAAAATGGGAGTATAGGGGCTGGTTCAGGAGCTCCAGGAGCATGTTGGACACTATATGGCAGAGACTTCCAATGGGGAGAAATGTCCTGTGTGCAAGTGGATTGCTGTTAGCACCAAGTGTGGCTGCTGGCTGCACTGGGGCAGTACTTTGGGAGCTCAGCCCCAGCTCTGCTCCTCCCTGCCTGTTTGGCTCAGTTCTCTGCAAAAAACACTCCCCGCTCTTCCCTGCAACACGAGTTCCAGCCTCTCCCAGCTTGTGCTTCCTCTCACAATCTGCCTCTTAATGCAGCCAGATGGTCTGAGCTCGCCCACACTCCATGCAGGCACCTTCAGCTCCCTGCACTGGGAGAATGCGCTCATCTGACCTGCGGCTGGTCAGCTCTGCACCCTGCCTTTGGGACATGGGGCATGATCAGGTGTGAAGAGGATGGCTGTGGGAGGTACCTGGGAGTGACAGCTGTCTTCAGACCTGCACCAATAGCCTGCTGGACAGCCTGGCTTTGTGGGCAGGGTCCTTTTCCTGGCCACATCCCTGTATCCACATGGACAAATTTCTGATGCTAAAGCTCTGGAGTGTGCTGCTGTGCTTGACCACCCACCCTGTCCTATGCCACTGCAGCCCTTAGTGCTGGTCTAGGTCCCTGGCTCCAGCCTTCTGTCCAGGGCCATTTGGTTGGCTTGACACAATCTGCACCAACAGCTCAGTTGTATTTGTTTCAGATTTGGGTTTATTGGAAACTTTCAGTGCATATATGGGTTTTACTAATGATCTGTTACAAGACAACAGTAAACTATTGTCTTTCTGGTTACTCAAATACTTCCTGTACTGCCAAATGCTTTTGGAGAGCTTTGCCTATCTCGCTGTGAGAGGGAAGTGATTCCAGCTTCCTGCCTTATGTTGTTGCCAAGACACATTGTACCTGAACGGCATAACCCTGTCTGCATTATGTTGCAGGTTAAGGTTAAACAGTAGCATGAAACTTTCGTTTTAATCATGTCAGCTTTTGCTTCTGTAAAAGCTATAATCTGCCTTTTTCTTGGAGTTTTATCTTTTTTTCTTTGAAGTACTGGATCAAGTGAAACAGCCCAGACTTGCACAATACACCCTGAAATATTAAAAAGCTTGGGAAGTGTTTAAATGACAGTTGAGGCTCATAAACTTGGGATCACTGCTTGGTACCAAAATCAAAGCACTGTGCTTGTGAACTCACCAGTGCTGCAAACGAGGCAGCCCCTTGCAGAAGAACCCAGGTTTTAGACTTTCCATATGCAATGATGTGATCTGTATCATTAGCAAATGGGGATTGCATAAACAGCTCTTCCCTTTCCTCCTCCTATCCAAACTTTGCTGGCACAGTTAGTTAGACACTGTGCTCTGGGTGGCCAAGTTCACAGCAGTGGTTAGGGGTCAGCTGACAGGTCTGTCTGTCCTCTGGACAAGCTGTCAGCCTACACAGTGCTGCCAACAAAAAAGCACTGGGTGACTGCATAGGCAAAAAGAGGTGCAGTTCAGTTCTGTGCTTCCTTGGATGAAGGATTCATGTCATTGCTGCAGCTCTGCATGTGGAAACAGCCTTGGCCTCAAACACACCCTGTGCTAGACTTTGGTTATCTGGGCTTCATAGCCACCAGCCAAGACACCACTACAGAGGCTTGAGGGGAATGGCTCCATGAATGCAACATGAAACTGTCAGAGAAGCTTCCATCTATGCTCCATTTACAACAACAGCGACCACAGGGAGCTCCCTTTGGCTCTAAGACTCTGCACTTGGTAAGCCTTCCCCCTGGCCTTGTTTCAGTCAGCAGGGAGATAGCACTGAACAGAACTGGTCCCATTGCCTCCTTCCCATCTTATCTGACTCTCTTCTGTTCGGAAGTTGGGGAGAATTTCAGCTACTCTCCTGCGTAGCTGGTTTCTTCTTTCTTCTCTTTCCCTTTCCTTTTTCATCAGTAATGGGTACTGCCTCCATGCCTTGAATGCGCTCAGTGTAAGTCTCCTGAAAGAAATTAGAGACACAAGGAACAAAGTGACAACATGCTGATGTGTACATGACATAACAGGCAATCAAAAGAGAACTTCTGTTTGAAGGGGGAATTCAGATCTTGAGGATTTGTCCTTTCTGTTGTTAGTCAGGGCTGTCACATATTAAGCATCTACATGCAGACCATTCATTGATATGTCAATCATGCTGGAGAAAAATAACATATTGCCCTTTTCTATTCCTCTCCACCAAGAATTTTCCTCTTCTCTCTTACAGGATTCATTAGCTAGTGTTTGCTTAGCACTCTAAAGATGAAAGAGGTTTTCTGAAGAATAAGCAGGGCCTCTGAAAGAAGTTTCTTTAGGAAAAATGCAAGCTCATTTGGTCCAAACCAACCCCTTGGGAGTGCAGGCAGCTGGGCTCCAATTCTTACCTGATTTTAACCACCCCATCAAAGGTGCCCTTGCCCTGGGTTTCCATATGGGCAATAGGGAACCACAGTCCTGTCTAAGGAAGAATTTGTTATGGCAAGGTCTGAACTGCCTTTTGCAAGTGGGGAAAGGGTTAAAGAAGAACGTCAGGTGATTATGCTTCTAATAGGAGGTCATATGGAAAATGAATCTAGTCTCTTCCTGGGTCTGACATTCCCCTCGTTCCTCCAGTTTGCTGGCTTGTTAATGTTAAACTGTGCACTGTTCAGACCTTACTGACACAGCAAACTAGAACAAGTTTGCTCTACCACATAAGAGGTGAATTTAATTTCATTCTTCCTCTGAAGTGCTGCAGATCCTGCTGGGGCTGTGCACAGGCACAGCCTATTCATGACTGCATGCAGCTACCATGCTTCCACGATGAGGAAGGTGAACCAACTTCTGTTTTCTGCTGAACTTTGACAACAGTTTTTTCTTCCTGCTAGAATGCATTTTATGGGACAAGGAGTGGACGGGGTGTGTTCACCTCCAGTCATGATTGGTAGAACTGACTGCTCTAGTTTTTGCTGCCAAGTCAGGCTGGTGATGGCAGAAATGTAAAGACTCCTTAAGCAGGATTTCTAGTTGATCAACTTTGGATTTGTGAACTAAATCATCTTCTGTGGACAAAAAAGTACTATGTAATTCCTACACAATCATTTGGCTTGCTATAATTGTACTTAAAGATTTTCCTAAGGCAGCTTTTAGCAGAAGCTGCATGTCCAGATCTGCTAATCAGCTTAGAAAGTTTCAGCTTCTTATACTTACTTAAGCTTTTACTGTATTCTCTTTTTTTCAGATTTAGAAGTCCTGTGAAGGGTGCCATTACACTTTCTTTACCAGGCTGCATGGAAACTTAGCATAAGCCTCTGCTGATGCTATCTGTGCATATCACAGAAGCAAAACACCAGCAGTATAGAATCTCTTTCATGTGTTCCTGGGGAGCAGCTGACCAGTTAAAAGTAGTCCCTAAAATAATTTACAAGGTATATGAAACTAAAGTAAAGAGTAGTGCTAGTAAGGGCATACACTTACTTGTTACTGTATTCAGTAGCAACCTTCAGCCTCTCCCATAAGACCCTTTCTTCTTCCATGATATGATCAAACCATGCCCAGAAGCACTTCCTCATGAGGCAGACTGTGTGGAAGGTACTTGCTCTCTCCTCCTGAGTAGAGAGATAATCCTTGTACTGGGGAGGAGGACAAAGAAACAGGTGAGAATGGCTTTTTTAATTCTTTTCTCTCCCAACCTCTGCCCCAATAAATAAAACAGTGCTGAGACTGTGGCAGTGAAGGGTAGTGGGCACAGGAGTGCAGGAAAATCAGCAGGGCACAGGGTGGGACCGTAGATGGTGGAGGAGCAGTGTGTAAGAGAAAATTCTGTTTGGAAGAGACTGATGGAGAGTGAGAAGCTGAGAGTAGGCCTCCCAAAAAGGGAATAATGTTGCTAAAATGGGGAGATAGCATAAGTTTGCAAAGGTTGTGCTACAGGTGAGTGAACTGGCACTGTGGTTACAGGAAAGTGACAGCAGCCAGCTCTCTTGTATCATTACTTCACTGTGGTGCAGGCCAACCTTTAGCCAGTTCCTGAAGCCCCATCTCAGTAACATATGGGAATAGAAGTCCTCAGCCCGAGACATCTTCTCGCTGAGACTCTGCTGGGTGTCCTGCAGCCAAGTCATCAGGCATTTCCTCTGCAGGCCCAAGCTGTGGTGCCTTTGTGCCACCTGAGTGAAGACAGCAGAGACAGCAGCTGGTAGTCTGTATGGTGACTACCTAAGTATGAAACCACAGAAAACTGGGTGCACTAGAAAATCATCTCAGCTTTTTGGGACCACCCAAATCCAGATTTCTGGCAGCTGGAATAACTTATAGGATCCCACAAAGAGGGGTTAGCATAAGGAACAACAGCAGTCTCTACCAGGCCACTGCTGCATCAATTCTAGAGAATACCCTTTTGAATGAGATGCTCAGTTTAATTGATTGTGAATGGGGCAGAGGAATGGCTTAGTCCAAGCCTGTCCATAATGCTGACCAGCAGGGTGGACATATGGAACAGCTTGTATCCATCTACTTCTTCCCAGCTGGAGGCCTGTGTGCATTTGGTGAAGTACTGTGAGTAGCTCCAGTTCCAGTGACTTAAATGGAAGCTTTCCAACTTAGCCCTGGGCTCTGTCTGGATCTTCAGGATACAGCTGAGTGTTATCAGTCTCCCCCTGATAAGGGATGCCATCTCAGTCACATGCCAAAATGTTTCATTACCAGTACTCCTGCACTTAGGTCTTGGAAGCTGCCACTCACTGTTCTGCACTGAGGATAGGGCCAGGATAGAATAGATTGTTGGATTATCACCTGTAGTGTCCAGCCACTGGCACAGGCCAACGCTGTACCAGCAAATTTAGAGAGTGAAAGCCCTGATGATAGGCTGGGGTTAACTCCTACAGCGAACATTGCTTGGCAGTATCTCACTGATAAGCTTTGCTGTGGAGTAAGAGAATTGGTAGGCACATGTCATATAACTTTTTTTTTTTTTCTATTTAATCCTGTTTAGTCAGCTATAAATGAGGATGCCATCCCTGCGGGTTTTTAATGGCTTTTCATGATTATTGTCAGATGGGCTGATTTAAAGAACTAACATAAGGCAGGGTATGCAGGGAGAATTTTTGCTTTTTGCATCTCTACCTGGCCTAAAAGCCTATTAAGGCTTCTGCTAAGTGCTGCACCTACTTTTTCCCTTCCTGCTATGGCACCACTCATTTCCTTTACCCTCTGCACTTACCACTAGGTTTTCCTTGGCTTGCTCCCTCAGCCTTTTCCAAGGCACTATTCCCAGCTTTCTGAGAAGGACCTTCTCATAGTGATCTCTAGCTTTTCTCTGGAGCTGCTGCTCTTTCTCCAGCCTCCTCTGCTTCTCCAGTTCTTTCTGTAATACCAAAAGCAGTAGTTTTAATTCCCTCAGGATGAAGACGATATTAAGCAATGATAATACATTGTCATACTGGAGCTGGAGGTTCTGACCTGACAGGAATTAAAGATCTGCATCATCTTTAGCATTGCAGACCAGACATTACCCCATGCAGTAGAACCTGTGTCCTAAAGCAAACTGTCTTCTCCTGGGAGATGATGGTATTCCTGGACACTCCCTCAGGCTGCGTATCAGTACTGCAGTTTGGAGTTACTGTAACAGACATGTCACCTGTGTCTACCACAAGTGCTAATGTAGCAGGAACCTTCTTGGGTCCAAACCATGTCTAAAAATGATTCTGAGGTTATGTATGGACCCTACCATTTTATCTAGGCTAAATAGCAGGGGAGGGATGTGGGTATTTTCTAACTGTCTAACATTACTTTTGATACTCAGGGATGAAGGTCAAATGTTCTAAAATATTCAGTCCAAGTAGAACAGTAATTGTAGGTTGAATTCCTGTAGGATTTTAAATGTGCTATTTAGGTTATTAGGACAACTCATTTCCAAGTAACAATAATGAAGTGCAGCTATTCCTAAGTTAGCTCCAAGAGGAAAAGGTGCCCTTGATATAACTGTCAGGCTTGTTTACTTCTGAATCATGCCTTTGTGACTGGTATCACTGTGTACATTGGAGGGGTGAAAAGAGTGGAAGAAATCTTGGAGAAGGCCGAACATGCTGCCACTGTGAGGGGCTTATGTGGCTGTATCTCAACAGAGAATGTCCAGCAGCTGGGACCTCTACTTTTGCTGAGGAGACAGCATATATTTCATTGCATGTTGGCGACACAGCTCTTCCCCTAACGCTGCCAGAAAGAGGGCAGATTGTGAGTCTGTATGGTGGGTGCTGTGCTCTACAGTCATGCTCCACCGATGAAGACCATCAGTTCACATTTCTCTGGCTGCTGAGTGAGTACCAGTGGGTAATGGGTCTTCTTCCCTATCCCTGCTAAATGGGAAGAAACAGGTGAGGCATTTGGTCACCAGTTTCTGCTGCCTTCTCTTCTCACGGCGTTTTTCCCACTGTGCTTCCTTTTCCTCAGCTTCCTTCCTCTGTCGTGCTTCCTCTTCAGCCTTCAGCTGGGCCTTGATACAGAGAAAAGGTGAAATTCAATTTGTTTCATGTGACCTTTTCCAAGAACACAGATCTTTAAACTTTCCTAGTATTCCTCTAATATTGACCAGCACCTGAAACTTCAGCAGGTGAAGTTTCACCTACTATGCATGATCTGTGCTCAAGACTGAACTTGGAGTGGAAGGGACAGGGAGGAGGGAGTGTCCTTTTTACTACCTATATACATATCTATCCATCTATCTATCTACATGTCGATCTTTCTCTGTCTTAAGTTACAGTATTTGTCCACTATTCCTCTAAAAAAATGTGAACCATACACAAAGTCATTCATTGATAACTTGAATGCTGAAGTCAGTTCGGAATCCCTAGACTCTGCTCTCAAGTTTCATTTCCACATGCAAAGCAGCATTACAGGTACCCAAATATTTCTTTCCCCAGACACTGAAGATCACACTTTCTAATCATAATGCAATTTACTAATAATGTTTTCAGTAACAGTTTAATACCCTGACTTGAAGAAGGCTCCTCTGTTGGATGTGTATCACAGAATTTGTGTATTAACTATACAAACATTGTCAGTATCTTCCCTCTTCAGCAGAGATTTGCTAGAAAGATGCAGATTTTTACTAGATGAGACTGCATGTCCTCAAGCTGCATGTGACCAGAGAGGAAAGGCAGGGAGGGGAACCCCACCACTGCTGGGTCCCATCAAGTGGATCTCTCTGCACTTCCACCTTTACCATTCTCAGCTAAGACAAGCTACAGTCATGGGGTAGGTGTGAACGGAGTGTTGGGGGGTGGTAAGGGAGGCTGCTTCAAGAACTGCAACTTCAAGATGAAGTGTCTGCCTGTGATACAGCAGGGCTGGTGCTGCAAAAGCAGCAGGAACTACTCCTTTTGATGTGTGATGGATATTTGCTTTCTCACAAGTCATAAAACTCCTGCTTTGGATAAAGGACCTTTTCTCAGTCCCTGACTCTGGGGTTAATCCAGCATTTCTTGTAACTGGAGTGATGTGAAAGACACTTTATTTCATTTTCCACTTCCCTTACCAATTTTTCCTCTGCTTTTCGTTGTTTGGCTTCTTCTATTTTCTTCTTCTGTTCTGCCCGCTGAATCGCTCTCTCCTCCATCCCTACAGAAACAAAGGACATAAGGCTAAGTGGAAATGAGCTATGATGTAATGGCAGAAGCTTGGTGAACAAGGATGCATCACTCTATGCCAGGCCCCACTGCCCATGCAACACCAGCACAAAGGGACTTGCTTCCTGCTGCCAGCAGTGTCATGACCAAGGAACCCATAAACATTTGTGAGATTACTCAGGACCATGGCAATCACATTCTCTCTACCCTCCTTGGCTGACAGTCACAACCACGAGGCTCAGTTATGAACAAAGCTGTGTTCAGGGGGTTTGTCCTTCCCTGCCTTTCCTGATTGAGGGCTGAGGCTCAGGGCACATGATTTAGCAGCAATTGCTCTCAGGTCTCCAGTAAGCTCTAACTGCTTATTCAAAAGCAATTTCATGACAGCATTATTGTCACAGTGACATACAGGTACTTGGTCCCACTAGTAAGAAACTACTGCTCAAGGCTTCTTTTGGAAGATAAATTGCAATGGAGTGATCTTGCCGGCCATCACCAAAGGTGTTACACACAGAACATGCAGAGGAGTTGGGAACCTGTGCTTGCTTCCTCTGCAGTGGCAAACAAAGTACGGGCTGGAGCAATCAATAACTGGGAGGCATTAAAGTGTTTTGACCACAGCATGCTTCCTCAGTTTCTTTTCTCTTCTCAGCTGTCCCAGGATTCTCTGCCAAGGGAAAACCATTCAGTGATAACTTCTTCAATGATTTTTTTGGGGATTTTTAAACACAACTACTTGAATGCTCTGAAAAATATGCTTGCTATCTCTAAGGTGTACAGAGTTCAGGCAAATCAGGGTGAATGATGGCTTGGACTAGGTAGCATTGGAGCTGAACACAGGTGGTGAAAGACAACTATTAATGCCCAACTGTCATGGCCAAAAAGGTCTGCTGATCCCAAAACTATTGAAGCATCACAGTGATTATATTCCAGACAACCTTTCATGCAGACTGTCATTACCCTGCATTGATACAGAAGAACTTGACCTAGGGATATAACAGAGCCCTGATCCTAGTTTACTGATGGAAAGGCTATGTTGCATGTTTATTCTGTTCCAGTATGGCCAGAGAAGGGGAGATATCTTGTAAAAGGCAGGAAACTGGAGTTCCTTCCCCTGCCTGGCTATTGTCTCACAAAACCTTGGCTAGGCATTTAATTCCCTCTGAAATCTCAACACCTCTGTCAAAGTTGGATGAAAATGACTATGCATAATGAAGAGAATGAGACTGATGGCAAAAAACCCTGTACAGCTTCTCTGAGTCTTGTCACAGCAGAGACAACCACAGGTGTTAGGAGTAAACACCACAACAGTGTACTAAGAGTGGACATGAGGGGTTTCAGTGTTCCAGGTTTTACAGATGCCTCACTCAGACAGGAAAACAGCTTAGCCTCTCTTCTCACAGCACTCGTCAGACTGGCAAAGAAAGGGCAGAATTTTACTTGCAGAATATGATCAGCCAGCATAGCTGGGGCAAAGACAGACATTTCCATACAAGCTGTTGAGAAAAGCGGCCTTGAATGGTGTTTGCTATCTAGAACAATACCTTTCAGTATGGGATGAGGTGAGGTCAGCCGGCTGGAGGGCCTCCTGCCTTGCATTGCTGCCCTTGTGTTTTCTGGCCCATGAGAATCAGGTGGGCTGTGAAAGAAAAGAGTAAGGAAATTCTTCAGTGAATGTGGTCAAACTACATCTCACAGCTACCTCCCACCTATGGCCTTCTAGTTTCTGTTCTTCATTGTGCTGCATTATCCCTGATACACCTTTCTTCTGCTTGAAATGGGTCTGATGATGAATCCTTGCAAAGGAACAGAGTTCCAGGGCTTCTGCATGATCGGAAATATGGAGGATGATGCTCTCTTTTTTCATAACTAAGGAGAACCCTGCAGCTACTGTGAGTGACACTGGTGTTGCTGTTTCTAAGTGGATCCTGCATGGATCACCTGATGTTGAGCTAGTGCAGGGAGGGAGAAGGAGAGAGAACTGCAGCCAGTCTGATACTTCCTTTGAGGCTAAGTCACAGCTGAGAGGAACAGCAGATAGCCACTGGCATAACTGAAATGTGCCTGGCAAATTCTGGCTCAACTTGAGTGGAAATGAGACGTTATAACTAACTGACCCTACTTTATCAAGGGCATATACCTCAAAGGGCTTGTATTCTTGCATCTGGATTGTTTTTCCTCCCTGGTTTGAGAAACAGAATTGTTAAACGTCTGGGTTACGGCCATAGCTTGTGCTGCCTCTTCTTTATCTCTGCTCAGCTTCTGATTTTGCTGCAGTTTAAGGATCAGCTCTTGCTGTTTCTGAAGCTGCTGCCTCTGCTCCTCAATCACACGTTGCTGGAAGGCGTGCCGGTGCTCAAAACGACTGCTGTAAGCAGGAGATGTCTTTGGACTGAGTGCCTGAAACTGCTGGAGGACTGTGGCTATTTGATTCCTGTACATAGGCTGGTCCTGGGCACTTAGGGCTGCATGTTTAATGGTAATCTCCCAGGCAAATTTGGGGTTTCTGCAGAAATGAGATGTGTGAACAACATCCCAACAAGACTGGTCTTTGGTCTGATCAGGCTCTTCCTGTATGAGACAAGTTTCAGTTGGCTAGGGGAAAAATAAAAAGAAATGAGGAAAATTTGGCATTAATTAGAACCAAGCACTCTTCTGTCCTTCCTGCATAGTGTTTTTTTAAATGCAAATCTAGTGAGATGCCTGAGAAGTAGGGTAATCTCAGCTATGCAGTCTTTATCCAGTCAGGCCAGAGGGGCCCCATTATGCACAAAATG
Source organism: Polioptila caerulea (assembly GCA_013397295.1). NCBI lineage: Eukaryota > Metazoa > Chordata > Aves > Passeriformes > Certhiidae > Polioptila > Polioptila caerulea. Next base: position 72,965 of record VYXF01003052.1, read on the forward strand.
GAGGCTGTGGAAAAGAACTCTTAAGGAGCTCAGTGCCATTTCACCAGAAGGAAGAAATCCTGATTAGGCAAGAGTTTTGGCAGGAACACATCTTTGACTATTTTGCTAGGGAGTACATCTTAGGACAGCTCATTTCTCAGGGATTAGCACACTTCCTTTTGAACTGCATTGTCCCTGCTCAGCACTCAGAGAATAAAATCAGAAACAGTTGTTGAAGTGATCTACACAGCTGATTACACAGAGTTACACAGAGTCACTAGGTCGGAAGAGACCTTCAAGATCATTGAGTCCAACCCATGCCCTAACACCTCAACTAAATGATGGCACCGACTGCCACATCCAGACTTTTTTTAAACACCTCCAGGGATGGTGACTCCACCACCTCCTCAGGCAGACCATTCCAGTACTTTATCACTCTTTCTGTGAAAAACTTTCTCCTAATATCCAACCTAATTTTCCCTTGGCACAGCTTGAGACTGTGTGCTCTCGTTCTGTCAGTTGCTGCCTGGAGAAAGAGACCAATCCCCACCTGGCTACAACCCCTTTTAGATGGAAGAGAAGTCTACAAGGTGCTGCTTCCTCATGCCTCTTTTCCAGCTTTGATTGAGGTTATCACAAAACAGGTGCACAGTGGGGAATAAAGCTGCATCCTTCTGACACGTGGTCATTCTCTGAAGAGGCATCAGCTATAAGGTATGCTTTCTGATTCCTAGGTCAAACCTTAAATTCAGTCCCATTCCTTGAGCAGAAATTTCACCAGTGCAGCAGAAGGAAAACATGGGCCTACGAGAATAGTGCATGCACTGAAAGAAATCAAGTTTTGCTTACACTTAGGCAAACAGAAAGCTTGATCTGTAATATTTGTGTGTGAGCTCTAATACTGATGCGGTACAGGTTTTATAGACAGAAGGGAAGGTGGGCATCCAACCTGACAAATGACAAGTTAAGGAAGCAACTTCTGATTCTCCTCTCTTACCTTCCTGTGCATTATCCTGACACAGCAAGTGACAACCTTTTTTCCCCCCCTAGCTAAAAGCAGGAAAGCTACACTGGCATGAAAAATCTCTCTTGTCATACAGTCAAATTATTCTTTTTAAGTCTAAGCTGGCATAAAGATGTAACTAATCTCTCGGTAAAAGTGATCTGGGGGTGGGATGTTCATTGCCGCTCAGAGTACATGAAGGGTTGTTCTTTGGCAGCACTAGAGATTATTTTTAAAACTCATCCATCGTCCTTCACATTTGCCTCTGATTTTTAGGCTTTTCTCCTGAACAGCTGCAGGCAGGTATTTGGGATTCATCCTAGGAAAGAAGTTTTCCTCTGGGACAATGTACTCTTTATTTCAGACAGCATAAAGTAAGTACTTTCTAAGAGTACTGCTATGCCAATAGGCAAAACTACATGAGAAGGATTTACCTTGTCTTGCTGTAAATCTTGATGATGGTTTACTTCTGCTGTCCCAGGCTTGTTAAGCTCCAGTGGCCTGTCCCCACCTTTGCCCAGTGACACAGCCTCCAGCAGCTGTTGCATCTTTCTCTTTGTCTGCTCCCTGTTCATCTGCAGCTCTCGCTTTTCCGTCTCCGCTCGGCTCCAGTGCTGCCAGGCCAGAAAGCAGCAGCGCAGGAGGCGTTGCTGGTTGTGCTCCACAGCCAGTTGGGTTTTCCTGAGTGAGAAAGCATTTGTGTTATGGCACGAGTGAGGCTTCTGCCAGGCATGAAGCCACATCATTTCCTGAGCCTTTTTGCTGCTTAACTCTGAAGGCCCTCTGAAGTTGTACAGAGCTCCTCCAAGGAGGAGTGGGAGGGCAGAAAGGATGTCTGCTATTCTGAATTAAGTTTCACTAGTTCACACTTTGCCATTTCCTGTGGCATCTCTGGGATGCAGGACAACTGCAAAAGAGGTATCGTGTTCCCTGGCCAGCTGCATATGGGGAAGTGACAGTATCTCACCACTGCAGCCTACCAGACACCTGCAAAGAGAAGTATTTTCTCTGGATGATGGGGAATTCATCCAACAGGCTCCTTAATGAAAGGCAATGGCCAAAATTATCTCTGCTATACTTCTATTGAAACAGCAAATATACTAATCAGGAATAAATTTGGTAACTCATATTCTCTGGAGTCCTGAGCAAGCCAGGGTGAGTTTTCTAGGAAAGATACCTACAGAGACTGAGACACAGGCTTGTTGGAAAGTGCCAAAGCTCTTGTTTCTATCTGTCCTCCTTTTCATCTGTGCCACAACGCCTCTGGCAGACTGCAGGCAGTGTAGCAATTTTATCAAAAAGCTGCTGTTTCCCTCCTGCTGGATAACTGACTAGCTCCTTTTATTCCTTTTAGTCCCTGATCACTGCTCTGCTCAAGTGCAGCTGCAGTAGGAGGAATTCCACAGTAAAGGGTCACTACCTGTTTTGATCTTGGAGATGAACTTCCAATTGCTGTGTCTCCTGTTCTACTTTCTGGGCCCAAGTATAGTTTCTCCAAGCTCGCAGGGCCTTCAGCTGGCATCTCCAGTCAGCAAGGGCTCTGGCTTTTCCCATTTTAATTCTGTGCTCCAGAACGACTTTCAGCCAAGCAGAGAAATGTTGCTGCAAGCACTGCATAGGAGAGTTTCAAAAAACCAATGAGCAAGATACAGCCTGTCACACAAATACTGATTCTCTCTGCTCTTTGCTTATTCTAGCTTTGCATTTTGAGATTCTTTTTAGAATCCTCATTTTTAACAATTATCTTGGGGATTAAAAAAAAAGTATTGCAGAGCATATGCAGGTCTTCTACAAAAAGCAGAAAGGGTCTAGAAAGAGACATCACATCAAGGGACTCTATGCTTTGGAGTAAAATGCACTTAGCTCACCAAGTATAAAGGAATGAATGGGGTGAGGAACATACAATTTCTAGAAAAAGGGAAAATATTTTCAAATCTAGAAAATGTCTAAGATGCTACAAGTAAGAACACATCTGTGAATAACTGCTAGTTTAAAAAAACCCCCAAAACTAACTTAGACAAAAATCAAGGCAGTTCTTAGAGTGAATTTATGACATGGCCTCAGCTCATCCTTGTTCCAGCAGGAAGCCAAACCTTTCCCCTATTGTGTAATTAGACTCGCAGCCTTTGGGCGTAATTTACATTGTAAAGAGCAGCAATTTGCTATCTAATCTACCCCATAATTCTAGCCCTGTCACTGCAGACACTGTTCATTTTGATTCTCCAAGTGGGTCAACTTATAGGACTCAGCTGTTCCCCTTTTGTCATAGTGCCTTGTGTTAATTGCATTCCTCTCTCACTGCAATCTTCAAATGGAGACTTACAAAAAGTCAATGCATTATCTGTTTCTTTCTGCTTTAGGAAAGTAATCAAAATGTCAATATTGCTTAGCTCAGCCAAGCTGTGTCTTCTCACATTATGCCAGTCCTGAATTGTTCTGTGGTTTCATTCAGGCTTATCTTCACAGCTTAGACTGTGCTGGAGAGAGGCTGTGTACTGCTAAACAGCAGCCAAACCCAAATCCAGCAGATGGATTGAGCTGTGAGGAGAATCACCATAAAATCTATAGGATTCTTCTGCTGAAAAAAACCCCTAGATGTAGATATATAGACATCAATGATGATGACTGCTCTATTAATTAAAAACATTATGTGATGGATGGCATTCATACCTGCACCTGGGAAATTTATTTCCTTTGCTGAGACTGCCCCTATAAAATCATTCAGTACTAAATGATCACTCTTTAGGTGCAAGGATTTGATACACATTTAACCCAGAGCTGACCACAGTACCAGAATAATGAAGGTGGAACAAAGAGCTTCCTACTAGGAATTATTAAAGTTTGTTTGCCTCGAAAGAGCTGTTGCAGTAACAGAGAATATCCTACTGCACCCAGTGGAAGGGGATCCTTGAGGAACCTGTTATTGTGGATGTGCTGCCATGCATCAACTCTCAGAGACACAGCTCAAAATTCATCCCAGGCTGCAGCATTTTTCTTTCCTCTCCCTGTTCCTGAACTGGACTGTGCAAGGCAATCTTTAAAACGTCTTGCACACAAGAAGGGCTTCTCAAGCCTTTTTTCTGCCACTTTCCCCTTTTATTTCCTTCCTTGAGGGAAAAAAAATCTCACTCCACTTCCTCCTCTGTACATCTCCTTATTTCTTGATTGCAGAAGCCTTTATGGTCTCATCTCTCTTGAGAGCCATGTCTTTTCCACAATTCTAAGTGAAATGTCCCACTGAATACACTTGAGGCACAGGCCCAGTGGGATTGGCACCTCAGGATTTCTTGCTCCCAGTCTTAGAAGACACTTTTTGGCCCTGCTTTCCTACTTTCCTGGTATCAGGAGGTCTTTGAAAAAGCAAAAAATTCTGCATAACCAGGACTTTTTACTTCAGGTTTGCAAATGGTGGCCAAGGGCAGGTAGCTTATAGTCTCAGATAAAGAAAGGTGATGCTCACTCTCTTGTTACTGGTGTGGATCCTGCGAAGCAGCTCCTGAGTCTTTCTCTGTTTCTCCTCTCCTTGCTCCTCTCTCTTTGGGACCAGGGCTGGTGACACAGCAGACACCTCTGGCATTGACAGCTTCTGAGTTTTTTCTTGCCTCTTCCCCTCCCTGCAAAGTGAACAAACACACAGGTCTAATACCATGATATACAATCTAATACCTTCTCTTTTTGGCCAATTGTAAGAGAACCACCTCTACAGCTTAGAAATTTGCTGATTTTTTTTAACTTGGCCTTCTTAAAAACCGCCTCTGTAATGGATTGGGGTCCCAGAGATTAAACAGTGCAGTGCATTTCCTAAACACAGAAGGCAGAAGAAAACAGTAAATGATTTCAGTAAATATTTCATTAAAGCACTTGTATAAGAAGATCTAGGATCTCAGGGTTGCCTGAGTAAATAAATGGCATCCCTAAAACTGACATCTCAGTGACAATCCAAGCTAAGCAGAAGGAAAAAATGATGTCTCTGCAGAATTCTCAGCCAAGAATGCTCTTTATTCTCTCATGGTAGGGAAAGTATTTCGAGTACTAGACTTCCAACACAGCTTTTTTCTTTTATTTTTTTGTGTGTACTGGCTTTCATGTGGCATTAGATGCTAACAAGGCTGGATGGAGCCACAGAGCTGATGGAGAGAATGCACAGTGGTGCAAACACACTGCTATTTTGTAATTCAATGCACATACTGTAATGGCTGAGGGGAGGATAACACTATTCTTAGCCCACCTTCCCACTCATGAAAAACTCTGCCACTGATGTTGGTAAAAGAGGATTAAGAGGTTTTGGGAGAGTTCAAAGTCAGTAACAGCTGTTTTGTTTGGGATCACCACTGCTCTTATATTTAACAAAAGGACCTTATAAGTGGTGTTCATCTCTCCACACTCCCCCCACCCTTCCTTACATTCTCCAAACTTTTGCCATGGTGTGCTTCTTCTCAGCCATTTCCTTTCGCAGCTTCACCATTTCCCTCTGGATCTCCTCCTCCTCCTTCTTAGCCTGCACGGCCTTCCTTCTGTCCTCCTCCTGTGCTTGAAGCCTGGCCTCAGTCAGAATTGCTTTCTTCAGGGCCTCTTCTTGTCTGCGAAGCTCTAAAGCCTTCTGATACCTCATACGGTTTTCTTTCACCTAGGCAGGAGAAAATTGGCAAAAGTCAAAGCAAACACCAAAGGCTGAAGAAATTGAAGTTCACTGTACACTGCCAGGGCAGGTCACAATCCACCTTTCACATTAAGCAAGAAACCTTATCCGCTGCGGGCACTGACTGGAGAGATGGTGTTCTTGACCAGCAAAACACTCCATGCGAGAGAGTGAAATTAAATCAATATTCCTTAACGGGAGCAAACTCAGAACTGACTGCTGTGGCAGCTCTTCCTGTCAGTCTTCAGAAAAAGGGGGGAAACCTAAACAGTTTTAGTGAAAGCTGACTGTGCAAGCTACTGCTGAATGGCTGATGTGCACATGGCAATGCAGTAAAGTTTCAGCTGAGGAAGAGTATCTTTGGGTAGTTGCTTCCAAGTCAGAGATTATTCTGAGAGAATACTGGGGAGGTATCACTGAGCATTTTCTCTAATCCTATAATCCTCTACCTTATTCCTTTTAACTGAACTGCCTTGCCTGCTCACCTGCTTGTGTCTGAGCTCCATGATTATTCGTGGATCTACAAGTTGTTTTTTTTCCTTGATCTCTTCAAGTCTAAGGTGTTTCGCTATCCCACAGTTCACAGCTTCACTCTGCAAAAGATGCTGGAGGTATTTCTGGACAGAGGAACTTTCCATTTCACATTCCAGATAGCTGCACAAGTCTGAAATGAGAAATTCAGATTATCTCAGGCTGGTCTGAAATGAATAAACCCTTCTGTCTCAGATCACAAACCCTAATGTAATTAAAAGGATCACTTCCCCAGACTGTGAATGCATTTCTGATGAATGCGGACACACTGACTGCACTCCATTTATCCCCAGACTCTTAATCAGTCTCTCACTGAACACACTAGAGCAGTAACAATATTTCATCCTTTTGTTACTGTCTTGCCTCTGAGCATCTCCAATGGCTGTAAAAACTTGACAGGCCTCAAAAATACCTGTTCACAACAGAAAAAAAAAAATCTGTTTTACAAAGGGAGACATTGAATGTTTATGAGGTGCATTTATGGAGCCCTACAGCAAGATGCTGTAAGATCTGGGAGACAAAAATCATCACATTTAATCTTGGTTTTACTGAGTCCACTGTCCTGGCCTCAAAACAACTGTTACCTTTCAGTCTGACAAACCGTAAGGCCTGACCTCCTTCCCCAGCACAGTCTCAGAGAGGAAACCAGGACCTGCTTTGCAGTGTTCTCACCATCAAAGTGCTCATACTCTGGAGGGGCTGTAGAAGGCTCTTCCTGAAGGACAGGGTCAACTTCCTCCTCTCCATCGCTGAGCTCCAGTTGCAGCTGGGACTTCATCCAGTTACTGAGAAGCTCCTGGGCTACCATGAAGAAAGTAACTGATGACTTCACTTGCTTAAAAAAAATATATGGCTAAGTGTAAACAAGCAATAGTCTGGGATAGTTATATCACATGCTAGGAATGACTGAAACCTGATCTTCAACAGAAAATGGAATAAAGCTAATAGTTCTGTTCTTATCTTCTTGATCTGTAAAAGAACAGGAAGAGAAGGTGGCAAAGTTTTTCCCTGTCATGTCTATCAGAAATTAAATCTCCACCTCACTTTTACTATGATTCTGCAGGCATTTAGATCACTTGTGATTATTTTCTAGCATTTATCAAGGAGATGGAATTCACATGAGGTAATTCATAATTTAGATAGCTTTCATATGTTTTATCATGGCACTTGCAGACACTTAGATGGGTTGCACATGTGCACCCAAGGCTGTCATATGCTAAATTCTAAAGAAGCACTGTTTGGACAAACTTTTGTTTCATGTGTACAGGTTAACCCTTTGCAAGTACCACAGAAACAACTGGTGAGTCTAATTACAAATCTGTCAGGTGGCAGACTTCACCTGGGACTCACTGCAGCTACAGGAATGCACCCATGATGGATGTGGTACTTCTCACTTAGCTCAAATGCCTAATAAACAACTGGGTATGAAGTCCTTCTAGGGACTGCTTGCATCTCCATTCTTCAGTGGAAAATTAAAAAATTCCTTTTTCAGAGTTTCTTCTCAAAAGCAAGGTCAGCTCACGTGTCTGCTGCCTCAACAAACCAGCTGGCCTTGCTGCATGGGTGACCAAGCTGCTCCTGAAGCAGGACACAGGGCTCTAAACTGCAAGGCATCAGGAGCAGCCCCAGGAGAAGTGGAGCCATCCTCAGCCATCCGTGCGGTGAGGATGGACAAGGAGCTGGGATCTCAGCAGCTGCTCCACTGGGAGTCATTACACAGCGTAAGACACACAGCCAGTGGACAGGAGCAAGGAGCTGCTCCAAGCATCTACTCCTAACACAAAATGAAGATGCTCCCTGGTATTTCTAAGGCAATAAAGGCTTTTTCAAACTTCCTTTGAAAACTGTGAGTTTTTTGAAGAAAACATAAATCTAATGTTTGTTGTCCTTCAAATTGCTTTAATTGTCTTTCATAATCTCCGCAGCCAGATCAGGAACAGGGAAATATATCTGACAACAGAAAGAAGAGTGGAAAACAACTTGCCACTTGGGGAAGAGATACTTTTTTTACTGGAAATTGTGATCTTCTTGTAACTTAAGTCTTCTGGCACTTCTCTTATTGCTACCTTTCTTTACAAAGTGGGCTTTGTGTAGTTACTACCATCAAGTATTGTAATAATACTTAATTTGGTGAAAGAATTTCGGTAGAGCTAGGAACGGGAATTCTGAGGGATTGGTAGCTCTAAAAGGGAAAATCCTAGTAGAGAAGGGCAAAGAAAAGTAATAAAGAAACATGAGGAAAGCAAGCAACTGTTCCACCAAAGGAAAAGACTTCCCACAACAGCAAAGAGCTCCTTTGGAGCCATTGGCTGTACAATGCATTCAGAAAGTGCCCTGTAAGCAGGTATGTGTATTCCCTGCTGTTAGTTGAACCCTTGATTATTACAAGTGAAAAAGCTGACTTCCTGGATTGAAGTGGATGCTCTTAAGATGTATCATCATCTTGTTCTGTAATGCTGATTTTTGATTAAAAGAACGGTTAACTCAGTTTTTAAAATCCTATCAGCTTTTTATACTGCAGACATATTTCTAGCACTGAGGAGAGAGAATTTCCATCCTTTTTGTTTTTTAAATCTACCACAGCTTTACTTTCGGCTGCAGGCTTTACAAAATAAATATTTATTTAGGTAATTACTGAGGAAAATGTTGCATGAGAATTCAAAACCAAACCACATTGTTATTCACAGATGTGAAATTTAAACAGAGCAACTCCATTTCCACAACTAATCTGCTATCAGAAATATGTCAGGTAATTTCACCTTGTTTCCTATAGCACACTAACTTGGTTTTGACCATACAGTGTATCCTCAAGGGCAGTTCTAATCCTTGTCTTGACCTGGTATCTCCAGGAGATAGAGAGTTTATCCTTCTCTCAGGTATGCCATTTAAGATCTGCCTTGAACTCCAGCAATTGGTCCTTATGCCTTTCTCCATTAGATGAAAGACATCTTACTATAAACTGTTTCTTGTGAACTCATACTTTGCAAGAGCCTGTTCAGGTCAGAGCCACAAACTGGATTGAGAACAGTTCATTTTAGGCATCTTGTGGCAAGCAGAATTTTACCTCACCTTCCTCACAGGCCTCATGATGAACTTGCAGCCATTCTGCAGTTTCCAAACTTGTCACAGGACCCCAAGGCCTCCGTGGACACCTTGGCTTTTGAAGGGAAAAAGCTTCAGAGACAGCATACCCAGAGGCTCGGTCTACTCTCTTAAATTAAAGAAAGGAAAACATTTCTAAGGAAATTAATTTTTACATTTCCTGCATTCACATTTCTCCTCCAAAGAGCAAACATCAATGGGAATGTAACACAAAAGAGCATGGCTGTTATAAGGAATAGATTTCTTTTGAAATGCATTTCTACAACTGCTTGATTGCATAAATTGGACTTAGAATTCATTCAGCAATAAACACTCATTTGACAATTAGTGCCAAACACAGAGACTGTAGAACACAGAGAAAATGAAAACACCCAGCCCCTGGGGGCTGGATGGAGACTTGCTGAGCTAGTGCCCAGCAATCAGCAACTATGAAATTTGATGTCAGCTTTTTGTCATAGCCAGGCTGAGACACTTCCCGTCCCATATTCATCTTTCAGAAATGTTAATGGTCCTGACGTGTCACTGTGTTTTCATAAGTAACACCAAGTGCCCCAGACAGTCCAGATTTCTGAATTTCTTCCCTCTGTGCTGCTGCCAGAGGCCCAGGATGTTGTCTGAGGAAGCAGATACACAGTCCTACCTACCACAAGAAGCAGGCTGAAGGTGAGAGCATGGGTGTGCCCAAGGAAGCAAAGCAAAGGTTACCTCACCCTAGAATTAATTTTCTTTGATGTCAGGTGGTTGTAGGTGCAGGACACGGTGCTGTGGGGTAAATCTCTTGTAGTACTTGCAAAAAAAAAACCTGCAGCACTCCTCAACAGCAAGTTTTGTGTGTTGAAACAGCTTAGTCTTCATAGAGTTTGGATTGGAAGGGACCTTTACAGCTCATCTAGTCCAGCCTCCCTGCCATGAGCAGGGACATCTTTGATAACACCAAGCTGGATGGGAATGTTGCTCCATATGAGGGCAGGAAGGTTCTGCAGAGTGATTTGGACAGGCTGGATTGATGGGCTGAGGCCAGTTTCCTGAAGTTCAACAAGGCCAAGTGCCAGGCCCTGCATTTGCATCACAACAACCCCAGGCAGCACTACGGCTGGGGGAAGAGTGGCTGGAAACCTGCCTGGCAGAAAAGGACCTGAGGGTGCTGGTAGACAGCAACTGAACATGAGCCAGCAGTGTGACCAGGTGGCCACGAAGGCAAATGACACCCTGGCCTGGATCAGCAGTGGTGTGGCTCCTGTTGCCAGGAGCAGGGCAGTGATTGTCCCCTGTACTCAGCACTGGTGAGGCTGCCTTGAGTCCTGTGTCCATTTCTGGGTCCCTAAATTCAGGAAAGACACCGAGGTGTGTATTTAGGGAAGGTCAAAGCTGCTGAAGGGTCTAGAGGAGCAGCTGAGGGAACTGGGATTGTTTAGTGTGGAGAAATGGAGGCTCAGGGGTGAACTTACCACTCNACCACTCTCGACAACCACCTGAAAGGAGGATGTAGCCAGGTGGAGGTTGGTCTCTTTTTCCAGGTAACAAGTGACAGGATAAGGGAGAATAGCCTCAAGTTTTGTTATGTGATATTTAGATCGGACAGCAGGAAAAATCTCTCCACTGAAAGGGAGACCAGGCATTGGAAGAGGCTGCCCAGGAAAGAGGCTGACTCACCACCCCTGGAAGTGTTGAAACAATCTGTGGATGTGGCACCTGGGGACATGGTTTACTGGTGGACATGGTGGTACTGGGTTAATGGTTGGATTCGATGATCTCAGAGGTCTTTTCCAGCCTTAATGATTCTGTGATCTTCAACCACCGCAGGTTACTTCAGAGCGCCGTCTAACCTGATCCTGAATGTCACTGCTCAAGTTACTCCGCCTTGGCCCATTGTTCCAAGCTACTCGATCCGAACCTCGGCAGGGACTAAGGAAACCCACAGCGTTCCAACCTCCCGTGCCTCTTCCCGAACCCGAGCTTCACAACGCCAGCTTTGGCGCCGTCCGCTCGAGTCCAGCGCGGGCTTCCCGCCCACCGGCAAACCTCACCGCCCTGGGAAACCTCATCCCTGATGCTCACCCCGCCGTGCTAAGTGCC
>VYXF01003052.1:86753-121653 GCA_013397295.1 Polioptila caerulea
GGGCGCGCTGGCGCTGCCCGGCTGCCTGCTGTACACGCGGACCGGCGCCGCGCCGCACCTCACCCACGACACGCTGCGGGAGGTGCGCGGCGTGCCCGGCGTGGCGCACATCGCCCTGCCCGCCCTGTGAGTACCGCGCCGGGCCGGGCCGGGCCGGGCCGGGGAGCACTGCTTCCCCACCCGAGGGACGGGCACGGGCAGGGTACGAAGGGTGAGCGGGAGGGCTGCGTGAGTTTTAGCGAGTTTAGGCCAAACTCATCGTGGTGACTTCGCAGGCATCTTCCTGAGGTGGGCAGCAGCGCGAGGGAGGTGATGTTGCCCCTCTGATATTCCACCGAGAGTGCTGCATCCAGCTCTGGAGCCCGAAACGTAAAAACGGTGTGGGCCTTGTTGGACCAGGTCCTTTGGAGCACCGCGAAGATGCTCAGAGGGCTGGAGCATCATTCCTGTAAAAACAGGCAGAGAGATTTGGGGGTGTTCAGCCTGGAGAAGNCGAAACGTAAAAACGGTGTGGGCCTTGTTGGACCAGGTCCTTTGGAGCACCGCGAAGATGCTCAGAGGGCTGGAGCATCATTCCTGTAAAAACAGGCAGGGAGATTTGGGGGTGTTCAGCCTGGAGAAGAGAAGGCTCTAGGGAGACCTTTTATCAGCCTTCTGGTACCTAAAAGGGGATTTTACAGGACAGATGGGGACAGATGTTTAACAGAGCCTGTTGCGGCAGAGTAAGAGGTAATGGGTTTAAACTGTAATAGGGTATCTCTTGTAATGAGAGTGGTGAAACACTGGGACCAGGTTGCCCAGAGAGGTGGTAGGTACCCCATACCTGAAAACATTTAAGGTAAAACCGGAGCAGCAACTAACTCTCAAAACTATTTAAGTTGCAACCGAAAGGAAAGATTAACATGGTAAAGCTTGTGCAGTTTTTGAAAGATCTGAACACATTAGTGATGTTCCTCAAAAAGTTGTTGTGTAGCTTTGTGCTCTCCATCAAGTCAGTGGTCCCTGGTCAGTGCAGATTGAAAAGCTTTACTTTTTTGCCTCAGAATTGTGAGTGCCCCAGGTCGTGAGCCGTGAATTTGAACTCTGTGACTCTGGCATTTCATTCCATCTGTCCCTGCTTCACTGCCTGACAGCTGGATGGCAAATACCAGTTCAGTGTCAGACAATGCATAAGTATGGAAAAAAAAGCCTTAGTTATGAAACCAGTGATCTCTTTAGACAGTTGTATGCTTAGTTAATGTGTTCCTATATCTGGATTGCAGGGCAGAAATTCATGACGTCCTGGAAGAGTATAAAGAAGGAGCTGCAAAATTTATGGGTAAAGTACAAGTATTTGCTTGTATATCTGAGAGATAATGCAGGTGGATCCCACTAGAGCATGTTCGGGCAGTGTAGTAGGCAGAAAGATGTAAGCTTTGCATATTTAGGAATTTTCTCACTCAGAGTGGCACTGGGGAAGACTTGAAATAGTATGTTGTCACTACTATGGCCAAAAATCCTTCAATCAGGCTACAAAGTGATGATATGCCTGTAATTTCTATAATTTACAGACAGTTCTTTGTGTATGGAATCTAGCACGTTTTGCAAGGAAAAAAAAAAAAAAAAAGAGTTGCCAAAGCTTGTTTTGTTTGTTTTAGTTTTTTAAAAAGCACATAAAAATTTGGGACATGCATTTTGTTATATATAAAAAAGTTATGCTTTGGCTTTCCAAAAGGAAGTTTGCACCCAACTTTCACTAAGCTTTACCTGTTTGGAGCAATTTATTCCTTCAAGAAAAGTTGAAAAATGTCTTTGTCCGGAACTTCCTGGAGGCTTTACCAGTTTCAGTGACTGTCTCTGAAGAGAAGGCTGCATGTCACTGAGACATACTGTCCAGCTTTCTGACGTTTGAAACCTCAGTCTGGCAGGGATGATAAATTTCTCATTCATGCAGTTGATACATTCTCTCACTCTCTTGTTCTTTTCTGTGAGAGTGGTGAGCCACTCAGGTTCCCCAAAGAAGCTGTGGATGCCCTATCCCTGGAAATGTTCAGGGCCAGGTTGGAAAGGGCTTTGAGCAACATAGACTAGTGGAAGGTGTCCCTGCCCATGGGGCGTGATCTCTAAGGCTCCTTCCAACCCAAACCATTCTGTGATTCTACTTTGTCCTTCCTTAAAAGTTCTAGGCTTGGGATTGTTGCTAGTTTGGATCGTGTCAGGTGTCTCCAGTGTATCAATTATCAGTTGAGTGGTCAAGTGAGCCAGCTGTTGGGTTAGGAAAATTTGAATAAATGGAGTATTAATCAAGAAGAAACATTAAAAAATTCCAAAGCAGCTATGCAGGCTGCAGAACTAAAGGGTATTGTTTCATGGTTTGTCCCGCTGCTGCACTCCTCTTAGTAAAGTTGGGGAAGAAGTCTGCCTTCTTTGGTGCTGAAAGATAGATGAACAATATTTTCTTTGTCAGAATGGATGTACTTGTGTGGGGGACAATACCCTATTCCCTTTTGCAGATCTGCAAGCCACATCTTTGCGTTATCTTTGCTTTGGTTCATGAAACTCTGCTCTGGATCTGTCTCTCTGTTTTCAGGTATGCCAGATGCTGTGCTCTACTGCTCCCTTCATGACCCAGTCACTCCCTGCCCCACTGGCTACAACACTAACAAGGTACAGTAGCTGTACAGACTTGAAAGGGTCCACCTAGAGTTCCCAAAAGAAATCTGCCAGTCCTCCCTTCATCTCTGTGGATGTGCTCAGACAGCCACAAGATTAGCAAAATAAATCTTTGCACAAAGAGGATTGTCATTTACATGCTCACACCTCCAGCTAAATGAAGCTGTACCTGTTCTTTCTTACTTGGCAGCATGGTCCCCGAATGGTTCCTGAGCAGTTAAGTTGCAATTCAGGTAGAAAGGAGAGCTCTGGACTACCATGCTGTTGTGGTTTAAATGGCAGTAAAAGAATACCTGTGTTTTGGCATACTTGCTGTACAAGCTTATGCTTATCCCACTGATAAACCGTAAATCTGAACCCCTGTGGGTGTGTTTACATACAGCTTGCTACAGGCCCACAAAGGGGAGGGACATCAGAATTCTTGCAGGAGGATAAAAGCAGATTGCTCAGCAATCCAGGAGTGCATAGTTGCAGACATTTGCCTGTTCCACGCCACAGGCACACACACTGCCTGTGCAATCCACTCACTTCCTGCTGCCTGACACAGCTTCTGCTGGAGCTCCTGGCACCTGCTCAGATACAGTCAGTCCCAAGGCCTGTTTGGGGGTGGCCACATTTGGTGGAAGGTCACTGAGTGACGGAGGGTAACTCCTGCCAAAGAGTATCAGTGTATATTCCTTGCTGCTGGGATCCAGGCTGAGTCCTGTCTCTCTGCAGGGAAGGAATTACCTGAAGCTTGTCCCACTGTTGTGCAGCTTTGAGACTTTCGGTGTTTTTTTTAAATAAGCTGGTGAAGATGTTTGTCACCTTGTTGTAAGCCCTTCTGCAGCTGGGTCTGTGCTGACAAATCATTATGAAAGCTTTTTGAAAGCAATAGGACAGAAAGCTCCGTGCCAGGAAGCCTAGCACTGGCTGGATTTAAATAATCACAGGATAATGCTCAGCTCTCTAAGCTGCATGGCTATTTTATTTATTAAAGCAGCTTTTTTCCTCTCTAGAACAGACTGAAGGTAACTAGATGTGATTACACTCTGCCCTTTGGCTCAGACAACTCTGACTTTCCTCTGCCTGCCTTCACCAGCTGTTCTTGATGCTCTCACAGTAAGGGGCAGCAGGTACTGTCTGAACAACATGCTGCTGCAGAACAACATACAGCTGCTGTGTTTTGCTTATTCTGTAGATACAAAATTTGGAACTCCTTTTGGAGTTGCTCCTTTTTTCAGCTGGAAATTTGCAAAAAAAATTATTGCTTTGGAGAATTGTGCTTTCATTCAAATGTGGTGAAATTGGCTGATACGGCCAGAAGTAATCAGGATGGATGGACAACAGGCACATGGTATACTTGTGCAATCCTTTTTGGTCTTTGTGGGGACCAGACCAAAAAAAAAAGCTCATATTTTTTGCATCCACTGATGAAATTCAATTGTAAATTAGTATACATGAGAACTACACTGCTTAATCTGTCTGGCATAGGCTAGGAGAATGTGTTTAAACCCTCAGGCCTCAAAAAGTGCCCATAACACTCCAAGCTATATGCTGCTTCTGATGACTGAAAACCCTTTCTCATTTAAAAAAGCATGAACAGAATTGCAGATGAAAAGAGCTGACTTCCAAAGGGCTCAAGCCCTTAATCTACTTGAATACCCCTTTAAAGTTTTGGAGCAGCAGTTTCACAAGCCTAGCAATAATACAACCAAAGCTGCACTCACAGGTCAATTACAGATTCTGCAGAACAGGCTAAAATGTGAACCTTTTATGAATCTGAATGTTTAGTGAATTGAATGGTGACATCTGCCAGCCTGGAGGTGTTCAGGTAAGATAATCTTTCTGTCCATGTGCTTTTGTCTTTATATTCTTTTGAGGGTATCTCGGGGTAATGATGGAAGATGGGGTCCCATGTGTGCTGGCAGGATGGGAAGCATCCTGAAGAGTGAAGAGACAGGGAAGATTGTGTGTGAAATGCTAATGAGCACGTGCCATTCCTCACATTGGCTTGGTTTGGGTATTTCAGGGCCTTCCAGAGTTGCTGGATTTGGGACCTAAAATAACGTGGGGTTCTAAGATGGAGTGCTTAACAAGCTTTTGTATTCTTCCCAATCTGTATGGTTTATATAAGCACATACATTCACATGTGTTGTATGAGTTAAGTGCTCAGAAGAGGAAGTATTTTCTTGTGTTTGCATTTTGTGCAGAAAACTAGCTAGTTGTATTTGCCATTGCAGCCTTTGCTGCTTTTTATAAGCTTTTGCTTACTTGACAACAAGTTTGGTGGGAATTCAAGCTTTCTTTTTTTTTTTTTTTTTTCCCAATTGTGCCACTGATTTGTGTGATGAGAGGCCAGCTGCTCTAGCTCAGATTTTTAAACATGTGTCAGTGTTGAGTGGGCTAGTTTCACCAAAGAGTATCTTAGAAATTCCAGTTCAATCATTTATCTCCTTTCATTCATTGTGCCAAGTGCAGCTGATTGTCTGAACCATGCTCCAGGGGAACTTGGTGTTTCACCAGACCAATTCCTTCTCTCCTTTCACCCTTAAGATCTGCTGTCCTTTGCAACTGCTGTTCATCCCTGTTTTTCCTGTGCAGACGGTCTCCCTGTGGGGAAGCTCAGGGCGCATGGAGATGACAGCTTCCAAGTTCATGGACATCCAGCGGGCCATCCAGCCAGACTGGTTCCAGTGCATCTCTGATGGAGACACCATTTCTGGGGAAGCTGGCAGAAAAAGAGCCAAGAAGTCTGTGGATAGGTCACTTTCCTTCTTGGATACATGCCTTCAGCTGCAAGAAAAATCACCGGTGAGGTCCCCAGGATACTGAGGCAACATCACTGCAAGTGCTTCTTGGTCTGAGCTGCATCCTGGACCAGCCCCAGGATGTGATTTAATACAAAATTGTGTCACATGTGTGTATCAGAGAATGCCCAGCTTACAGCACAGAGTTAGACATAACCAGTAGCACAGTGAGTTTTCCTTCTGTCCTTTAGTAAATTGTCTTCTGCACCAGGATCACCCCTCATCTCTAGTAGTTGAGGAGAACTACATTTTAGGATTTTTCTTTCTGCTTTTGGGCTGTGATACATTTCTTTCACTTACCTCATTATTAGATGCATGGACAAAGTGAGATCTTATTCAGATTGAGCAAACCCATTGTTTTGCTGTGAAGTTCCCTTGGTTCCAGGTGAGGGAGGTTTTGATAGAATTAGTCAGTGCTATTCTTTATTTCTTCCAGCAGCTTTGAAACTTCCCTCCCTTTCAGTGAAAGGAGACATACTGAGTCTGCACTACAAGGGAAAACAGGTGACAGGAGTTGGTGTTTGTATCTCCTGAAAGGGAATTCCCTGTGACATCTGGTGTCTGACAGCCAGAATAATGGCACCTGCTTTGTATTTTGCACTAACAGATCCATTGCTGAGACCCCATCCATAAAAAGCCATGTACAAAGATGGTGTGTGGTTATTGCCTTATGTAGGGTGGTGGGAAGAGTGGCATCAAAATTCTCAGTGAGTTAGTGTCAAGGCAAGGAGCAGAATCTTGTCTCTACTAGTCCTGTTCTTTACACATGGACTTCACAGTGTTGTGTGGGGAATATAGTCTTACATGAGATGAAACTCTGTGGTTCTGGCAAATTCCTGGGAATGTGGGGCTTAAGTAGCAGGCATTTGAAGTCTGGGCTGTGGGATATCTTTCATGTCTTTGGCAGAGCTAACACTTGTAGTTTTCTCCTGGGCAGGAACTACAAGGAAGTGTAATGTTTGGGGCAATTGAAGGTGGAGATGTCTTGGAAGAGAGGCTCAGATCAGCCAGGGAGACTGCCAAGCGGCCTGTGGGTGGCTTTCTGCTAGATGGCTTCCAGGGAAATGCCATGGCCAAGGAAACCAAGTTGAAACTGATAGCTTCTGTCACAGCAGAGCTGCCAGAGGATAAACCAAGGTAAGTTGTGTGGGCAACATCCCAAGAAATCCATCTGTCCTATTATGAGGGGCATCTACAGGCTGCTGTGCAGTTTCCCTGTAGGAAATAATCACACTGTTGCACAGCTCTGTGTGTGCCAAGCTGCATAAATTTTACCATTGTCAGGCTGCAGTCTTCAACACTTGTTTCAGTTTTGAGCTTCAACTGGCACCAGCCTTTGCCCATGCTGTTGGTTTGAGGAAGGGTTTTTAGGAAGAGTTACAGGTAGTATATGTCAGGGTTACACACCTTTGGTCTTGGAGGCCATGGTTTACTTGAAGTTCAGCTCAAACAAGAACATTATTGTCAAGATAGTTTCCAGGGACTTCTCAGTAAAATGATCATGTTTCCAGTTCTCTCTGGCCTGAACTGGTGGATGGCAGAGAGGAGTGCTGGCAGAACCAGTCAGTGTCTGCAACACTATCTTGGTAGCCAGCTGTGTCCTAGTACCTGAGGCACGGAGCCTGTGCACCACCGAGGTGGTACAGGCTGGCCCAGAGCAGCGATATTCTCTGCTTGGACAGTATGGGGCTTATTGCATATCTGAGTTGTCAGTTGTGCCCATCAGACCTGTGCCAAGGACTGGCAGCTTTCTTGAAGCTTATAACTGACTAACAGTAACTAAAGACGTCTTGAAAATGTGTGCTGTTGTTTGCTAGTGGTTCAGAAGTGTAGGGGTTTCTTTATTGGGTTGAGCTCGCTGGATTGCTCTTACCAGAGCAACTGCTACAGAAATAATATGATTGCTTTTTTCATGATTTCCTGAAGAGAATGACTGAGGCCCCATTGTGTTCCTGCTTCCCTCTGCTAGCAGAGCACTGCTCTGACCTAATGGTGTTTAAAAGGAAATTAAATGCAGGAGCACTACACCAGGTGCTGCAGCTTGTTCTTGCTTAGTGGTGCCTGGGGTTTGAATTTTCCTGACAATTAGGAGGCTTGCTGTGTTGTTGCTATCCTGTCTGGTTGAGCTACTTAAAAGATCCCCTGGGAGCATTAGAGTCCAATCTGCTCAGCTAACCTCAGTGGCTGCCCGTGCATCTGCCTCATCTATCAAATAGTTTGCTTGTCTTGTTGAGACAAGTGTTTCTGACCTCTTGATAGGAAGAGAGCTGGTTAGCCCCAGGGGGTCTTGGAAGTACCTCAAGTGAGTTTCAGGCAGTCCTTGCCCCTGAATCACCCTTGCCATTCTGGCTGGAGAAGTTGTTTTTCAGCTCTGTTCTACCCCAGAATGAAATTCTCTGGAAGACAAACACCTTCTGTGCTTTGCTGAAGAAGTGTCTGCTTTTTGTGTGATGGTAAAATCATCTTCTGAGTGTACTCTTTATGAAGAGTCCTTTCATGTACCTAAAGGGGCTGAAGTCTCTTGATAATTTATTTTCCTTTCCAATAGCATAGGAACCCTTGCAAGAACAAATGTTTGTCTTTACCTGTGCAGAGATGAGTTTCAGCAAGTCTTTGATCATATATGCAGAGCTACTGTTTTGACTTTTGCACATCATTTCCTCCCTGTCATGGGTACCTGAAACATAAACCACTCATGCTGTAGACTTCTCCTATCCTTGTTCTGTGCTCATCAATTTAATTGGAGTACTTAGAAAAGTGACTAAAAACGGCACCTTGTGCCTTCATTTATCAGCCCCTGTGTATTTTCCTAATTATCTGTTTAGCTCATTGCCCTACATTAACTTCTGCTTTCAGCCCAGCCATGCTCCTACAGAAGAGTAGGCACTGCTCTACTCTCTTGCACTTCACCCACCCTCGGTGGAGCTGCCAACTAAATTTGGCTGCCAGCAGGATCTCTATTACCACTGATGGCAATCCAGCCAGGATCTTCCTGGCTCTTAATGCCAGGTCTCAGGAGATGTTACAGCCCACGTTCTTTGGTAAATCATTTGAGCACGTAGAGTATAAAGAGAAGGGAGGACTAAAACAAGAAGGTTTTCTCTTCCTAATGACGTTTTTCATTAGTGCATTCTACCTCAGGCAGTTTTCCAAGTGCAATAGGATGTGTCTGTCACCTGAAGGACTTGTATCTTTGACCAGCCATTTACTGCTGTCTCTGTTGAGACTCCTTTTAGACTGTCTTCTAAACAGCTAACAAGCAAAAGGGTCCATGTCTCTGGGAATTGGTAGTTCATTGGGGCACAAAGATGATTAAGGAAAATACCTGTTCTGTGGCACGGATGTTAGGAATCTAATTGTATTTATGTGTGTGTGAAAGAAATCACATACAAATCACTTCAAACACAATCAACAGAATGGGATTTTTCTGAAGTAAATGAGGGATTATCGCTGTCTTCCAGAGGGCAAATGATGTAAAGGCTGTTATGTACTGGAGAGGTTGGAGGTTGGGAAGTGGAACCACACAGAATTCTGAGTGATGACTGTTAGCAGTTGCAGAGATGAGCTGCATGTGCTGCATATGACCTGGAGATCTTTTCCCTCAGGTACCTGCTTGCTTCTACTCAGAATATTGCAGATTTGTCTTCCTGTGTGTCTCCTACAGAATCATTCATGGTATAGGCAAACCAGATGAGGTTCTTGAGTGCATTGAAAGGGGAGTGGACATCTTTGAGAGCTTCTTTCCCTTCCAAGTGACGGAGCGAGGCTGTGCCTTGGTTTTCGGATATGACTGCCATCCAGATCCTGAAGCAGCAGGTAGGCTTCTTGATGGTTGTTACAGTTTTTGCATCTTATGTCATGGTAAGCATAATTCATACTTGGAAGGACTCTGTATTTGAGGGCTTTGTTTCTGAAATAAGTGCAGTGACCACTGGAAAAACTGGGATTCCACTACCATGTGTTGCTTTTGAAGGTGGGGTGCTTTGGTGTGAAACCTCTTGAGTAAAACTTGAGGCCTCTGAATATCTCATTAGCCAAAATATGATGATTAAATATTTCTTAAACACCTCCTGAATAGAGAGGTTTTTGGCAAATTTTCTGTTAACATTAGCAGTGAAGGCTGGACCTATTAGGCAATCTCTAGAATTAAATTAATATGTGTCCGTTGTAGTAATATATTTTTTAATTTCTTTTTTCTAGCTGTCAGAAGTTTCCCATTTATCAGGGCAGTTTTCCTCTCTGTCCCTGCATTCATAGCTTTATATCAAAACCAAAATGCTCTATTCCTAACTCATGACACTGTGAGATGGGAATGTGTATCACCCCTTAAAGCACCTATGAAATGTGTTTCAAGCAGCTGTTTTGTTTTGGCCTATTAAATGTTTTTAATACAGGGGAACATTTTACATCTTTTCTCTTAGATAGAACCTAGTGGCTTTTCATGCCTGGGTAATTCTGAGCCAGCTGAATATAAGGGAACATCTTATTTCTTTGTGCTTGCTGCTATTTTTAAAATCCTTTTCTTTGTTTGTTGTTCTTTATCTTGTCTTACTTTATTCTTAAATGATAAGGCTCTGGGTAATGGCAGTGGTTTTGCCCTGTGTCTGCTTTAAACATGGTAGGCATGGATTATGCAAACAGTAATACATCTCCTTCTCCTTAAGAATAAACTTAAAAATGCAAACCTATAAAATCATGGGATGGTTCTTTATTTCTCAGATAGATGCTGAAAAGGCAGATGGGGAACCTACCTCTTCTGAATTAGTGCTAGCAGCCTCTTTTGATTCCAGGGTTGTTTTGTGGTTTGTTTTTTTTTTTTTTATTTTTTTTTTTTAACAAGAGGCATCTAAATCCCTGAGTGATCACAGCATGGAAAGTAGAATGATTGAATGCAGATGAGTTGCCTGTCTAACAAAATCTCAATAAAATCCATTTGTTCAGGTGATTGCATTCTATTCAGCATGCAGTTCAGACAAAACACTTTTGACATTTTATAAAGAATTCAGCTCAGTAGAGCAGCAAAAAGTTATACTGTTGTTTCTGCTCTAACTTTTGATTAGTTTTAGTTGATTAGTTTTCACTTGTCTCTTGCTGTTTTGATCATCTCAAAGTGGATTTTTGTTAACTAACCTAGAGCAATTAAAGTAAAATATCTGTTTTCTAGCAGAAAGAGATGGAAACTTGCAGCAGGAGTTTTCAGATGGCAAGAAAGTCACAGAAATATCTACTCTTAAGGTTGCTACCCTTGTTCTGCCCTTGCTCTCTGTTCTAAGGCTGTTGTCTTTTTAATTTAATCAGTTTTAACACAAAATGGGACCCAGGACCTGGAGAAGAATGGTGCTCAAGAAGACCAGGAGGAAGTCTCCAAAGCTGACCCAGAAATGACACCATTTGAGATATCTCTGAAGGATAAAAAGTATGTGAGTTTATGAGGAGGGTACCTGCAGCTGTATGACTAAATATGATGCTTTTGTCCTCTGTATTTATTTGCAACTGGTCAGCAGCTGGATGAGAGACTTCCTAAAACATGAAGAGATTATTTCTGGACATTGAGTGGAGAGTGCAGGACAAGCATTCCAGCTTGTTATCAGGCAGCAGCCTGTCTCTGAAAGGTCTCTCTTTTGCCTGACCTAGAGCCAGGGTTTTCAGATCATTTATCCAGCAGACATTCTGTGGTCATAATTATGTCTCAGCTGAAAGACCACAGGTTCACAAAGGTGGTCTGGGAATCACTTTGGTCTTCCACAGCTTGGGTCATCTTGAGATACTAGATTTTATTTAAACTATGGAGATCCTCTGCTCTCTGACTTAGCTTGGGCAGCTGCAGAGCAGTTCTGCCATTTCTGGATACCTCACAAAAACTTTGGCCATTGTTCCCACTTGTCCTTCCTTCTCTTTGTCACGGGTACTTCCAGGCTGTCTGAGCAGACAATTGCGTTGCTTTGCTCTCTGTGAAATGGTGCATCTCACAGTAGAGTGGAGTACTGATTTGAGAATAGTGGGATTAGTAAATCTGTGGTTTTGGTGGCTTTCTCCTTCCTAAACAGTGTGATAGCTGTCTTGCACTGCAGCTTTTCTGCCAGGGAAGGCACAGCTGAGGCCTCTCTCTGCTGTTAGCTGTGATGTAGTCAGAGTTATTCTGACTTAAATGTACGATCTTTTTTCTCTGAAGTGAGTTCTGGCATGAGGGGGCCTGGGGCTTTCAGCAGCCATGGTCCCACACCATGGCAGGGTGTGGGAGCTACATGACCTTTAAGGTCCCTTCCAACCCAAACCATCTCTTGATACATGAAGTCCTCCGTGCCAGTGGTGCCGGTCTGAGCTGTCAGCAAATCTGGATTAAGAGCTCAGGGCTTTAAGGCTCAGGTCCCCTGCAAAAGGCCAGGTGGTTACAGGGGTACTCTTTATTGCTTGGATGGGTCTTCTTAGCTCTGATGTTACCCAACATTGCTTCTTCCTTAGATACCACGATGATTTTGGGCCTCTGCTGGAAGGCTGCAGCTGTTACTGCTGCCAGAGGCACACTCGTGCCTACGTCCACCACCTCCTGGTGACCAACGAGCTGCTGGCTGGTGTCCTGCTCATGATGCACAACTTCCAGCACTACTTTGGTTTCTTCAGGGCCATCCGGGATGCCTTAAGGGACAGCAAACTGGACCAGCTCAAGGAGCTTGTCCTCAGGCAGGCCCTGCAAGGCCCGGCAAAAGCGACGCTGACACAGTGAGTCAGAGAGCACAGGGGAGGTTGCAGGCTGCATCCTCGTCCCGTGGGACTGCATCACCTGGACCTGTCAGTAGCAAAATGCCTTTTTTCCTTCCTGGAATGACCTGAAGGAGATGTTTGGAGAAGATCTCACTTCATGATGGCAAAGGATGATCTTGTTCTAACATCTCTTTTGGTTAATTGGCTTGGTGCATTCTTGGTGGATGGAAGAGCCTGGACAGTTCACCAGTAAGACCAGTATGGATAGGTTTGTTTTCAGGTACTCCCTGTTGAGTTCCCATGTGCAAGGACAGAGTAATTGAACTTGTGATTGAGGATAAGCAGGGCATATACTTAAAGTTGATCCAGCTGCCTGGAGACTCAGCATCTGCTTGGGACTCTTGTTCCATACTTGACAGCAATGCTTTTTCTAGAAAATAGCTGTTGCCAGCATCTGTGTCCTTGGAATGAACTGACTGGAAGTGCTGCTGTGTCCAGTGGCACAGGGGACTATGTGTGTACTCCTCTCTCAGGCCACCTGCAGTGCAGAGTGTTCTCTGGGCCTGGAAGAAGTCTGCCACCTTGGCCTGGCCTTGAACACCCTTGCCTCAGGAGTCTCATTCAGTGACATTGGAGCCAGAGAGAAAAGAAAGTGTTTAATCTATGTCCTGCTGTACAGGATTTTTTTTTAACTCTGTGCACTTTTTCCAGATTTCACTCCCGTGTTAGCACATGGGTGACAATGCCTGTACCATTCTTCCAACCACCCTAGCACTGGTCACAGAGCAGGCTACACAAATGTCACTGTGAGATGTGGAAGAGAAGTGTCATAGGAAAGGACTTTTAGAAAACATTCTGGTGGGTCCTTGTTTTAAAATATGACATAGTTATGTCACATTCCTCTTATTCAGTTAGGTTTTTTTACTGCCTCTTACTGTGGAATCATGGATTTAATCATTTTGTATTACAAAGCAACAATAAAATAAATTTATTGTTTGTTACACTGGCTCCTCAGTGTGTGACAGGGGTGGTGTACCAGAGAGTTGGAACTCAAGAAGATGGCTCCTGAAAACTTGACCTAGCAGCCTGATGGAGGACATTACCTAGGAGTAGGATCCTGTCACGGAGCAGGTTTCCAAGTAATTTTTTTCAAAAGAATGCCATAATAAACTTGGAAGTGTTGAAGACAGCTGCCTTTCCCTCTCCCCATAAGAACTCTACTGCCTTAATTAAGCTTGAAAAAATACTATGCTTAATGGCCTTAAAGCCATTAAGGATTAATCTGTACTTTGTTCTTCACAATTTCTGCAATGCTTTGAGATTTTAATACCTCCCATCAGAATGACTTTACCATAGAGCATAAGGGGTTTTTAGTTTCCCTGTCTCTTTGGGCAACTACACAAGGTTGCCATAGTCCTTTTTACCATTCCTGCCTTATTCACTCTGTTGCACTAACTACTCTTCTGTTCCACAGGATCCTAAAGAAATGGTGCTAGTGCTGCTCTACTGTTGTCTTCAAACAGATTACAGAGAATGATTCAGCCACAGAAACGACGTAAAATACAGAATTTACGTCCTCACTACAAGTAGTACTTTGTGGTTGTTAAAATTGATGCAGCACTGGGAAACTTGGAGATGGTGTGCTGGGTATACAGTGTGAGGTAGAAGGTCTGCCTAACTTAAATGAAACAAAAATGGTTTATGCTTCTTTCAACAGGAATGCAGTGGTAGTGCATGGCGCCTTGCAATGCTTGGTTCTGCCGTGCCTGTTTCTACAGTGTTGCAAGTCCCTGTGCAAAATCTTTTGGGAGGCAACAGGTTTTGAAACTTCTTCCTTCACTGACTTTTCCTGTATCCACATATTGAGCCAGCAAAATGCCTGAGTCAGCCCAGCCCTTGGGCACCACGGTGCTTGTGTCCAGCAGGTCAGCCAGGGATGCTCTGTGATGACACAGAGGACAAGGGGTGCTGATGGTGTGTCCTCCTCACCTTTCCTGCATATTTCTTAAGTTACTTCTTACTGCTAGTTTTGGAATAGCTGTTTTGTACCTTTTGGGGGCTATTTGTGAGCAGTCAGTCTCCCCGTCCTGCCCTACCCGAGTTGTTCGGATTTATTAATTTTTCTTTATCTGGATGTCCTCAGGAGATAAATGCAGCTGTCTTAGCTGGGATCTTAGTGGCCTGCTAAGCTAGGTGCCAATAACATGCTATTCTCAATAACCCTTCTCTTCTCCTGGTTTTCCAGTCCTTCCATACTGCTATGTTATGTTTTTTTCCCAGTCCTACCCATTAGGCTTTCCCATTACAGTTTTCTGTTTAGCTTTTCTGTGTGTGCACGTGTACCATGGCTGCACAAAGTAAACCATTTTACACTGGGCAGAATTTGACCAGCTGCATCATTCAATAACTAACAAACACGAACATCACTAACCCTGAAACCATCTTAATATGTTGTATTTATGCAACTTCTCAACATGCCAGTCCTCTTAGTTCACAGTGTAAAAAATCAGTAACATTTTTCATGCTAACTTAGAAAATTTTTAATTTATTTCCAGCCAGAGATCTAATTTCTTTCAAAAACAGAATTCTTGCCGTAATATGGGGATGAAAACTGCATGAAGAAAGCTAAACTTTACATGGAGAGGTGAAAATGGAAATTAATAAGGAGTGGAAAAATGTCTGTGCTAAATTAACTTCACTAAGCACAGAAGACTGCACAAACATCCCTGACTGCCATCCATCCCCAAAGGGCAGAGTATAAAACAGCAGTGCAGAATACAAAAGAGGTGGTGTGTTGCAAAAACATCAGACCCTTGAATATCTTTTCCTTAGCAACTTCTAGTGTAATCTTCCTCTTAATAAAGAAAAACCTTTCACATTGATGAGAATAGCTGTCAAGGCCTCATGTTAAGGCCTGTGCCTTCTGACCACTTCATCAGTATTCTGCTCAGTAACTTCCTCCTTCCAGAGCTATTTTAATGTTGCAGACTCTTTAGCAGTTTCAAAGGTATGCTTTGAAATGTATTAAGGAAGAAAAATGAAATTGGCTTATCACAAAAAAGTTTTCTCCTTTCCTTCAGGTTTGTAATTTTCCGCCCCCCTCCTGCTGTGTATGATCCCCATCCTGTAAATCACTAGAACACAGTGTCCAAGACACACACAGTGTATATCCAGCCTTGTCTCACAGTTTCTAGGTCTGCTCCTCTGTGACTCTGCAGGATCACAGGAGCTGCTCAAGACTAGAAATGTTCCAGCAGGGTGTTCAATTTATTTCTCCATCTCTAAGATCCAGAGGATTTTCAGATCATGGGATTTTTATGCATAGAAAAATTAGTTCCAGGTGTGTTTTCAGAGGTGCTTTTAAGCATTGAGTAGCTTTTTCTTTATCCTGAACCCTGTTGAGTTTTGATTCATAACCTGAGGTGGCAAACAAAGGGTTCCAATAAAATGTTTAAATCTTTCTCTCAGTGATTTCAGAGCTGTTTCCTCTGTGATGTGGAAGGCATGCATGAAATAGATGATGGTGCAGGCTAGTTTAATGGTTTTATTTGTAGTACTCTGGGGCGATCTACATGATTCACTAGAGACCTCATCTCCTTTCTGGTAATGCAGCACTCCTTCAGACTATTAAACATGTTCAAGCACACATTACCACCCTTTCTTATGCACAGGACTTTTCCAACAAAAAGAGAATGAATTTAAATCCCTTTGAGAAGTTGGATCTAGACTGGCAAAGTTGGTGCTGGCACAAAAATGATGCAGCAAAATGTTGCTGTTTCCCTGTTGATGTTGCCAATGTGAATGGCATCTGTCAGAGTACACAATCTCCTCTCTAGAAACACACTGACATGGAAAAGCAACACCTTTCCTGCCTCACAATGAGGTGATGATGAACTGCCTGGTTGAGTCTACATCTCTTGTCAGTGTGTTTTAATTGCATTGGTCAGGTGAAGGTGCAACACACTGGGACACTCTGTCATGCTTCTGACACAGCTCCTCCAGCTCCTGGCCTTGTTTACTCCCCATCATTACGAAATCTTTAGAGAAAGCCTGCCCTATTCACAGCTATTTGTGTGTCTGAACATCTTGCAGAACTCTTTGGGAAGCAGTTTTGGATGAGAAGGGGTTATGTGGTTAACCAGGATTATTTCAAACTTCTGAAGCCTGAAAATCTAGGGATCTGTTTAGTGAGGACCAAAGGTAGCAGAATTATAAATAAAGGCATTTGGATCTGCCAAACAGTCCAGGATTGACCAGCTTTCTGTCTTCCCTATCCTTCTGCTACTGTGTAAAGCATTTCCTGGCTCAGGGGAGTGGCCAATGCACTGGGAAAGACAAGGACAGCGGCTCATGCCAGAGGCTCTGCAGGACAAGGTGTATCTTACTGCCTGTACAGGCAGAGCTGATTGATTTGCAGCATGCTGATCAAGAAAAGATCTGACCATTCTGGCCCTTATATGTAATGGCCCAGCACAGAGTTTCTCAAAGAAAG
This sequence comes from Polioptila caerulea, assembly GCA_013397295.1. Lineage (NCBI taxonomy): Eukaryota > Metazoa > Chordata > Aves > Passeriformes > Certhiidae > Polioptila > Polioptila caerulea. The sequence continues at coordinate 103,389 of VYXF01003052.1, forward strand.
GAGTGGTTCCAAGTCCTTGGCCAGAGTTCCTGGACCCATTCCTGTGCTCTGTGTGTGACACCTTGTGCTCTTGAGCTGGCTGCCTTTCTGAGCTGGTGGACGTGTTACAACACATGGCACCAAGGAGGCTTTGTAGCAATGCTTTGTGCTCACTGCTCCCTCCTTCCACAGGAGAACATCTGGTTTGCCTTTTGATGGGGTAATCAGGGGAGGTATTGATGCAGCCAACATATTGCAGGAAGTCAGCAGAGTCTACAAATCTGTCTTGAGCTTTTTTATACTGCCCTTCCTGGGCCGGAATGCAACCATCTACAAAGTAATGTCAACTTCAGTGGTACTATGTGCTGAAAAACAGCTAAAGAAACCAGCCCTTAGGAAAGCCAGATGCTTTCCTCAGACAAAGCTGAGGGAACTGGGATGAGAGAGAACAGACTGGCAGGCAGCTGAAGCCTTTAAAGAGATGCAGCCTCTTCAAGAAAGGGAACAGGAGATGGAGCGTCTGGGAGGAAGGAACATAGGCAAACAGGATGACTAGGATTTGGCAATGCCAGCAAAAAAAAAGGAGTGGGAGCTGTGCAGTATGTCCATGGGCAGCACTGCCAACATAAAGTTGCAGAAGCCACTGGCACGTGCCTTTTTCTATCCCTTGTTTTGCACGCATCTTGAGGAGGAAGAAGTGCTCTGCTGTGATTCAGGGACTTTGGCAATGGCTGCAGAAAGGCAAAAGGCCACAGATTAATGCTGGTAGCCTGCAGAGTTGAGGCTGACGAGAGTACTTAGTGCTGGACTCTCCCCTGCTACCTGGCTCCCCTGCTGCCCACAGCCAGTGCCATCACAAAATATTCAAGGGAGTCTATAGCATCAACCATCTCCTCCATCCCTTGGCCTGACCCCCACAGAGACAGAAGTGCTGCTGCCTCTCAGCTGAGGCATAGCAAGGTGAGCAGTCCACCTGCACCACAGCCCTTCTGCCATGACAGGATGGCAGAAAGAAATGTGATTCCCTCAGTATTTGTGCTTCTGTCCCGTGAAAAGTGGTCTTTATTTGGGCTGTTCAATTTGCAATGCTCACAGCTGTGTGGTAAAACTTACTAAAACTGACAGGAGTCCCCAGGGCAGGAAGCCAGAAAAGTCTTTCCCACATCACCAAAGATACAACAGCCTGATGCTTGTCTCACTGAGATGCTTAAATCATTATACTGAAATGAATTTTTAATTATGTTAATTTTCTTCTTTGGCCCCAGGGGTTTTCTTTGCCTCACATTTCCAGAGGCATTCCCAGTGTCTGGCAGGAAGAGATTCACGTCCAGAATCACAAAGGAAGCTCAGGAGAATTCCTGGCCTGGCCCTGGGAGAAAATGTATCCCTGTTGTAGGAAGATGTGGCTGGCATCAGAGCTGGTGGGCTCCTGATCTGACACTTGAGGCAGTAAGAAACCAAGGAAAGGTGGCATGAGTGATGTCAGGAGGGCATAACAAGAAAGGTCACTGCCATGTCTTATGATTGACTATTTGTGGAGTAACAGAGAATAACTGGATCAGTGGCTTTTGAGATTGAAAGGCAGCATTGGTCTGGGATGAATCTTCTACATCCTGTTCAATGTCATTGAGGTACAAGAATGTCAGTGTCATTGAAGAGGTACACAGCAGCTGATGCTGACTTTGAAGAAGTACAGTTTTGAATCCCTCACGCCTTGAAATTCCTAGTCTTGTGAGCCTTCCTTTGCTCCTCAGGCAGCAGGTGAGTTGGTAAAATACTGCCGGGAGATGACATTGAAATGCTAATGTTAATTCATTATTTTCACTAGGTAAGGAAAGACTCACTCCAGTGGGCCATTCAAAGGCTCATGCAGATTTGGGATACTTGCATTGGTCAGAGAAAGGACTGATGAGCCCATTCTTCTCGTTGGATGAGACACCTCCCAGCCAGGTGTGTTTGCAGACTGAAGGCTGCCAGGCTCTGTCACTGTGACCAAACCATCACACACTTAGCTGAAACTAATCACATTGCTACCAGTGTCCTCTGGGTTGTCCACAATTCCTGTTTGTAGTTTTCTGGTGTCACCATATCAGCAGCCTGCAGGCTGTTGATCCTTCCTTGAAATGCTGGCATTGATTAGACATTCTTCAGAAAACATCACATCAGGCACAGCAATGAGCTGCAGCCAAGCTCTGTCTTCCAGGGGAGCTGCCATCCTGAGCAGGTTGTGCTGGCCCCAGCTGGGAGCAGAGAAGCTCCTGTCACTCCAATCCCCCTCTGAGAGGCAGACTCCAGGTGTACTCCCTCCTCTTCCCAAGGGGGAAGCTCCCTGTGCTTAGCCCCACAGTGGGGTCCAGCTGAGCTCAGCTGAGCATCTGGCCAGGCCAGGCCAGCCCCTAAGGGGCCTAAGGAGGGTTACCTGGGGAAGGGAGATTTTTCTGCAAGGCTTTGCATTGTCCTTGTAGTCTGGCAAATGTAGCTGACTGGCTACAGCTGGGCTTGTTAAAACAACACGTCCAACAGCTGCTGCCAGGCACCTGCAGAATATTCACTAAGCAGTGTCACCTGCAGAGCACTGGTCTGTGATGGCAGGTGAAACCCACCTCCTCCATAACTTCCATAACTTCCTTGCCTTCCCAGGAATCAGCTTTTTTTCTCATAGAATATTGTTTTATCTTCAGCCCCACACACCTTTGTGCCCTTCTGCTTAAAGATTCTTGCATGATCTGGTGCCTATTGTCGCCTCTGACAAGGTAGAGTGTTTTATGGTTTCTTCTCTGTTTATATTTTACAGTGTAAAACTCAGTGTAAGAGCTTTTGGGTTTGACTCTGGATGGCTTCAGTTCAGTGCCTGGTACTATTTAGGATTTTAGTAACTTGGGTAAACTGGTGGTTTTTGTCCTGGACCTGAAGTTCAACACATGCAACATGTTGCACACCTGTCACAGATGGGGAGCCCCAGGTACACGTGGAATAGCAAACTGTGGGATATGTGGGCTCAGTGGCTCATTCATCTGGGTTCCTGCAGCTGAGCCAGAGCCTGTGGCTCTGTGAGCTGGGAGATGGTGAATGCAAGGGGTAAATGGTGTTTTTCAGTCCATTTCTCAGGCGTGCTTTAAATGTGTCTAGACAGGCAGTACTTGGATGGCTGCCTTGTGCCTTGCAGGGGGGGGCTGATCTTCCCAGTGTGTGTTGCCAGCTCTTCTTCATCTCCGAAGGGTCTTAACTCTCCTCAGCTACGGTGGAGCTGCTTCCTGGCTGCTCCCTCCACTGGCTCGTTTACAAATATCTCCCAGCTCAGGGGACCTGAGGTGTCCCACTCCTGCTGCCTGGTGGGACAGGGGAGCACAGACTGCAGGGCCCCGTGCTGCACCTGCCCAACCCAACCCTGCTGCCAGAGCAACCTGTGCCTGTCTCTGAGCTCCCTTCTCCTCTCCAGGAGAGGAGGATTCTGCACTATCCAAAGGCTCTTCCAATGTGACTATCAGCATGTAAATGAATCCCCACAGAATGCAGAGCACAGCGTCACAGCTCACCTCCCCCAGCCGGTTGCAGAGTCAGGGAAAACAAAACACCAAGGAGGAAAATGTAGAAAATTAAGGTTAGAAGGAGACATTGAGCAGTTGGAAAAGGAGAATGCAGATTACTCTGCCGTAAATAATGAGTAGGGGTGTGTCTTGGGGGGGACCTCAGCAATCTCTCTGGCTTGCTGCAGAGGGTGAGGGGCATCAACTGCTTGCACCTTTGATTGCTTCTGTTTCTTGGCATTTTCTATGGGATCACCCATATTCGTATTGACAGTAAAACTGAGCTTGGTGCTTAAGCAGCACTTGAGGGAGGGGGAGACAGAGATTGTTTTGGTTTGGAGTAGAGTTTTTGTAATTGTGTGAGGGTTTTGTGCTGTCCTTTTTTTTTTTTTGTCCCTAGTCAGTAGTTCAGATCTTAGTAAAGAAAGGACTGTATGTTTAGATACAGAATTTTCCCTATCCCTTATAGCTGTGTGGACACCAAAATGCTGCTTAATCTTCTGCCACACCATCTGTTCTTATCCCTATCCTGAATCATCTTGGGGAACACTCCTTGAGGAAGCGATTCAGATTCAAGTAAGATCAAAGTGACCCCTGAGAGATGTTGGGCCAGGTCTCGAAATGGACTTACTCATCCTTTAAATGATCTTTCTTCTCATTTCCTCCTTTCTGACAATTGTTATATAAAGCAACTGGAGTGGTGATCTCTGTTATGAAGTATCCAAATGAGAATTCCCTGAGTGGCAGGCTGGTTCATTCGATTCATACCTGCACCATCCTGTGTGCTGAGTGCCTCCCGTGCTATCCAGCATCTTTGAGCAGATGGAGTAACACTACTGCATGTCTGCCTGGCATAGCTGGGAAACTAATTGACTGTATTTCCAGAATTCATCTGCTGGATGTGTGCTTACAGCAGCCTTTGATTTCTTTCCTAGTTGCAAGGAAAACTGAAGTAATAATAAAGACCTCTTGTGGGTGTCAAGGTGGATGATAATTTTTTACAGGGAAAGTGTTAAGAGGGCTACAGGTGACAAAAGGCTTATGGAAGGAGGTACATTCACGACAAAGATACCAAAACTTCCAATTATACTTGTGTTTTATTGGGTTAAGGCAGTTACAATGCAGTATGGAGGGCACCTCCCCAGGCAAATGACACATGCTCTCCACCAGATCCTCCTCCCAAAACCCAGACAAACCAAAGCAGCAGCTAGAGCTCTGCTACACGCTCTGGAGGCAGAGGACAATGGCTTTGGCTTCACATTAGGAAAGAAAAGAAGCCCTTCCCAGATAGAGAAGCTGTGGCATGGACACAGGCAGGAGCAGCACACAGAGTTATGCCCAAAGCTATCAAACGAGCATGGCTGACAGCACAACTAAGCCAAGTCCTGGGAGTGAGAGCTGAAGCCTCGGATCCAGTACAGCAAGGGGGAAAAATGAGAGAACCATGTTGAGGCTCTCTGGCCTGTGCCAGGTTTGTCTGTGAGAGGGGAAAAGCATTAGAGTGCCCTGACACGAGACCAGCTTAGGGTACATCAGGACTTGTCTGGTTTCTTCATCCAGGAACTACTGGAGATGGCTTTGTGGAATCCTACTGGGAAAGGAGACCATGGCCGGGCTGTATTTGGCCAGCTCCTGGATGCTGGGATACACAGATGCCATGTGTAATGACAAGAGTATTGGCAAGGGGCATGAGGGAGTGTCCTGGGGCTGATCCCAAGGCAAATGTCCCTTGTTACTGGGAGGAATGTTATGAAACAGCTCTCCCCCAGGCATGGGCTGTAAGCAGAGTTATTGCAGCAGCCAGGTGGTACAAACCCTAAATCTAGCAGTGGTGAGTGAGTGAGTGGAAAACAGGTGAAGACTGGTTCCAAAGAGATCGTGACAAGCATTGAGACAGGGTGCACACAACCAGCTGAAGAAACACCATAGCAGCTATCAAGAGCCTTGTTCTCTTAGTGGCCCCAGTAGATCACTGAGGGGTGTGGGTAGTTAAGCAGTGGCCAGTCTATCACTGGTCCTTGGGTCAGGAGCAGAGGGGGCCCCGGGGTGGTGTTGCACTTCTCATGTGAGCTGACCTACCAGAGGGAGGGCAGCCACCCCTCCACCTCACAAGGAGCAGTAAAATACAAGCTGGTGGCACAAGGGAAGATTTCATTTGCAACCAGGGCGATTTTCCCAAGCACTTAGACTGACCCAGTTTTACAAGCAAACCTTTTGATGGAAACAACAGGAAAGTTGTTATTTCTCCACCAGTGCTCCTTTTCTGAGTTTCCTTGTCCAATTTTCACTCTTGGCTCCTGACTGAAGAAATCAGGATCCTTATCAAAGATGTCCAGTTCTGTCCTCTTACTAGGACTGCTGTGCATGAGCTGGGTGCCTTCTGCAGGCTGAGGTTCCAGCTGTGGGAGGGCAAATGCATTTCCAGCGTGCAGGCAGCAGAGATGAGAGATGCCATCCGCGTTTGGGTCGCGCGTGCCCTGCAAGCTCGCAGGAGTGATGCACTGTGGTGGCCGATCTGCTGCACACCCGGGGCTGTGCCTGCTGCTGAGGGACTCACTGGCCTGTCCCTGCCTTTTTCTCCTCCCAGGGGGCTGCTGCAGACCCGTGCAGCCCAGTGAGGCCCCACAGTCAGCAGCAGAGGATCTTGAGGAAGGCTTTGCGGAAGTCGGTGTTGAAGGTTGTGTAGATGATGGGGTTGAGGGCGCTGTTGACGTACCCGAGCCAGGTGCTGGCACTGTAAAGCCCTGGGGGCACGTGGCAGGATGGGCAGTGGGCGTTGAGGATGTGAATCAAGAAGAAGGGCAGCCAGCAGACTATGAATGCCCCTGGGTTTAGAGAGAGGCAGGAAACTATCCGTGAGATTAGAGCAGCAACTATTTAGGAAAGGGGCCTGTGCTGGTGGCCTCTCCCTCCACCCCTCACTATTTCCATGATGCTTCTGTATTTCACAAACACTGAAGGCCACGTTTATTCCTGATACAGGGGGATTTGGCAAAAGCTTGAGCTCCTTGGGACCAGCTTTGTAAATGAATGGGGCTTCAGAAGTGGTCTGATGACAGACAAAAGCAAGTGACCACAATTTTGAGGGAAAGCCTCAGCTGCTTTGATCAGGCAGAATGAAGGCTGCTTTATTTCCAAGCTACTACTGAGTTAATGGGGGGGAACAGCGTATCTGGTGACCACAGCAGGTGACAGGGACACCAGTCTCTTGGCTTCTCTAGCCAGCTCTATGAAAACTGTGCCTCCTAGCCTCAGTTTACCCTTCTGATCGAAAAGCTTCTGCGTGTGGAAACTTAGGATTGTTCAGCCTTGTAATAACAAAACAAAGGAAAAGGAAAAGCAAAGGTATTGGCTGTTGCTCCCTCTAGTAGGGCTTGTTGGCCACTGATTTTAAACACAAGGGTAACAAAACATAGTAAATAAAACACTGAAACACGTGGCTCTCAACATATGGGAACATTATTCTAGATCCCTAAATGTCCCACTACTGTCTCTTCTGAGTTTGTGAAGCAGTAACAGCTAAAGCAAAGGCCCAGCTTGCATTTAATTTTTAAAATCTCAGTATTGTATTAGGAGGTTCTGTGCTCCCCAAACCATCATCCCTCGCAGCCCACAGGCAGAATGGCTCTCACTCACCCAGGACAATTGCCAGCATCTGTGTAGCCTTCCTCTCCCGCAGCTGGATCAGTCGGGGCTGCTGCTGTGCCAGCCTCAAGCTGCTGATGGTTCTGCCATTGCTGAGCCTCCGAACCTCCACTGCTGCCTTCGTGCTCCTTCTCCCCTCCTCCCACCTGCTGTTTTGGGTGGTCCCTGGTGCCTTGGTGAGGGATGCCTCATGGCAGAAGCTTCGGTACCGCTGCAGGCTGAAGGCAGTCAGCAACCTCCCTTTTGTAGACATCTCCTGGCCTGTGCATTTGAGCGAGAGACAGGAGGAAAACGTGCCTTGGCATCTGTTTGGCAAAGCTTTCCTCTCCATGTGTTCCTGCAAAAGAGGATGCCACAGAGGAACTGGAAACCATCCAAACTGCTCACTGGGCCAGAGGATGATGAGGGAAGTCGTAGGAGCCATCCTTAGCCTCACCTGCCTCTTACATTGCACCATGTCCTCTGGACTGACCTGGGGGTGGACCAGTGGTTGACAACTCTTTGCCTCCATCCCACCAAGAAGCAGCATGAGAACAGTATGAGCAGAAATACCTGCTCTGCTAACCTCTTATCTTTATTTTTGTGCTGGCCCTGCTCCCCTCAGCATCCCCACCCTTTTAATGTAACATCACTGTGCAAAAATGGGTAAAGGAGTGGATATGCATGACCAGGTAATTCTTTTCAAACTGTTGTGTTGGTTCCCATGGCTGCAGATACTTCATCTACAAAGGTCAGTGGAACAAATGTTGCATGCACCATGAGAATTTTGACCTCTTAAGTCTGTCAGATGAAAAGGGTTTTTTATTTTAATAAAGCCTGTGAAGCTCTGAGAATGAAGATTCATAGAGCAAAAGTCAATAAATGAAGACATTAAAATCAATAAATGAAGAAATTACCCAGACTTATGCATTGCTGAGAAAACTCTGCTCTGAAGAAACACTGAAGCAGGCTGTGCTCTTTTCTACTAGCCACTTCTAGAGGGCTGAGATACACAGGGAATATCCTCTTTCTAGAGGTCTGAAAAGGATTTAACCGGAGCTTCTGTGCCTCAAGTATCATGGTGTATGAGCGAGGGATGGGATGAAAACATGTCATGTCCCTCCTTATGCTTTCTGTTCTGTGTTTTAACCCTTTGAGGAGAAGAGATGCTGCATTCCTGTCCTTTCTGGCAGCTCCTGCAGGGTTCATGTGGCTCTTACTTGGTGTGCATAACACGGTTTGGTGCTGGTGCTCTGGCTGCCCTGCCGGGTGAGGGTTCGCCTCTTTTGCCTCTGTCTGAGCACGAGGTAAATCCGGACATAGAGCAGCAGGGTCACCATGAAGGGGAGGTAGAAAGACACCAAAGAGGAGTAGATGACGAAACTAGGGTTGGATATGGAGCAGACACTGGGATCCCCTGGGGAGGAGAAAAGGGAGAGAGAGAGAGTGAGTGAGTGAGTGAGTGAGTGGAAAAGCTGGTTTGGTTTAGTACAAGGAGGCTCTGGTGTGTTGGCAAAGTGAGACAAAAGGTGGCTGAGGGAAAAGGCAGTCTAAGGAGTGCAGATTATGCCCAATTACCTAAGTGATGCCTAAAATGAACCCAACACAGGGCCATCCAGCATTAGCCAGCACGAGTCTGCCTGCTTTTCTGGCCAACAGCCCTGTTCTCTCATATCTACTCCTTTCTCCTATTCCTTTGACAGCCTCTGAGCTCTCTAGATGCAGAATGTGCATTCACCCCTATCTGTCTGAACCAGGCAGAGGGGGCCAGCAGAATTTCCCACTCCTATCCCTTTCCTGCCTCAAGCACTGCAGAGAGCATGGGTGGGGTGCAGAGGCTTCTGCCTGTGACTCAGTGGGAAGGAAGGCTCCCCTGCTCCTCTGCCTCCAGGGAGACTGTGTTGCCCTAGCTGAGGGAAAGGAAAAAGACCAACCTGCTTCCAAGGTGGAGGCTGAATTGTTTGTCCTCCTCAAGGGATTAGTTAAGGAAGCAGGCAGCCAGCTGGAGAGGAAGGAGGTTTCTAACAAGCAATACTAATATGCAATCCTTGCTGTTTAGAAATGTGTTCTGTATCAGTCAAAACTGCTTCTGAACCTGTTGATACATCGGCAAGATGCTGTTAAGTCTGGTGTGTGTGTGTGCTGTATGTGCTGCACGTTCTGCTCTGTGTGCTCAAAGTGATTGTTTGATGGAAATCTGAAGACCTGGACACCTTGATGGGCATTGATTTGCCAGTAGAGCAGGCAGGTTTGCCCTTTAGAGCAAGTCAGTGTCTGCCTGAGCAAATGGCAAGTTCATCGACAAGAGCACATGGGGATTTTTCTCTCCCTTCATAGTGTGCTTTCCAGTTCCTTAAAATTCCCTGTAACTTGGCAAATCTACAGGACCCATGTTAAATGACCTGGCCATACACAGGGCAGCTCCACTGCCAACTCCTCCTGCATGCTATTGTTCAGGATATCACCTACCTGTAGTATTGAAGCCAAAGAGGAGGGGGCATGACACTGCGAATGCCAGCATCCAGACTATCACAATCATGAGAGAGACCCTCCTGCAGGAGCTCTGCCCAGTGCTGTACTGGTACTGAACTGGTTTCACCACGGCGGTGTATCTGCAGACCAAACCGGCTCCGGGAAGAGGAGACGGAGGAAGGAGGGAGGGAAAGGACCAGGTTTTTAAAAGGAGAAGTGAAAGCAGCACAGGGAACATGATGGTGAACGTGGTGAAGAAAGAAGAGTAAAGTAGAGAAAGTCAGATGATGGGATCAGGAATTTGTAGAAATGGTAAGTGGGGCATTAGGGGGTGGAACAGAGGAAATCACAGTTAGTTGGCAGCAGTGCAGAGAAATGCTCAGCAGAACTCGCAGCATGCAAAGCTACAAGGTTTGGGCTACCAGATGGATCAAGAAACCCCAGGAAATCCCAAACGCTCCAGCCCCTAAAGTTATATGGGCACTGCTGTGAGAGAGCACTCTCTGGAGCAACCACAAACTACTAAATTCCTTGTCTCAGCTGCCTGGTCTGGTATTAGCCTGGTAGGCAGAGGATTGCCCAGGGGCAGGTGTCAAGGACCTTCAGTTGCTGGGGTGCCCCAGGAGATGCAGCTCAGCAGGGCAAGGATTTGGAAGGCACTGGAGCCTCATCTTTAGGAGAGCCTGGGGGCTGCTCCTTGTAGACAGAGCCAAACTGAAATGGGGATACAGATTCCCATAGAGGAACACCGGACCAACACAGCATTGAGAGCTGCCTTGCATTATTATCCTTGAACTACACATTACAAAGGTACAGTATGCAGTACTTTTCCCTTCTCCCACTCCTTGGTCCCAGTAGCATCACATGTGCCAAGGTCTTGGCTCCCAGCCCTCAGCATTGCTTAAAATAGGCTCAGTTTTAAAATGCAGAAAACCAGAGCAAAGCTCAAGATTACACAGTAATAATCTTCATCTCTCCGTGTGTATATGGCAGGATTTTGTTTATTAAAGCTTCATCAGAGAGATCTCCAGGAGAAACCCTCTATGACACTCCGTGGGAGCTGGATGACAAAGTGTGGTTCCTACCTTTAAAAAGCTCGAGGATTTGGTTGACTGTCCAGTGGGGATGTTTTATTGCTTGTGTCTCCCTGCCCTCCAGTGCAGACCTCTCCTTGCACAATGTGAGCTGAACCACATTACCAGCAGTAGTGGCAGGGACAGACCTCCAGGGGTTTGTTGCCCTGAAGGCACCAACGCTGTCTGTGCTCACCCCTTCTTTGTCCCTGCCCCACTGGGGCACAGGGCTGACCCCCCAACCCAGACTGTCCCCCTGGATGCTGCTGTGTCTCACCTGTCAATGCTGATGGCACAGAGGTTCAGAATGCTGGCTGTGCACATCATTACATCCATGGTGACGAAGATATCGCAACAGATCCGGCTGAACGTCCAGACCCCTCCGGTCACCTGCACCAGCAACACAACACTGTCAGCCTTGCTCTGCACCAGCTCCTGACAAGTTATGTGTAAGGAGCTGCTCCCCTCCAAGTGTCCCAGCAGCTGCAGGAGTTCATGTCCACAGTGATGGGCAGAGGGAAACTGAGGCACCTGTGTTGTGTGCAAGGTAGCACAGCAGTAGGTTGTGGAGAAGGAGCCTCACTTTAATTTCAATCCTTTATTTGCTCTTGCAGAGGGAGGCAGGGAGAAGAAACAGCAGCTATCCCTTCTCTCAAGGCCTAGCATGATAAATTGATTTAAATTTGATATCACTGTGTTTATCCTTTGATTAATGATTATCTGAGAAAATCTAAGAGCTGAAAGTCTTTCTCAGCTTAGCTGCCAGAGTGCTCTTGCAGGCAGCAAGCTGGAAAAGTGCTGCAAAGTATTTGCATTTATGTATGAAACTGAGATCTGAGACTCAGGCTTCTCAAAAACCTTATTTGAATTCTTATCTCAGTTACAGATTTTGATTATTAGATCTGAGTGAGAACTCACAGGTTACTCAGATAAAGGGGCTTGAGTTGCTACCAAGCTGTTGTTCTGCTTGTTTTGAATTTTTAATCTGAAGTGTGTGGTTGGGAAAGCTCAGCGGCAGCCAGTCCTAGCGATAGAGAAATGTGGGTTTTGGAGCAGCCACTAAGTTCTTGACAAGTTCTTCTTTGGATTGACAAGCACCCTCCAAGCACTGTGTGGCCCTCCTTGGGGTTGGGATGACAGCCTGATTCCAAGGGAGGTGGTCTGCCTCAGTGCCCACTGCTTGTCGGAGAGGGAGGGCAGGCTGCCTCCTTGTTCAACTGCAAACAAACCCAGTGCTGTGCTGAAGGGGGAAGCAGGAGAGAAAAAAGGGGCCAAGTCCATGCTTGGGAGAGAGTCTGGATTTCAGCCATCAGCCTGGTAGGTCCTACTGTTTCAGCTGGATCCTGGGAAGCTATCAGAAACTGCCACTAGTTCCTGGTCTCCCTGCTTACATTTAGACAACATCTGGAATACTGCACCTGCTTTTGAGGCATCAGTAGAGGAAAAACATTGATAAACAGGAGTGAGTCCAGTGGAGAGCCACCAAAACAATCCACAGGGGCTGGGGCAGCTGTGAGGACCAGCTAAGGGAGAAGTCTGGAAAAGAGATGGCTTTGAGGGGTGGGAGACTAATAGCCAAGTTGCTAAGAAGATGGAGCAGGTTTTCACAGCAGTGGTGTGGTGGGAAGACAAGAGACAACAGGAATGAGCTGGAAGAAAGGTGCCAACTGGTTATGAAGATTACTTTTCTGACTACAGGGACAGTGGAGACAGTTGCTTGGTAAGTCTGTGCAGGATCTATCCTTGGAGGTTTTCAAAACCCATTCAAAAATACCCACCCCAGACCATACTGGAGAGGGTGCCACAAGCAAGCCTGGCTTCTGAGGCAGTGGGTCAGCCCTGCAAGTGTTGGTGCCTAGGAAGGATGCAGCTCCCTGCAGAGAGAAGCACTTGTATAAATACAAAATTCACTCTGTGAGAACTGCTTAAGAAATAATCCTGAGAAATTTAAATGGTTTTGATGGTGGCAGCATTCCCACACGTGGGCAGAGAACTTGCTGAGGTGAGCTGTGTCTTTAGGGTGTTCTCTGCTGGACTCAGCTGCTACATTTCAGAAATCAGGTATTGAATGAGGCAGTCTTCCATTAGACCCTCTGACCTTGAATGAATGCAGGGGAGGGAAATGGTAATTGGTTTGCAGAATGCAGAAGGGAACTGTGCTTTCTTCTCCAGTTCTCTTGATAATGGTGGTCCTCCTTTGTTTTCTTATAAAATAGTAAGAAAGGGGGAAAAAGAAAGTCAAACCAAAACCATTGAGCTTTTCTGCACAGTTAAGTGAGCTACAAGACATGCAAACTGAAGGCTGTCCATCTGAGATTAGGGACCTTAATAGGTAGGTTCAGCTTCCAAAGAAACACTACACTGGTTTTACTTCAGGTTCAGATTTTGAGATCTACTTAACCACCTCAAAAATATATTAAAAAAAAAAAAAAAGCTGGAAGCCTTTGCAGGGGGACCCACTAAGGGATGTTTCTGCAGTTTGAGGCAAGTAGCAATGCAGTTTCTGTGTGAGCTGTGGAGTCTGAAGAATATTTCACCAAGCCAGTGGCAGGCATTCACAGGAAAGCCAGCTGCTGCTAACCCAGCAGATGAACAAGCACTTCACTGAGGGAGTTTCCAAGGTCCTGAGCTGAGCTCAAGAATGTGAACCATTAAAACTGAAGAAGGTGCTGGTGGGGATGGCTCAGAAGTGAGCCCTCTCAGGATGCTGCTATCACATCACATCACATCACCTGGATACCAGACTTAGCTTGTTTAAGAGGATGCTTGACAGATCAAAGTGTTTGGGCTTAAAACCCATTCTCACTTCCACTTGCTGCTTCTAAAATGGAGAGTAGCTCTGCTGGAGTAGGTGAAGTAGTTAATATTTACCTGTGGGGTATATAAACACAGAATTTATTCCAGAATTTAACAGTGAAGAAGAGCCTTTTTATTATAAGCCTTGTTCAAAATTTTTTCAATTCTATTTCTGCTCTTCCTTTTATTGCTCTGTTCTAATCATCTTTGCTACAGCAGCTAGAACCTGCTAGTCTGCATTTCTGGTTTTCATGTGCTGGCAGGGTACCTCTTTATCACTCTGGTGCTTTTTGTGCAGGAATCTCAAAGGATATCCAGGTATTAATTGAATGAATCCTCACATCTGCCTGGGTGAGGTGGATGGTCAAACATTATTCTCTTACAGCTGATGAGAGCAAACTACAGAGAGATGAGCTGATACAATCTCTCATTACCACTCAGTGATTATGCAGCAGAAGAGGGTCCAGGGTGAAATCCTGGCTCTATCAAACACAATGCTAAAGACACCTACAGACTATCCAGGTCAGGTTGTCACTTAACCTTCCTTGATGACTAGCCTGCTTTATCTACAAAATTGTGGTGCTATTATTTTTAACTTCCAGACTCTATAGGAAGCTTTTCTGTTTATGAATGCGCAACGCTTTTTTTTTAAACTTTTAAGCATCTCCACCACTCTCCTGAATCCTTAAAACAAACAACAGAATCTCCACAATTCAGATATGAATGGTGACGCCACACTGAGGAGCACATGGATGGGAAAGCAGGAAACCAAGTCACATCACGCAACGGCAGGTGTGAAAGTAGTGGTGCATCTAAGCAGGCTCCCTGAAGGGTTTTGGTTGAGAGCTGATGCTCAGGGCTGCTGCTGGCAGCAGCTGTGAGATGGCTGCTCATGGGTTTGCACAGCAGGACTACAAAGAGCACTCATATGGTCAGGACTGCTGAGCTGCAGTAACTCAGCTCTGTCCTCCCTCTGACACCAGCCCAGAAGAGCTCCTGGAGCTCACAGAGCAGCTTAGGTCTCACTGCTCCTGTGTGGGAGACAAGATGAGGAGACAGTGTGACTCCCACACGGTCTCAGCAGATTAGACCTCAGTGACAACCTTCTCCTGAAGCTTTCTTCCCCTTTGGAGGTAGAACTGGATGTTGTGAGAAGACTGAGGAGGGTATTCCCAGCCATGCTGCCACATGTCCTCTTCCCTCTATGCCATGACTATGAGGCATGATGGTGTTTAACGCCCTCAAACCCCAGTGGGCAGGATACCCTGGTGCCACTGTCTTGGAAACCTTGGTGAGCTTCAGCAGCCACAGTAAAGAAGAGGGCAGCAGTATTGGTGTATCAGACCTACACATTGGCCCCCAGAAGATTGCTAGACACACTGCTGAATAGCACTTCCGCGCCAGAAACCTCCTTAAGTGGAGATGAGGATTTTGAGGCTATAAAATGTTCCTTTTGCTGCTCTGTCACAGCCTTCCCAAAAGATTTCTCAGAAAGAGACAGTTCTGGTCTGCATGATTGATAAAATAACACATTTCATGGCCACTGATGACTCTAAAAAGGGAATGTAAAGCACAAACTTCACAAGCGACATTGAAATCTGAGACATTCATCCACCTTAAGCTACTCCATAAATAAGGGCCAGTTCTGAAGTGTGGTTTGGCAAACCTTCAGTAGATGAATAGGTACTCTACATGGCTTTAGGGACTGAATGATTTTTTGGCAATTTCCAGGCTCATGGGGTATTGAAGCATGATGCCATTTCTGCCTCATTGATGGCATCGCTGATCCATAAACAGCAGCAAATATTGAAAAAACTTTGGAGCTTTTTGGACTGTTTTTTAAATCTTAGTCTTACTGGAGTCCTACAGCCCAGTTCTATAGGAAGTACTGTGTAATTCCAGGATTGGTAGTTTAGGTTTGGGATGTGTATGAGTTCTGTTCTCTGTTGTTTGAATCACTCTTGCATCAGCTGCTTTGATTATCCAAGCTCCACAGACGGAAATTAGTCTTGAATGGGTCTACAAACTAAACTAGGAAATGGACCTACTCTTGTGCTCACAAATCATGACCAAGGCATTGCATGGGGCAGAGGCTGCTCCACAGATGTGCCTCAGTCCCACCCTGTCCACAGCAAGAATGAGTGCCAAGTATTTTCTAAAGCAAAGCATAATGTGATTTCATTAAGGACTGGAATGCACTTGAGCTGATAGACTATTCCAGTCTGAAATGAAACTTGACTTTCAATAATATTTTTTAGTTGCAATCAAACTGAAGAGTCTAATTCTATCTTGCTGGGATGGCTTCCCCCACACACACATACTTATTCCTTTATTTTTTTAATCATTCCATGTAGCACACCCAAGCAGCAAACAGCCTGCAGGACAGCTCCAGGGCTGTTCCACACACATCAGTCTAAATGTTGCTGCTGCCTTCATTAGGAACACGACCACGCAGGCAGCAGTGTGGTTTCATTCTGCTAACCATTCCTGAGAGGCACTCACCTCCAGGTACACCATCCATGGCATCACCAAAGTCGCCACCAGCAGATCTGCCACTGCCAGGCTCACCACGAGGTAGTTGGTGGTGGTTTGCAAGGTGCGTTCCCTCAGCACAGCCAAGCAGACCAGCACGTTCCCAAAGATGATGGCCAGAATCAAGATGCAGTAGCAGAGGGCGTAGTAGGCGTGTGACTGGGGCAGCTCAGGCTCTGTGGTGCTGTTTGCCCCACAGGGAATGGGGGCTGTTGTGTTAGGATGGCTGCTGGCTCTGGTGAAGAGGGCCATGGGGCTGCCACTGCAAAGAGAAAGAAAGAGAGGACTGAAAATCAGAGCTTTGCAATAATTGCAGAGAACAGTATGATTTTTATACTTTCCTTATGAATTCTCCTTCAAGCCAATCAGAGAGGTCTTTTTACTGCTCATATACGGGCAGAGCTTTACTTAAAGACTTGCTTGGCCTGTTCTGTTTTTCATTGAATCTAAACCAAGGGGAGAATGCAAGACTTCACCTCCTGTGTGCATGTGAAAGGTGGATCTTAGCAACCAACACAGCAGTTTGGGAAGTGGACGATGGTTTTGAGATGCACCAAAGTCCACCACAGTACAAGTCAGCTGGGCAAGAGAGCAGCCTGAAAGGCAAGAATTTGAAATTAAGAGGAAGACCCAACACAGTTACCCAAACATACAAGGGCTTGGCCAAAATTTGGAACTTATATATTTTCTTCTGAGAAGTATCCTCTTCCTTCTCTCATCAAAAAATGTCTTCAATAACTTCACACACTTGAGTGCCTGGCAGCCTGGCAGAGCCTCCTGATCCCTGGCTGCCTGGCAGCAAGCGCCACCTCCAGAATTCCTCTTTTCCTGCAGCATGTCCCAAGCCCTGCCTGCCTTGTAAAGGGTTGACTGCTGGTGCTGTTCCCATTTCATCCCTACTGTGCTCTGTGTTTTCCATGCCTGGCCAGAAGATGTGCTTCCTGTGCTGAAAAGCAAACCAGGTTGATGTTTGGGATGAAATAATGGAAAGATGCTTGCAGGGTGCCCTGCATTTCTTTTTCTTACAATAGATTCGAATCTGTTCTCAGTAACCTACTCTTCCTTGATTTAAGAGGAGGATTTTTTTCCAGAAATATGAAAGCTGCTGTACCGAGGTTGTTCCATGACATTTAATGGCTTGTATCTTTTTTTCCTTTGCTACTGCTCCTGTTGCTGAACTCATCATCAGTGTGACAGGTATGAAAAGCAAGGACAAAACACTGCAATGCCAGTGGTATGAATATTACTCTGTTTCACCCCACCCCTAGAACAGCAGCATCTGTGATGCACAGCTGCTGCACAGCTACACTCCTGGAAGAGTAGCTGTGCAATAGGTATAAATTGCTCCAGCCCCCTGGGATATACTCCTCCTTACAACGGGTGCCACTCTCCTCTGATCCTTTGTAGCCGGGAGAGGACAAGGGTTGAATGAGATGGAAACTGAACTTCCCCATGTCCTGTGAACACAGATCCTTCAGAACAGGGGCGAAACAATCTCTTATGGATTGTGCTTGTCTCCTCTATCTTTCTTCTGCCTGATCCTGAAAAAGAAGTTAAGCTTTCCACTGCATCATGAAGACCTCTTGTAGCATGAGTGCTGCTGCTGAGTACAGGACTGTTGATAAAACAGTTGAGCTGTAGCCACCCAAAGACAGGATTCCTTTTACTATGTCCCTCACATGGACAGTGTCCACTCTGGGAATTCTGTATTGTCTAGAGGCAGGAAAGGCTGGTTCTGTAGTTCTGGAAAAAGCAGCAGTCTAGGTGATAAGCAAGGCCAGAGCAGGGAATGAACAAAACATCACTCATAATATCTATAACTGGAAGGCATAAGGCATCCCAATACACAGTTTGGCTGTGGATTTTCTGTCTTATCTTCTGTTTCCTATATCCATGGGCACAATTTTTGACTTTCATCCCAAAGTCAGTCTTCCCTACCAAGATCCCTCCCAGCCCTGCCAGGTCCCTCATCCCTGGACTGTCCTTCCCCCCCACCCCAGTCCTGCTCACTCCGCACCTGGCCAGGGTGCTGCCAATCCAAACGCGTACCAGTGTGCCTGAACACCCTCACGGAGGGGTGGCAGGACACCCACCACCCTGGGTAACGGGGTGACAAACTGCCCCAGGGGCGAGGGTGGCAGCCGTAGGGACGAGCAGAGGGAGGGGACGGGGGGAGAAGGGACGCTCCCCCCGTGGGTTTCGCTTCGGAGGGGTCCGGGTGCCTGTCCCGGCCCGCATGGCAGGTCCAGGTGCGGAGAAGGG
>VYXF01003052.1:121917-139042 GCA_013397295.1 Polioptila caerulea
TTTGCTGAGCGATGGAGCTGGGAACCCGCGGCGCTGGGAGCCCGGGGCGCCGGTGCCCCGGCCGGGCGCGGGGAGATGCCTCGGCCGGGGCTGCTTGCCCAGCAGATAGAAAGCTGTCATTTAAAAAACAAAACCAAAACAAACTGTGGGGGGGGGAAAAAAAAATCAAAGCAGACATGATTTTAAGAAAGGGGAGGTTTAAAAAAATGTATGTATTTAAATAAACTACCTTAAAGCTGAGATGAAGGAGTGCGGGTAAGCGGGGAGGAAGCTGGCAAGCAGACTAATATCGGGAAGCATCCTTCTCCAGGGACCACTGCCAGGAGGCACGGCACGAATGGCCAGGGCACGGCTACAAACCCTGCCACATCTCTGCGATGTGGCTTCCCTTGAGGTCCGAGATCAAGCCTCTGAGGCACAGTTCTCCTCAGACTGTAGTCACCGAGCTACAAGTGATGCCAGTGGATCTTCTCTCTCTGCAGGCTGGGTTGTGCCCACCACCCACTCTGGAACAGCAAATGGGGCTTGCAGGGAGCTGTCAGGAGGGTGCAGGAAGCTCAGCAGCAGGGCTGAGATTTCCCTTCACTGCATGGATGACTTGTGGCCCTAGCAGGGGGAGACAAAGCGCCCTTCCTCTTTATGCACCCACAGGCTGGGGTGGCCACAGGCTGGCTTGTATGTGGGCAAGGAAAAGAGGAGACCCCGTGGAGATCCGAGTATATCTACCTATTTTTAAGAATTTACTTCAGAAGAATATGTTGGGACTTGGGCTGCCTGGGTTATCTCTCCTGCCTGCAGCTTTGCAGGCTAATCTCTGTGTAGGTGAGAGTGGTAGGAGGGAGAGGTGCTGTAGAAAGCCCTCATACCCATCAGGTGTGAGGGGTGAGAGTACCATCTTTAGCCTGGCTGGGGATGCTGAAAGAGCCCCTACAGGATTTGGTGAGACTAATCAACACCACTGCCTTTAACCAAGGCTGTGACTGCCCCATGGCAGCACTGTGGATGGCACTGGAGAAGGCACTGCCAGTCCCTGCGGTGCCCTGCTGGAGGATACAGTTCCCAGGCCATGAGACCAAACGACTCCTGAAGGGCCCTCCAGCCCCTTCACTCCCTTGGGAGCCCCCAAATGCTGTGACATGGACTACATTTACCATGCTTACATGAGATTTGTGCAGTTGAACTTCTGCTGCCATCTGAACCACACTGCTCACTTTTGGGCAAGCGCACCCGCTAACCATGCCTGGGGCAGACAAGGAAGGGGGGAAACCCTCCTGCCCATGTCCAGCAGAGGCTTTTTTAGCTGTGAGCTTGGAAAGAGTCCAACACACCTGCACCTGAGTGGGTAAAGCTGGAGGGAAAGCAAGCACCGTGATGCTCGTCCTGACTAGTGAGGGCTGCGCGAGCCGCAGGCCGGGTGCGGGCGCCCGGTGAGCGTGACTCCTCACAGCGGGGCTGGCAGAGAGAGGGAGGCATTTTCACTTCCTTTTAGCAGTTTTTAAATGCAGTTTGCTTGTGGGCAATTCCTGAAGGACTGTGGCTGGCAAGGTGCTCACACTGGCTCTGGGGTGATGGGGCCACAAGGCACAGCAGCAACAGGCTTTGCTGCTGTCAGCTGTTTGATGTAGCAGCTAACCACAGATCGATAAAGAGACACTGCCTGGCCCTCCTCAAAGATAAGGGAGATGCAGCAGGAGGAATGCCCTGCTTTAACCACAAAATCACAAGTTTTTTTGCTTCACATTTTTATCTTCCAGTGCTGAAACCTTCCCTTTTGCCTTGCTTTGTATGTCAGTAGATCCCCCGGTTGAGTCTCCCTTGTGAAACTTGTTTCTTGCTTTTAATTATTTTTAATCTCATTTCTTAATCTTACTCTGACTCCAGGAAAAAAAAAATAGACTCACAGAATCATAGACTGGTTTGGGTTGGAGAGATCTTAAAACTCATCTAGTTCCAATCTGGCCTTGAACATTTCCAGGGATGGGTTATTCACAGCTTTTCTGGGCAACCTGTTCCAGTGCCTCACCACCCTTACAATATCTTCCTAATATTTGATCTAAGCTTGCCCTCTTTCAGTATAAAGCCATTCCTCCTTGTCTGTCACTATGTGCCCTTTTAAAAAGTCTGTCTTCCTTGTAGACACCTTTAGGCGCTGGAAGGCTTCTATAGGGTGTTCATAGAAGCTTCTCTTGTCCAAATATAATTCTCTGAAAATAATCTAGTTTGTAAATGCTTCTGCTCTATTGAAGCTTGTTATCCTAAGTGCTCCCTCCCCACCTCTGTCGTGGAATGGCTCCCTTCACACCCCCTCGTCTGGTTTTCCCTGGACTGGAGGCTCTTTGGGGAAGGGACTTAATGACTGTCTTGTGTTTGCTTTGCAGCAGAGGTCTTGTGGAGCAAGATAATAACCCGTGTGATCATTTAATTTAGAATAGATTGCACCACACACAGAGGCAAGGCTGAATTAAAATTGCATAAGCAATCTAGATTGTGATATTTGCAGTGGGTTTTATTAACAGTGCAACTTCTTTAATACACTGGTTAGTGCAATGTCTCTCTCATAAAATCCTCTCCTTCTTCCTACCCCAAAATCAAGGATGTGGTGTATATTTGCCCTTGTTAAACATTGGGCATGTTGCAGGCCTTGGTTGTCACGACATGGTATCACTGGGTGAGGCAGAGAAACAGGTCAGTAGTAAATTGTTGGAACCTCAAAATGGAAGAATATGCCAACAGGTTTCATTGCTCAAGCTCCTGGTTGTCCCAGTCCTTCACAGGCTTTCTGCCCCATGTGCTGACACAGGAGAAGTGCCATAGTTCCCAAACCTGGTTCATTCCCAGCCTGTTTCTTTGCTCTCAGCTCCAACTCCTTAATTTTTCTTTTCAGTCCTATGTGTCCTCTAGCTCTTCAGTAAAAATTTCAAATAACTTGGATAAATGCCAGTGTTCCCTCTTAACATCCCCTTACCTCCTTGCCCATCAGTCCTGGTGTTCCCTCATGCATCTCTCCAGCCTATGCCCATGTTTCTTCCTTTGATTTCCAGCCACAGTCTCAGCATCCTGTCTGGGTCCCAAACCTGTTTGTCCTTCCCTACTGCTGCTGATTCCCAAGCTCCTCACTCTTCACTTTGCCATCTCTGGTTGGGTTGCTATGCCCTCCACTCCTGCAGCTGAAAGGATTGTTTGCAAATGGTATTTATTGTGCTTTCACACCCCAGCTGCTGTGACTACAGCCAGTATTTGAGGTGCAGTGTCTAAAATGTGCCACTCAGGTGGAATAAATCTTCTATTCTGCTTCCTGCAAGCCAGGGTGCCCTTGTGACAGTATTGTTAAAATGCTCTGTATCCATGGGGTTTTTCAACTCCTGACTGCATAAAGCTCTAATTTGACCTCATGGCTGACCCTGTTTGGTGCAGGATGCTGGACTAGACACCTCCTGGGGACTCTTCCCAAGCTGACTTATCCTACACTGACATGAAAATAACCTTGCTTGCTGGATATGAAGTAAACAGAACTTTTCTGGCTGGCACAACCTGCAGACTTCCAACAAAACTTTAATTCATGCCCATACCCTATAGGCAGCATATGCCTGCTTGGCCTCGGTAGCTTTAATTTCTTTACAAAACTCACCTGTTTTCACAGTGGTGGCCAAAATGGAACTCAGCTTCAGAATTATCTATGCACAGCAACTTAAAGAATCAGTACAGACTCCTTGGAGAAGCTACCAGAGCTCATGTCAGATAAGATTCACGTGAGCTTCAGATCCTGCTGATATTGATTCCCTTCTGCCCAGCCTTTCCATTCCCTGTCCCCTCTCCCAGCAGTATGGAAAAAGGTGGCGCATCCCAATCCTGTGCAGCCCACAGAGATGTGAGCTTAGTCCACAGGGAATTCTTGCCATGCAAATCACATCTGCAATGGATTTTATACAGCAAAACATTCTGACTCCAAGGGTGGGTGGTAGCATAATAACTCTCTCATCTGCTGGTTAGGTGTTAGACTGGGGCTTTCAGGACTAAGTCTTCCTTCTGCTTTACCTCAGGCATAATGTGGTGTAGAGGAGCTCTCTCTATTTGGCAGAACTGTGACTTCAGGCACTATATCCCATAAAGCAGGCTGATTGGATAAAGCCAGCATCCTGCCAAATTCCTGTCTAAAATTACTGTTTTGATCCTGTTTTGCTTTAATTAAATTTTGGTCATGTTAGAACACAAGTTTTGCAGCGGGAGGATGGATCCTTCCACCATTTCCTTCTGCATCAGTATTGGGCAATTGGTGCTGCTCATGAGGAGAGGAGATGGGGGTTTGAAAGTGAGGAGGGTGACTTCTGCAGGGATACCTGACAGAGAAAGGGCTGTGGAGGGGACCAGGGGATCATACTGCCATACCTCACCTTGTGTTGCCTTCTCACAATCTTCACACTGCACCATGCACAGGGAGTCCCAGGGGCTCATCTGGGTGGAGCAGTTTCAGGAAATAAAAGAGGAAAAATATCCATGTAAGAAAAAGGGCACAAATTTTCAGAAGTGTCATTATGATTTTCATGCCAAGAAGCTGTGGAGCAGCAGGGCTGTCATTACCTCTGTCCTTCTTTCCTTCCCCAGAAAATGATCCTGTGAGGACCTGTGCTGCTGGGGTCTCGCCATGCCCTCCCGTGAGGCACAGCCCTACAGCAGCTGGGGCTGTAAAGTCATTCATCAAAGTGGCCCTGAATCTCAGAGAGGCTGGTTATGGTTCAGTGCCTGCCACGACACCTCTGGGGGCAGGGACGGGAGTGTTCTTTTCCTTTGCACAGGACAGCTCTGCACTGCTGGAAGGGAGCAAAGTGCCCTGGAAGCAAGGCTGGTTGTGGGAACAGTTGCTCAGTTTGAACAGGAGGAGGGTTTCTATGAGCCAAACCCAAATGCTAATGCTCTGTTATCTTCTCAAGCCAGTGCCCTTCTTTCCCCCATTTCTCCTCACCTGAGGATCCTCAGCCAACAGGATCCCTCCTTAGTAACAGTCTGCTGCAGCATCAGCTCTTTCTGTGGTGTCTGTGCCCCTCTTCTTCCATCCCACCACCTCTACCCTCAAGGCTTTTGTGGTCTTGGCATCATCAGTACTGATGCATTCTGTTGTACATCTGTGATTCCTGCTCCAACCTGGCTGTCTGGCTCAGGGGTGTTCTCACAGCTGGTGACAGGAATGTGCTCATCTCACAGCTAGCAGGCCTCTTTAATCCTCTTTTTCTGTCTGAGGCAAGAGGCTGTGTGCACACTTGTGCATGCAGGTGAGTTGAAAGGGGTGTTTGTGGCTCCCTCCCATCACTCACTGGCCTCAGTGTCCATGCAGGGTTACCTCTCACTTTGTGCTGTCACCCCACAGACTGTTCTCACCAGGCAGTGGCACTGGCCACCTCTCCTTTTCCAGCTGCAGTGTGACATCTGTGTCTCTGGGTAGGATGCTCGTTGGGAGACCCAAAACTTCCATAATGGACTTGGACAGTCCTAATTGCCTCCGACTGAGGAGCCTGTGTACAAGCTCCAACAAACACCAAGCACTTAAGTCTCACTCAGGAGTGTTGCCTCTGCCAAATTTTGACTTTCTAGACTGGAGGCATAACCCACGAGTTAGTGCAAGAACACTCCAGGAGATTTAGTTTCTATTTTAAGAAAGACAGCAGAAGATTCCATTTCCACTTTTTTCCCCCCAAATCGTTGTTCCAGGAGCCTGGGCTGCTGCCTTTTTCTTCCTCTTGCTCCTGGTTTGCGTGGGGCTTGAAGTGTCATCCTCTTTAGGTTTGCTGCTACACCCCCTGTGGGACTTGGGTCACCGGGCTCAACGTTTTTGCTATAGTATGAGTGAGATGGTTCAATTGCAAGTGTTCTGTTTCCTTCAAAGAGCAATGAAGCTAAAAACGTCTCAACCATTTTTACTTAAAAGCATTGGAACGCTGAGCTGAGGCAAGACCGACAAAATTATAGCCCCAACAGTGAGCCAAGAAATTAGGCTGCATTCTGGTACTCTTCATCATAGCTTTTAGAGATACTTCAGCTGCTATATACAGACACACCATGAAGTGATATCAAGTGAAAATTGTTGGGGTGGATGCAGCATTTACGCATTTCCTTGGCTGTGTGAACTGAAGTCTCTCTGCTTTCTGACTGCCTTGAAGTCTTACCTCCTCCAGGCCTCCCCTTTCTCTCCTTCACACCCTCAAGTACCTGCTCTGAGTCTTACTCATCCACTTGCCTCAGTGGACTTTGCTTTAGCTATGGCTTCCTGTGAACTTTTCAATGCCAACCTCTATTCTGGGCTGTCTGCTGGGACAGAAGATGTTTAGAACTGCTGCTGCCTCCCAGGTTTTCTCCCCTCCATCCCTGGAGTGCACTAGAAGATGTGTAGCAGCGTAAGGTGCTGCTCAGAACAGCATCTTCCTGTCTCACTGCCATTTACATGCTGCTCAGGCTTTCAAACCTCACACTAAGTACTTTTCTTGAAGAAGCAAACAACAGCTTCATCAGAGTCATCTGCAGTGCACTCAGTTGCACAAGTGTTATGTAGCTCCGGGCTAATTTATTTATTTCTATTAAGACAAGTCTCTGAAAGGCAGAAATCAGCAATTCCTGCGTGCAGTTATTTTCAACTTTGGGGCCGTTTTCTCCCAGGACTCAGTTGTGGAGTGAGTACTGTGGGCCCAGGGCTGTTGTGCCGAGGTAGCTGGGCCACCACAGCTCCTTGTGGCTGGTGAAGGGGAGCAAAGGGTTTTGTGAGGGAATGTCTCATCATGGGAGATGCCTGAAAGCCAAGAGCCCAGAGCATCTGGCTTGCTAGATCTGATGATCAGCAGATATTCTTTCAAACATCTAAAAGCTTGTTATTCTTTCACTGTCTTCCTCCTGCAGCAGCAGTCACTGATTATTTGCTCAACACCACTGCAGAAGGTATGACCTTCTTCTTCACTCCTTTTAATTATGCTGCACATAGCAACTTTCCATGCCAGTGGCCTGATTCCTGCTGAACATTTTCAGAGGTGTTAAACTGGAACTAGAACACAGGGGAACAAAATGCCTTTGTTGAAACCCTGCCCCTTAAAATTGAAATCTCCTGTGGTTTAGAGCTCATACTCAAAATTTGACAAGGAATTCCTACAGGAGGAGCCCTTTTCTGCTCAGGCAGGGCTTAGTCTGATGTGTGCCAGCCCAGAGCTGAGGTTGCACGTACAGGGAGCAGCTCATGAGCAGGTTTGGGGACTGAGTGCTCTGACCAGCCCTGAGGGTCTGTGGGCCCTGCTGGGCTCCTGTGCAGTAGCAGGACAGATAATTTGGATCAATTCAGCATCCAGGAGAGCCAGCTGACATGAGCACCACCCCGAGCTGGGCACTGCGCATACCTGGGGTACGAGGAACCTATTTCCCAGTACACAGGCAAGACCTGGTGTTTGATAAAACCTCCTGTCTTCATCCCTCCTGCCAGCAGCAAGGCTGGCTTGTGTCCCACAGCAGCGGGTGGCCCTGGAGCAGCATTACCCCTTCCCTCTTGGAGCAGTGCCTCTGCCTGGTCCTGGTGGTGGTGGTGGACAAAGCTGCAGCACGTGGCTGCAAACCGGGACAGTGGGAGGGTGTGAGCAGCCCGGCCCCACAGCCCATGGACAGCCTGGCCCCACAGGAGGGCTGTGCCCCCAGGAACAGCCTCTGCTGTACCCTGGCAGGTGCCCCAGAGCAAACTCCAGCCCTTCGGGTGGGAGCACGGTGAGCACCCCTGTGGCTCAGCCAGAGGGACAACTCGGAAAATGCAGAATTACAGAGGAGGTTCCTAATCCTGCTCCTGACCAAAGCCCCAAGGAAAGAAAGAGATATCCCACACTGGTTTCCCTGTCTAACACAGCTGTGTACAGTCTTCTGACTCATATAAACACTCTGTGTTTTTTTAAAAAAATCAATATCCAACTTCTTGGTAGCGATGATAACGGTGTGGCAGTGACTCACCCAGGATAATGATGGTGTTTAAAAAACAATCTTTGTCAGTGCTGAGTGTTTTCCCTTTTAATTTCACTGCCTTCTTATGAGGGAAGATTAATGACACTGAATGTCCTAGAAGAGAGGCCTTCTTGGGAATGGGCTCTGTATGCACAGCTCTCAAGAGGTCATCACTGGACTATGGTTAGGGGTCTTTTTTCACTGCTGTGTTGTGGTTCAACCCCAGCCTAAACTAAATCCCACACAGCCATTCATTCTCTTCCCTCCAGTGGAATGGGGAAAGAATCAGAAGAAAAAACAGCAAAAGAACTCACGGGTTGAGATGAAGACAGTTTAACAGGTAAAGCAAATGCTACATATGCAAGCAAACCAAAACAAGGAATTAATTCACCACTTCTCATGGCCAGGGAGTTGTTCAGCAATCCCCAGGAAAACAAGGATCCATAACATATCATGGAAGGATGAACATCATGATTCTGAATGGCTCCCCTTCCTCCTTCTTCCCCTGGCTTTATATGCTGAGCATGGTGCAGTGTGGTCTGGAATGTCCCTGTGGTCAGCTGGGGTCAGCTGTCCCAGCCGTGTCCCCTCCCAACCCACTCACTGATGGGACAATGTGAGAGGCAGGAAAGGCCTCAACTCTGTAAGAGCTGCTCAGCAATAACTTAAACATCCAGTGTTAGCAGCACTGCTTCCAGCACAAATCCAAAATACAGTTCCATACCAGCTACTGTGAAGAAAATTAAGAGTACCCCAGTCAAAACCAGCATGTGCCATAATGCATGTTCCTGTGTTGGTCTGGCTACTCATAAACTTTCCCTGTGGCTGGTCTCTGGGGGACATAACCCCAAGCTTTTTTGGTGCTTTTAGACCCAGCCCCCTCTGTAGCATGAAGGGCCTGAAGAGCTTTTCAGGTGCTGCTTGTCCCACAGGCCAGTCCACTTGGCTTTCTCCAGCAGTCTGCAGATCAGCCAGCCCTCCCAGGCAGTCATAAAATCATGGAATGGTTGGAAGGCACCTTAAAGATCATCTAGTTCCCCAAGCTCAAGCCCCATGTCCAATTTCAATTCCTGCTCTGGAGTGGGGTGATTACAGTTTCACTCCAAAAGGCAGAAATAAGGAAATAAAAGTTCTTGTTCTGTGTGTTTTGGCCTTTGGCATAGGAGACACACAAAATGATGTTAATACTTCTCAGTGCCTGCCCCACTGCCTTGTGCTTATGTTACTGTTCCAAGCAAGATGTGGACTAGCTCTAGCATGTTTGCATTCATGGGATGAATGTGCTAGTCAAAGGAAGGAAGCTTTCAGATACACAGAAAAAGGCTCCAACATTGATTAACTATAAGTATATCCCAAAAAGTCAGGCAAGACACCAAATGCAGTGAGAGAACTAGTTGTTTTCCTAACCTTTTCCCTTTCAATGCAGAGCATTAATCTTCTCAGTCCCTCATTAGAGGTGTCTGTGTCTGAGTTTGTTCCAGTGTCCCTTCTGGGAGGTGTCAGAGCTCCTCCACACCAGTGACACGGCTGTCCCACCACCTCTGGCGCTGCAGCTGGGCAGGAGCCCCGGGGCACAGCTGGGCTGGCAGCCCGGGGGTGTCCTGCAGCCTAGCCTGGGACTGTCACACCAGGGCTCAGCAAAGTCCCTACTCTGTAGGGCCAGAAGCCTGGCTGTATCTTCAGTGCTTTGTTTATTGGGTGTTTTGGAGTTTTTTTTCCTCCACACACAAGGGAAGTTTCACGTGAGCTGTTCCTTCAGTAAAACCAAAGGCTATTAAACTTCAAAATGTCCAGAGTTTATTGCAGCACTGTGCAAGGCTAGTCTTCATTCTGGGAGGGGCTGGGGAGAACTAAACTGCTCTTACTCATTGTGCTTGCCAGCTGCTCGTGTCTTGATGCGTCAGTGCTTCTCACTGTGGGCCAGTCAGAGGAATTAATTTCTTGCCTAAGCCTTCCTTGGGACACTAAATATTTCCATAAAAGTTATTGCCATCTCTATGCTTCCCTACAGATTCTGAAAGTATATCAACATATTAGAGGGAAAGTTTAAATTATTTCAAGCACTAAGGACATTTGCAGTAAAGGAAATAAATGCTTTGGTGCACAGGAATGAGGGGTGGTCTCCTGTCATTTTCTGACATGGATTTCTAATGACAGAAAAGGGGAGATATTACTTTACAGAATTCACCATGAACTTTTAGAAACCACGGGAGATGTAGTTGATAAAGATAACAAATATATATTAGGTTCAGGAGAGGCTCCTCCAAAGGGGGAAAATGGGATTAAGCTGCCATGCAGCAGCTGCTGACCCATTCCTGTAGCAGTCAGGAAGAGGTGCTGGTGCTTTGGTCCTGTCTGGGATGGGGCTGGATAAGAGGCTGGACTTTGCCACACCAGTTGGCTCAAGATGGAGCTTGCCCCATGAACTCTTGGGACTTTGCTGCTGCCCTGTGCTGGAAGAGAAAGCTGCTGGCTCTCACCAGACCTCCAACCAGCACATGTATCGAGTGGGCAGCTGGGGAATTAAAGCTCTGAGTTCGATATGCACATCAAATGAAGATCATTCCCATAGTCTGGCCAGAGAGGTCTATAGCTGTTTTGGTTCAAGAGCAGGTACAAAAAGAGAGGTGTTTTTTGGTGGCCTTTCCCAAATAGTCCTCTCCAAAGCACACTCAGTCATATTTTTAAGAGGAATGCTTTCAAGAGGAGGCCTCACAGGGTCCGTGGCTTACGAACCTTGCACGTAGCTGATAAATGTGTGCTTGCAGACATCCTAACTCCAGATACTCAAGAGAGAGAAGGGGCAGAGGGCACCAAGAAGACAACAGCTCTGCAGTACCACCATCAGTGCCAGGAACTTAGGAGGATGCCAGCACCGAAATTTTTTTGGTGTTTATTCAAACATCACCTCAGGCTGGTGCAGGATGGTTTTGTAACAGTTTTCTGTCTCACATATAATTGCGGACTAATGGCCTTGTTAAAATACTTGGGCTTATGATCTGATTTTCTCCTAAGAAGCTGTTTATACATTTTATTAATGGTTACTAATTAAGTTGCTTGAATGAAGTCCTTTGGAGACAGTCCAAAAACACAAACCCAAAGAAGACTGGGCACTATGATTAAACACAGTTACTAAAATATCTTCCCCAAAGCCACCTAAACAGATTGAAAATGGACCTAAGAAAGGTCTGATGGAAAGGGGGGGGGGGGGGGAAAATATATGGATTCAGGTAGGTGTCATCTAAAACCTAGGGGAAGCATGGAGAGGAAACAGGATTTAGATGCCTTGAAGTTCCTTTTATGCATGAGATCTTAAACTCAGCAGCCTGTATTTACAGCCAGCTCAGGCTGCTAATGCAGTTCTGAGCCAAGGGGCACTTGAGGGACCTCAGCCCTGAGCCATCACACCACGGCTTGTGAAGGCCACGGAGTGTCCTGGAAGCCAAAAGCAGCTCTGCAGTCAAGCTATTGACCTCAGTGTGCTGGATTGTAAATCCCCTTGGAGGCAAGGCTGTCTGGCTTTAAAAGGAGCTTGTGCAGGCAAGAGATAAAAAATAAAGAGCAGGAAAATTAAGAGCACATGAAGTTTTGGTGCTCTGTTAAGCCTGGGGAGGTGGTCAGAGGTGTGAGCAGCACAAACTGCAATTTGCCATCAGGATCAAAGGAGCCCCTGTCATGGCTTTGCCCAAGCTCCTGTCCTGGAGCTTGTGTGGTGGCATGAGGGGGTGAATGCATGAAAGGAGATGCAGATAGAGAAATAGAGTGAGAAAAAAATATAATTTGACAGATGCTGGAGAACTTCCAGCTGGCAGGCCCATCCTCCAAGGCAGTGGTCACTCTCTGAAAGTTTGGAAAAGCTGCTCTTGGGCAGCCTGGATCAACCTTTCCAGTCAGGACTAAAAGCACAGGCCTTGGGCGGGGCTGCCACATGTATTCAGGGCTCAGCTGATGTAGCAGAGATGTGCTGAAAACTTCCCTTCTGTAAAGCTTTGAGGGAATCTCAAGACCTGAGGAAACACCAAGGAAAGTGGCAAACTTTAGAGGTGCCTTGCCAGCTTGCTTAAGGCCAGGACTTAGGCAAAGGCAAAGCAGCTGCTGCCCAAATCCCTGGGGCAGGCTGAGCTCCTGTTGGCTGCAGAGCTGCTCTCTGCTGGGAGCTGGGGTGGGCACAGGGGAGCCATGATACCCAGAGCTTTGTGACAGGGGGTGGCAGGTTGTACATTTCAGAGCATGAGGATCTGTTGGCCTGAGAGACTTTCTTCCTGCCATCATCACTGGGGCCAGGAGCTTGCAGATGCTTCTCCACTCTTCCTTCCCCAGCAAAACATCCGAGTGGTCTCCTTAGGGCCTCCTGTATTTCCACCACAGGGGATACAGGAGGGGTTGTCTCCCTCCCTGTAACTGCTAAACTGGGGACTAGAAATGCATTTGCAGACAGATGCAGCTGACTGCAGGTTAGTGGCATGCTCATTTATGCGTGTTTCAGAGAACAGCTTTTAAAATAATTTCCTAAATTCTCTCTGTGAGAGCTATGTTTGCTGGAGTGGGAATTGTGAGAGCAGTTGCTTGCTGCTTTCATGGTTTGGTGGCAGAGTGGCCTGGCTGCTTCTGCCAAGGGGGCAGTGCTGGTGTGTAACCAGCACCTCCATGCTTGCTGAGCCAGGTGTGGTCCTAGCAGGGTGCTGGGTTATGATGGCTTTCCTGGGGTTCAGACAGGGAATGAGAAATCCTGGGGTTTGTCTGAAATGCTACCATTCATCTGCAGTGGGGGCAAGCTGCTTTTATCATTCAGTCTGTCCCTTAATACTACAGACCCTCAAAATCATGCAAGAAAAAAAAAAAGGAGGATTGTTCTGTTGTCTGGGCAAGTTTGGCTCCTGTTGTTCAATTGTTTGTTTGTTTTCTTTCTTTCATTTGATTGCTTTGTTTTTAGTCTTTTCCAGACAGCTGGCTCTGCCTCATTCATCAGGCTAATTGATGATGGACAATGTGGCTATATGGAAAATAGAATTTGTCTGAATAGCAGGATTCTTCTTCGCTTGCTTATTTTAATGAGACAAGATGAGAGAGATGGGACTGTGGTCAGCAATACTGCCAGTGCTGTTATCATGCATTTCTTCTGGCTTGGGCACAAAAGCCTGGCGTGAAATCCCTGTGAAACAGCCAGGGAATTTAAAACTGGGGAAAGGCTCAGCCATGCTTTGGAGAGGAGAGAGGTTCACCACTGCTTAGCAACAAGGACAGTCCCTGGGTGAAAGAAGTGCTAAAATGTTGTTTCCTATAATTTTCTAATGGCACAAGTGGGCCATGTGAGCTGAATAGTTTTCTCCACCCATTTTTGAGTCTGAAGCCTATAGTCAGGTGGATGTGGGTAAGGAACCCCTTGTCTGCTGGTACAAGGCACAGAGAGCTTTTTTGGTACAGCTGAGTTTCTACAGATACTTTTAATTCCTTGGATTAATTATATTTATGTGCTCCCTCCCTTCTTATATAATGACTTGTTCTGCAGGATACATTGCACAGTGTTTGTGTGAGAGCCTCAGAGTTGTCATTGATGATGATGGTGAGGTGGATTATGATCATTACTAAAGGAAGCACCTATGCCAGGGCCTTGAAGCATAGTCAGTTCCACCTCACCAGGGCCACAGGGAATATGTCTGATCCTCAAAAAGATGTGCAGTGGGGGCACTGAGGGCAGTATTTGTTTGGTCTCTCTCCATACAGTTGTGTAAAAGGGCATCCTCCTGTGTCTCCTGAAGGAAATCACATTTTTTGTTCCCTTGGTGAAATGATACTTTGTTCTCCTACTGTGCTTCAGCCTCGGGTTGCAGTGCACAGACTCACCAGGGAATAGGTCAGCCAAGGAAAATTGCAGGAAAGCAATGACAAGTAAGGCAAAAGCAGCCACATCCCACTTCCAAAAGGGGTTGGAGCTCAGCTCTGAGGAGCTGTGCAGATGTTTTGCCTCTTTTGAAACAGCACTATGGTAGAGTCACAGAATTGTCCCCACGGACCTGGCCTTGCAGCACTTCATCAATCTGTGTGGGCTCCAGAAATCACAGTTCCTGTCTGCAACTGTTCTGTGTCCCATGGGTATCCACTGGGAACATTAGGACTGCAGGCCTCCTAAAAAACCAAGCTATTTTTAATGAAATTTGACTGTAATTTAATTTCATTTTTTATTAGCACTTACAAAAAGTTGGGGGGGTTGATAAAAATTACTTGAACTTTCCACATTTTCCTTTGGGGATTATTCATCCTGGTTTTGGCACAAGGAGGCATTTCTAGTTCTGTGAGAATGTTGGCCCCAAAAAAATTTGAGTTTCCTGTTCTTTTTCTTTTTGAAAGTATGTTCCGTTTTCCATACTCTGAGATATGCAAGTGTGAAGCTTTAAATATGCATTCCTGAAAACCCTAATTTGGGAGCAGTGCCGTAGCCTGAGCATTGAGCTGCAAATCTCCAGGTACGGATCTTGCATTTCTTTCTTAGTGTTGTAAACAGTTGTACATAATAGGATTATTCTTTTTCCTGTGTGGGCAATTTAGCTATTGGCTCTTGCAGGGAAGGGTCTTTAGGAAAAAAACCAACAACAGCCACTTAGGACTGATCTTGACAGAGCTCAGCCTCTCTGCCAGCTGCCCGTGCAGCTCCACCATAAATAATAATCATAATCATGAAATAAGAAGATAGGGCTCACTAATATTTGCCACCTGCCTCTGACTGAATGAAGTGCATAGTGAGGTGAGGAGACCTTGTGGCTCTTACCATGCTGGTGCACACCCAGCACCCCAGGCTGGGCCAAGGAAGCAGCCCAGACCCTGGCTGAACACACCCAGGTCATGGCTGCTCTCCCTGGGGTGGCACCTTGCCATCCCAGCTCTTGGCAGGCAGCTAGAGCATAGTCCTGCCAGCAGGCTCTTGGTTGAACATTTCAAACTAAAACAAATGTCTCCTGGCCGGAAGTTTCTGACCCTAGCAGCTCTGAAGGACGGTATTGAACCCATCCCAATGTCGTGCTTCTGTGTTCAGCTGCATCTTCAGATGCAATCTGAGGTGTGAGATCCAAGTCCCCCAGATGGCTGAGCTGAGGCCATGACTCAGGGTCCCCTGGGGAAACCTATCTGACATGGTAAAATGAATGTCTGCATGTGCACACTTTGTGTCCACGTGAGATGTCCTACATCCTTCTAAGGGTTTACTGAGGACGAGCAGTGGCTCCCCAGAAGTCTATTACTCGGCATTTCCCCAGTTTTTCCCACTCCCAGCTGCTACAGGTGTGATTCTGAGGAGAGGCTCATGTCAGGATTCCCATTTCAGGCTCACCTTGTGTGTCTGAGTGTGCTGGAATATCCTACAGTTGCATCAACCCTGTCCCACAGTGAAGCCACAGGGGAGCAACCTCTCCCCTACAGACCAAATGTGAGGGAATAGGCTGGGAGACTTTATTTCTTCCTTGAGTGCTGACAGGTTTCCTGTAGGAGTTTCTCCCTCATCGACTGTGTGACACCACCAAGGAGCACTCCAGCCTATGGGGTCTGCTCCATTACCTCTGCTCCATTTCCTTCTTACTCCTCTGCTGAGTCCCCATCCCAAACCCCCTCCTGAGACAGGAAGACCCTTGGCGTGGTCATACCAGCCCATCTCCCGAACTCACTGAAACTCTGGTCAGTGGTGGGAACACAGCAACAAAACCGGGCTGGTTTGGTGAAGAGGGAGGAAGGTGAGGCTGAGAGGGGACAGTGTGTGACCGTGAGATCAACCCTGTTGTTCCTGGCACGAGCTGTGCCTGGGCCTCTCTGGCTCCTCCCAGATGTGTCACAAATGAAGGTGGCAGCAAGGGCTCTCAGCTAAGAGCTCAGGTAGGATTGAGCCCAGGTTCTTGATGTTTCATCCCACCCAGGGTGGCCGCTGCCAGGGACACACAGGGGACACGCCTGGGAAGGCTCTGGCTTGTGACACCCGTGGCCCAGCAAACCTCAGTGTCCAGAGTTGATTTCTGTGCATCTGCCCTCCTGACTCAGAGGGAGGTGAGGAGTTAGATGTGATAACTTGGCATTTTCTGCTAATGGGGGCTGACAAACAGCATTTTAATTCCAGGCTAAAACTTCCCTTGTAGCTGCTCAGGAAATAGTTCATCCAACATGGTTTCTCCCAGCAGGGAGAATCCTTTCCCTTCCAACACTCACGGGTCAGAGGACTGTCGGGATAGCTGTCCTTCATCCACTATGGAAAGTGAAGAGGATCATTGTTTCCCATGCCATGCATGCAGCAGGAAACAAAAAGCCAAATTTGGTCCCAATTTTCACAGGGAGAAAGAGCTAAGAGAGGATACTGTGGTCTCCTCTCAGGGGTCTCACTCTGCTCCAAGCACAGAGCTGGTTATCCTAAAGTAAACCTAACTGTAGTATATGACCTGGAAACACAGCTAGGTGCTTTTCTGGACCCAACATAGTTTTGATTAAGTGGGAGCAGTGTTTGGGAAGTGAGCAGGCACTCAGCTGCATTTTCAGTTCTGGTTTGTGCAATAGCACTCATTCTCAGCCCCAGCAGTCCAAGCTTGTCTGTGCCCTGGTTTTCACATCCCACATCACTTTTGCTGTAACTTTTTTTTTTGAATGCACTTGCTGCAATGATAGAGGAAAGAAAAATGTTGAAACGGGAAGACTGAGGCATAGTCATTGTCAAGAAGTGGAAATCCAGGGCACAGGAGAACCCTTAAAGTGAATGTGTATTCCACTGCTCCCAAGGAGCACTTTGCTCTTTCAGGGCCTGAACTGACCAGCAGAATACATTTCTGTTATTGAGGGGGCTGGCAAGGGCTGAGCTTGTCCTGCTTGGACAGGTGCAGAGTTGCTAAAAATCAGAAGAATGGGAAGTCTCTAGTTTTATCACCGAGCAGTATCTCAGACACCAGTACCCCAGGCTGCCAGGCGTGCGGCCCCAGCATCAACTCCTGTTGGTGTTCAGCCTTGACAGCGATCCCAACACAGCAACGCTGGTGGCTGACCCTGCAGACAGGTGCCACCAGGACTCCTGGGATGCCCCATCAGAGCTAAGAGAGGTCCACAGGACACTTGCCTTCCATGTTCTCCACACACAAAGAAACACACAAAGACACCTGCCACGTTCTTTTGTCTTTTTTTTTTTTTTTTTTAATTTTTCTTTCAA
>VYXF01003052.1:139057-165672 GCA_013397295.1 Polioptila caerulea
AAAACACAAAACCCACAGCCCCCTTTTTTTGTTTTTTTTTTTTTTTTTTTTAATTATTCCTTCATATTCAAACTTCACAAACAGTGTGAACTTGTACAATACCTCAGAAAGTGAAACTTACAAAAAAAGTGCTGGTAACATTAAAAAAAAAAAAACCAAAAAAACAAACATCATTCTTAGCAACATCAATTACTCTTCCACACAAAACAGAAACCTTGTAAAATTTATTTCCGTATTTTTTTAAGGCGTAATACTTCCGTATAAAGTATATGCAAGAGATAAAACTTCACAGTATTCCAAAATGTCACAATAATAATAATAATAATAATATAGTATAATGAAGCGCTACAGTTAATTTTCTTTTTTTATTTTTTTTTTCCTGTTT
Source organism: Polioptila caerulea (assembly GCA_013397295.1). Classification (NCBI taxonomy): domain Eukaryota; kingdom Metazoa; phylum Chordata; class Aves; order Passeriformes; family Certhiidae; genus Polioptila; species Polioptila caerulea. The sequence goes on from VYXF01003052.1 coordinate 139,443, forward strand.
TAAATAACAAATACAAGTCACAGGTAAATATACGTGAGAAAAATACGAGGCTAATATTAAATGGCAGGTAAGGATACTCTCACTGTAAGAAAAAACTGGCAGGATGTGTGTATTTATTCTATATTTTAAAGCACTTGATAGAAAAGGCGTATGCAAGGTAATTTTTTTTTTTTTTAACGATTTTCTATTTGCTTGTTTTTGATAACTGACATACCATTTACAGAGTATAATGAGAGAAAAAAAAGGAACTTAACCCCTCAAAACTTTCGACCTGCTCTTCACATCGTCACAAACCGTGTTTCTGGAGAGATGCCTGTACAGCTGTGGGGTGTGTGTGTGTGTGTGTGTGTGTGCGCACAGCGGGGCGTGCAGGGCTGTGCAGGCTGTGGCTGTCTCATCACACGGGCAGGATCCATGTCCGGCGCGGGGACCTCAGCCAGCCGCGGCCAAATCCTGAAATCTCCACCTTGGCAGGACAATGCCCGAGGTCATTGCCACTGGCTGCCTGCACAAAGACTTTAGGATTTAGGCCTGGATGCAGCTTCCCATTCACTCAGCATCTACTGGCTGTTGGGAATTCCTTTTGGCCCCGAGAAGAAAACGTCCAATTTTTGCTTTTCACATCCGCACACAGAGCGCGTGCTCTCCCCTCCGCCATTTAGCTCCCATCCACGCCACAGAGCACAGAGCAACCGAGAATTTTCCGTGTGGGCCCCAGGCAGCCCCGTGAGGAATAGGGATGTGGATGGATGTGCCCGGGGCGCCCGTGCAGCGCTCTCAGCACCCCGGGCCTCCACGGCCCTGCCCGTGCGCACGGCAGCCACTCGGCCCGCGGGGAACAAAAAGACAGCAGATAGCATTAAAATATCAGTAAGGTGCTCAAAGAAAAAAGGCAGCTCCCACTCCTGGAATGGGAAGCCACATAAGGTGCTTCAAAAAGTTTTTTTTTTCTTTTTTTTCTTTTTTTTTTTTTTCAGTTTCAGACATTTTAAAAAAAGGACTGATTGAGCATGTGGTACGTGAGAGCAAGGCCGAGAGTTTTGAGATTTCTAACATCCTCCATAAATAAGCGCTTCCTCAGGGCAGGATGCATTTTTGTTTGCTTGCTTTGTTGGTTTTTTTTGTTATCTTTGCGGTAGATTAGTTTAGATGCAATTTTACTTTCATATAAACCAAAAAAAGTAACAAACCAACTCAATGTGTGAATTAGCATAAAAGTCTAATTGTGTTATTGGGCTGAGTTTTTGTTTTTCTTTCTTTCTTTCTTTTTTTTTTTTTTTGCCCATTCATTCATTTAGCACCGTTCCTTTTTATTCTGGTTACAACCCAATTCCTTCTGTAATTATTGAACATACAGAAAGGACCAAGTAGTTGTTTTTATTTTTTGTGATCTGTTTCAAGAGCCCAACCATAATTCCTCTGCTGCTGCTGTGTTTGTGTAGCATCTGGTTTCATGAGCTTAAGGAGAAAGGTTAGTCTGCTGATATTTAAGGTTGACGTGTGTTTGTATGCATACACATTGTTCTATACATACACACTGCATGGAGTACATTGGAACTGGAGATAAAGTCAACTGGGTTCAAACACATATGCACTGTCTTCCCCTATGTATTTGAAACAGTCTGGAGCTTTGATTTGATTTCTTTTTTTTTTTTTTTTTTTAAAGTGCTTTTAAAGCAAAATAACTGGCATTCACATACCCCATGGAAAACATGATTGCAATGGAAAGCATGACCATGCTAAACTCCTTGGACTTGACAACACCAAAAGCAAATGGGGAAGTGACAGGCCTCGGTGTAGGCAGCTATTCTTGGGCAGCACCATTGGCAAGGAGGGAAGGCAGGAGGTGGTGGAAGGGAAATTGCTTTAGAGGTTGAATATTTGAACTGTTTCCAATTCTGACACGGCTGTGTCATTCCCAATACAGCTTCCTTTATGATGATTAATGACCTCTGTCTTATGGATGTACCCATCTGACTCTCTCTAGTTCTGTCTTTTATCGTATGTGTGTGTCCCAAGTGCCAGCATCTATTAAATAAGGCACTGTTAAAATTACAGTTTTACAAAAGATGCAAAATAATCCAACCCTAACAATCCCAACTGCCCATGCTCCTCTCCTCTCCCTCCTTCCCTTTTCTGTGGGGAAATATTGCATGTGATAAGGGCCTATTCTCATGTTCTCTAGATGTGTCAAAAGTAGGACTTGGACAAATGTTTTAAGCCCATCAGTGCCACAGATGGGTAGGAACGCACCCTTTCTCTTGTATGTATGTACACACATGCAGACTTGTTAATTGGGAGAGGGGGAATAATGACACCATTCCCATGCTGGTCCTCCCAGGCTTTACAGCCGAGCTAAAACATAAACTTCCAATACCCCATCCACAACGTTTACATTTACTGGATCATTTATGGAAGCAATTGGGGGGTTTTTCATTCCACCACCTAGGTGCTACAGGTTTTGCAGATGGATTTCTGGAAGGGCAAGCTCCAGGAAAGCCTGCATGGAACTTCCTGCTCTGCAGGGAAACAGCACAGGTGGGCGCCCACCCTTGGCCTTGCCTGCTGGACAGACAGACACCTCTCAGGGGCTGCTTTGCGCTGATTCTTACAATCAGAAAAGTTTCTCCAGCAAATTTGGCTCCTCTGTGGTGTCAGGGACACTGACTGTGCAGTGGGCAAGTGTGCAGAGAAGCTGGGTGGCAGCTGGGTGCCGGTCTTTGCCCATGAGCAGCTGTGGATTGCGAGCCGCTTTTCCATGTGCTCTTTTCTCTCCACGGTTCTGACCTGGAGAACTGGGAACAAGTGATGTTCCAGTAACTGGGTGGGGTTCATTTGCCCTAAAAACACTGCAGTCAGCCCATCATCATGTGCATTTGCTGTGGCAGCTAGTATATCCTTCTCTTGCTAAAACATCCTTGAACTACCTTCCCCATGCCAGGATCCCACTGACTCTTCTCACCTTTCACCAAAGGCTAGGGCTGCCTCATTAAGCAGAGTATAGTTGAAAATGAGAAAAGCAAGCAGACAGTAGGGGTAATAGCAAAGAAAATGTGAGACCAGATGGTCCAGCATTTAAGTTCTAGGCTAGTCACTTTAGCCACCATCATCAAAATGGACTGAGATTCAAGGAGTCTAAACTGCTGTGGACTGGGTTTTTAGAAGTGACACAAACCTGCGAGGGAAATGAGTTGCCTTTTTTTTTTTTCTTTTAGTGGTTTAAGTCATCTTGATAAGGCCACAAACTGCATTTGTCTTGTCAATGTGACTGCTTAAAAAAGGCATGAATTGCAATTGAATGAGTGCTTCACAAAGCTAGGATTGAAGTGGGAGAGAAGAGCCACCACATGCTCACTACGGCTGCACTGTAGGAGAGAGGAGCGTCTGAGGAGGTGGCGGTGGAGGGTGTCTCCTTGGGAAGACCTGCTACGTGTGGAAAGGGAAAGGAGTTCATAGTATCTCCCAGCTCCCCTTCCTCTCACCACCACCCTACTGTTTTGCTGGACACCTATAGACAAGTAGCACTTCTAAAGAGCCTCCTCCTGTTGTCTCTCACATGTGTAAGCTGGGGAAGGGGAGGAGGCTGGTATAATTACAAAAGGGGAAAAAGAAGGCACATGATTTTACTCAGTCCTGACTGAACCCACATTTTGAAAGCAAGGGCAGTTTAGGTGGAGGGCAAAAAAGTGCTCAGTGGAGCGGGTGCTCACTGAGAAGAAATCTCAGGGCAAAGGAAGTGGGAGAATAAAAAGGAAAGGCAGGAGAAATGAAGGCCACATTCAGCTTTCTGTCTGCTTGACAGTCTCAAGATTTGGCTGCATTATTGTCCAGGAAGGAAAAGAGTCTGGTTGGTCTCAAATGTAGCCCAGTTACATATCTCCAGTTTCTGTTATGGCTGTTGGTGTCTTCCTCTTTCCCTTTTCTCCAGACCCATGAATACTTGGAGCACTGCTTTAGTCTTTTAAGCCTGTTCTTTGAATATTGAGAACATGGCACACCTCTTTGGTCACCCTCAGCCTCTACTCCTCCTCAAATCCAGAGCAGTGATCAAACTGAGTAGTGCTGCCTGCTGGTCACTCCCACTGCTGGGGTGCCCAAGAAGGCTTGGTCAGTGATGGAAAATGCAAACCAACCTCATGGTTTCAGTGGGGTTGGTGAGTTGTTCACAAAAGACACTGGCAGGATGAGGGCAAACCAAGGGAGCTGTTGACTGAGAAACAGATGTCATTTACAGAGGTCATTATGAGCATCACATCTCTCAGTCACTTTCCCCTTTCACACTGCCACGTCCAGGTACCATAAGTTTTTTGTCTCCTCCAGTGACTGCAAGCCTTTCTCATTCCTGTAGTAGATGGGAGGAGTAGAGCTGATGGTCCAGCTTTAGAATTCCAAAACACTGTTTCCTAATTTCCCCCCAAGTCTCTGAGTCAAAAATGCATTCAGTTTCTCTTTCCCCCTCCTGCCATCCCCTCCACGTTTGCTCAGGAGATCATAAGGCAGAGTAATGAGAAGTAGGATCACCAACAGCTCTATGAAGACACAGGGTGGTAAAATGCTTCCCTACAAACTCACAGTCCAGTGTTTGTGACATTTCATAAATAACTTTTTTTTTTTAAAAAAGAATAACACAAGAACAATCCCTTTACTTACTCATCTGAAACAAAATAAACAGCAGTGGCTACAAACTTCTTCTTGTAACAATTACAAAAAAACTCCCAACAATACAATTCCCCAACTTTTAACACGCGCCTTGAATGTTTTTTTTAATGTTAAACCTCAAAACTGCAGCATATCCTTAAGGGCAAACTTTTCAATTAGTTTTTTCTTTCTTTTCTTTTTTTTTTTTTTTTTTAAATAATGTGTTCCCCAAAAAGAAAAAAAAAATTCCACAAAACAGTCTTGTACCAAGAAAATGCATTCAAAAATAGAAAATACTACACAACAAAAATATGTACCCTTCCTTTCCAAAAGAGTCTTCACAAAAATGTAGAAAAATGCCAACCATTTTTTTCCTTTCCTGAACACTTAACTTTCAACCTAGGGCACAATTATTTATTGACTTATAATGTCTGTTTTTGCATAAAATATGGAAGATAAAAACCAACTATCAGGACTGTGAAGTTACAAACAACACCTCATTATTCTTCCCACCCCACATTCCCTCCTTAGAAAACAAAACAGAGAAAGCCAATGTTTCAACAACTGATTGAAAGTCGTCAGGTTAGGGAAACCCATCAGCTGATATGGGGATTCGAAGATGCTGGCATAAGAGGAAAATCATCTGTCTTTTAAAATGTATGCTTTTTGCATTCATCTCAACACGAGTCTCTGCCCCGCTGCACTCAAATGACCAGGCACTATGGAGACAGGACACTGCTGGGCACAGAAATATCCGGGAAGAATTTGGGGTCAGGAGCCCAGGGACCGCACGTGGATGTGTGTGCGCACGTGGCGTTCCACTTGCAAAGAACTCTTTCCATTTTGAAAGACAGAGAGGATGTTTCCATATGCCTTAAAAGTGCAAGGGCCATTTCTGGATCATAGTAGTTAAATATGCAAAAGTTTTAATATGCTTAATAGTCAAGTCCATTTTTCTGGCAAAGGCAAGCCAGAGATAGATCGCATCAGTTCATGGCTGGGAGTGGGTAACAGCTGAAAGCTGGTAGGCAAAAAGTGTCACACCAAGGTGCATCCAGAACTGATTTATTCAGTGGGAAAGTGTTTTGCCTACCTTGAATAATGTTCAAGGGATATTATGCGATTAACACAGCCAAAAGACCAACTGTTTTGACAGCAATAAACTCTAGCAGTGGGGAGTTGGGTACTATGGGGAAGGCAGCTGGATCTTGCACGCATGTGGCTAAATCCATCCTCTGTGTACCTCCTTAGACTTCATTGCAATAACATCTGCTTGCACCAGGGATGGATTTGCCCCACATGGCTCTGGAATTTATGCCTGTTGGCCATGTAGGAGCCCAACCCTGTAGAACACTGTGCTAGAATACTCCAGATGGCAGAGCTAGGATCAAAAAGGCTTCTCTCTTCTTCTGTTTGAGATTGTTTTCTTTCTAGCATATCTTTTAAAGGATGCTTCCATAACAAGAAGGAAGAGGGGAGCTTTTTCTTAGCCTTTTCCACTGCGTGGCTGTGTTTTCCTTTTTTCAAATGGCAAAATGTGTTTGTGTTTACTTCCAGTGCATTTTTTTTCTCAAAAATTCAAAACAAAAAGGAAACATTACTTTTCCCGTCCTTCAAAAGAAAACAAAACCAAAACAGACCGATAAAGTACAATACAATAAAAATCAGGCATTATAAAAGACAACACGATGTGCAACAGCAATACCAAAGAAACAAAAATAAAAAAAATATATATATATATTAGGATACAGGTATGAATGAGCCAAGAAAGCTATCTAACCCCACTACTGGATGATTGGTAAGCATTGGTTAAGAAATACGTAAGGCTATTCTGAGATTTCTAACTTAACACAGTTAACCACTGCTTCTCTCACACCTTCACTTCCTAAATTTTTCACCTTTCACTCACTGGTCTTTTATGTCTTGAAACTGATTTTTTTCTTTTTCATATTTTTTGGTCTACAGTAGAATTACAAGTTAATAACAACAGCAAAACAAAACTCAAGCTTGTTGTGAGAGTAAGTTGGTGCCACATCCATGATGCAGAAGAAAGAAGACAGACAACAGAACAACCACATTCGGTTTTTTCACACACAAAGCATATTTGAGGGCAAGAGCATAGCTGACCAAAACAAGTTTGGAGGGGCAAGCAGCAGAAGATGTAGGTTTTACAATTACACCACCAACCAGAGCCTGGTCATTCACCTTTACCAATGTCCTTGAGGGCAACAGTAGCTCAGTTGCCTTGTGGCTTTGCCATTCCTGTCATCTGGAGCAACAGCTAAACTTATCTACTTCACCACTAAATGCACACCTGGTTTGATGGAAAACCAAAAGGAAAAGAAAAGGCAAAAGGCTCCTAGCTGAGGCCAAGTGTATCTCTTGGTCTTGTGGCCTCGGCTGATGTGACAAATCCTCAGCCAGTGGGATAACAGGATCAGTGAGAGAGGCTATCTGGCTGGCAGGTCACTGGGGAGCAGTTTTGAGGCGAATTCAGACTGTCTAAGGTGATGTGACAGTTGCTCAGCCTCCTCCATTAGGGGAAAAGTGATGAACACTGACAGGTTACCCTGGGATCATTCCATTAATATAAATTCTCTTAGTTCAGCAGGGATGAAAAAACATACGTTCTCTGCTGCTTTTAAATTGCCTTTGTAAACATCAGCATTGCCAGCCACCAGAAGTGCATTCCCTACAAACCTGGCTACAGCACTGTGACTGAAGCTCCATCATGAATCCTGGCATTTTCTTTTTTCTGTGGAACTTCTGAAACATAATATTTTCCTCAAGGGTAAGCTCTGAAATTACTATAATGCTGAAAATATCACTAGCATTTTCTTGAGCCATAACTGTGCCAAAGTCCCAGCAAAATCTCAAGCTGATCATCAGTAGTGCTTGCCAACATTGAGGAAAGGAACATATAGAAACAAGATGATCAAACAGTACAGGGAAGTTCTGTTTTGGATCTAGCCCACTGGCCAAAAGGATTTTTGTTTAGGAGAAAAGGTACAACAATGAAGCAGGATGACAAATGGAGGAGAATTACAGAAGTTAGTGTTTCTCCATCTGGAGAAAAAATAGGTCATTAAATTATGCGGCATCTCTAGTCAGCAACATATGTTTTGGCTTCTGAAAATAAACCTCAGGTTATCCTTGGTTTCTCAGTCAAGCACTGTCTACATGGGGCTATAGTACCATGCTGAAAAAAAGAAAAGAGTTTGTGCTATATTTAAATGTAGTTCCAGTTCAACTAGTTTCAAGCTGACCATGTAAAAAGGAACAACTTACTTAAAAGCCATCGAAACTATACAATCACACTTATGCCCAGGAACTGGTGTGGTTGAGCACTGGAACCGAGTGGGAACATAAGCTGGAGTTTGGCTTTTAAAAAATGGTTTGGTTCCTGTTTACATGGCTTAGACAGTTCTGTTGAAACTGAGTCAGCTGGAATCAGGTTTAAACAGGCTGAATTCAAACCCAGATTTGGAGCATGGCTCAAAGCCCACTTCTTCAGGTTGCAGTACTTTTAAAAAACTAGTGCAAATGGCATCTTATCACAGCATTGCAAACATGCAGTGTTCCTCTCCTTGTCCAAATATGGTTGCCATCAGGTCACACCACAAGGGAGGAATATGCAGCAATCAGTCAGCCAGAACAGCTCAACCTACAGGAGTTCCTTATTTTACCACAGCAGGAAAGGCACCCTGGACACAGCAGGCTCAGTAAACCCTCAGCTTCACTTTTTCTTCTGGAGCAGTCCACTACTCCTCTTTGACAATGCAAATCCACTCTGACAGTAGCAATATATGCAGCTGCCTTAAACAAGGAAACAAAGAAAAACTAACCCAAGCAAAAAACAGGAGTATTGGCTCATTACATGAATTTACTTCAGCAGACAGACTTCATTTCCTCCCATATCACAGCTCTGTAGCTGTCACTATTCTTATGGAAGCAAATGCCACTTCACAAAATAAAGGTGCTCTCCTGCCTCTGTATTATGCTGGCCCTCAAATGTACTGTGCTTTTGTTGGGCATCCACTGACTCATTACTGGAAGTTGACCCTGCAGTGGTTCTCATCTTAGAGGGTTCCTGCAGAGGGCAAAGGAATGGGCTGCACGTTCCACTGTCCCACTTGCTTTCAAGGGAAGAGTCATTCAGTAGTTAATCTAACAGGGCATCAGGGCATATCTCCAGTTCTTCTCTTCCAGTCCTTTCAAGTCAGGATGGCTGGAAGCTAAGAGTGGAAATCTCAAAGCTCACCAGAACAACACGTCCTTAACTCCAAAGTCTCTCCTGGTTCCAGGCTTGTTCCTTCCCACCCTTCTTGCATACCACTCCTTCTCTACTTCTTGACATTTTTGTCAAATGAGGCAGCCCAAGAGACTGAGCAGCAGCAATCTGCTTTGCATTGTGCACTCTCTGAAAGGTCTGTACTACCCATGTCTTGGTACTAATGAAGCCAAAACACCTTAGTTTCAAATCTAAGTAGAAATTCAGGGCATGAATAGATTTCTAGTCCCCCAATGACTCTAGCCTTTCCTTAGCAATTGGATAAGTATCTCCCCTTTTATTGTCCATGAAACCCTGTGGTACATTAGACAGGTGATTCCTCCACTAGAGAACCAAAGCAGATGCACTCATGTTTTACATCCTCCCAGTTTCTCTACAGAACATTTTTCAGGATCCTGTTTAACCATCTGGCTAAAGTTGCAATTATAGTCTCACTGAAGAGATTCAACACAAACTTTTGAGAGTTCATAGATCACAAAGAGCTACAGCAGAGATGGATCTTGCTGCACATTGCTGCTGTTTTAGTTTTTCCCATAGTATGCTTGTTACAAAATTAATGACCAAAGCACAGGCCAACATGCATCTTGACTGTAAAAATATTTTCCAACTTAGGATTCTATTTGGTTCCAGCTAAAAGCCTTCACAATGCTAGACTATCTGCTAAAGGAGAGAAATCAGAGAGAAGAACTTAAAATGCTAGACAGCACCTTTGCCTAAGCAGGAACATTTCTGTATGTACTGAATTCCACACGCCCCTTTTTTGGCCAAATATCCCTCCTGCTTCCTCTACTCCAAAGGCTTGACTGGAACACCTGTAGCTGAGTGTTCAGGGTGACTGTTTATTGCACTGTTCCCATAACAGCCTCGGAAAGACGTGCTTTATTTCAGTGACCTTCCCCCTTGGTAACGTCTGCTTTGTGACTTCACTTCTTGAGCTGAGAGATCCTGCTTTTACTGAAGGGATGCTAATCATAGTCAAACCTCTGGAAGAGATTCTACCCAACAATGCAAGTTTTGACACTGGAACTGGGAATTTGTTTCTTTATGGTGAAGCCTTACACTAGTTTAAACAATTAGCAGTCCTCTTAACTTTCTCACAGCCCCAAAGAACACTCTCTACAAAAAGGGGAGAAGAGATCTGTAGCAGCCAGAAACTTGTGAGGCCCCTTCAGTTTCTATTAGAGGGATTTATTTATCTATTTTAACAGAAGGTATCCAATACAGCTGTCGCAGTGTCTGACTAGTTGCTTAAAATTAAGGTAACGTCACTTCTCTTTCAACCTGGTCAGGTTTATGGTACATCCTGTTTTCTGTGCCTATCCCTTCCTCTTCTCCCTTCCTGCTTAATTGGCCCCTTCCAATCCCACCACATGTAAATACATTTCAGTAGTGCAATGCAGTGCAGTGCAGTCATACTTAGTGCAAAAATAAAAAGCCTTATCCAGACCAAAAAAGCACAAACTCCCTCCCCACCCCACCCAGCCCCCAAGAAATCAGCTCTCAGTAAAAGTATATGAATGCCCCTAAAAAAGGGGGATTTGCAGTCTCCCAGCCACACTTTCACATGTCTCGTTTTCTCTCCTCCCAGTCAATGTGGAGATCTCATTAACAGATAAGATAGGACGTTTATCAAAAACAAAGTCAAATGACAGAAATCAGAAAGAAGACAAGCCATTGTTTGGGGGCTGCAGAAAGAAGAGAGAACTAAATGGATACAGCAAGAAAAAGTCAGTAGTGGTTTTACACAAAGTCATCTGATGCAAACTTTGCAAGGGCACACCTTGCAAAGGGCATGTGTGTGGATAAAAAAACTAAAAAGCTTCCCTGTTCCAAATATACAGTCCCTATTTTAACAATTCCCAAGCTAAGGTTCTGTAGTGCAATCAACTTTTCAAAGTGGCAGCTCTCTGTGGCCACCCTAAACAATTGGGCAGATCAACACTAACTTCAGTTTTCTCCTGCTCACGTAGGCACACACGTGCATGAACAACTCCCTATTCCATTCGGCAAATTCTTGGGGATATATACATATAAAGTATTTTTTTCACAGCCCATCTAGGGCTATGGTGGGAAAAGCAGGAATTTTAATGACAGGCATATAAGCTCTTAGGTACCTCAAAATGGAAACTTAAAAGGAAAACAAAATAAAGCTCACTAATTACAATGGCAAGGAGGTTACTGAATCCAAATCAGCTCATACCTCCCCTAGCCAGTAAAACATCTGCCAGGGCTTGCCACTCGTTAAGATACCACTTGGGAAAACACAAAAATGACTTTGGGGTATTCACCAGTTTGGAGGTTATAACTTCAACTTGTACAGTGACAAGAGCCTCCATCAAACCTTTGTGACTACTGGAAAGGAGTGTGGGGAGCCACTAAAACAGTGTAAGAAGCCATAACAGGGGAGGAGGAGCAAGAAAGGGAAATGTATGGAAAACAGAACACATCAGGGCAATGCTGCTGCTGCTATTCTAATCTCTTTGTAATTGCTCAGTGTACAGAGGAATACTGCATGCTGCTTCCTTTGGGCTCAGGCACATGCTTCCTATTACCTTCTGCCTCTTCCCTCACTCCCAGCCCCTTGTTGAAGATGGCAGCCCACCCCAGAATGTAAACGAAAGCAAAATACCAACAGATAACCCAAATTACAACCAAGAAGCAATTTTCTCATTTTTCCTTCCCTTGCAAAGATACTGTGTCCTTCTCTCCAGGCAGGTACACTGTGTCATCCACATGCATGGAAACAAGGAAAGAATGTAAGAGAAAGAATCTAAATAGGGGTGCAGTGATCTTGAATATCTACCTCCAAACCAAACAAATGCCAGGCTGCAAGGACTTTTGCTGTTTATCTTTACCAATGGGCCTATAATGAAAAATTAAGAGCACATAATGGAATCACTAGGCATGGCAAAGGGACAGCACCTAAACCCACTGTCTCTGGGTGCAGAGCTACTGTGGTGCGTCCCACACCCGAGCATACATGAGACACAAAATGAGTAACACTTGCTAGCTGTTCTGTAAAGTCTACAAACTTCAATTTAGCCATTATAATCAGCAGCAATGAATTTTTTTGCTCGTCAGCTGCATGTACTTCAAGGGGATCCTTCCTTTTTGTTGAAATGCTGTTCACACTATCTATTCTCCTGCACACACAATGCAGTAGCACTTTTTAAAACACCTACCAAAAAGGTTGATGTATAGTCTGAATTTACAGTTATGCAATCAGACATTATAAAGAAACAACTTTATTTTACTCATGTGAATATGTGACTACCATAACAGAAAAGGTATGGCCAGGGCAATTCTGGGTAAAGCAGCCTGAAACCTGGAATGAACTCCAAATATCCAATACCCAAATGCTTTTACACTGTTCTGGCAATAGAAAAATGACATGTCAAGGGTGTAAATTAGGGAAAAGGGACTGCTATGAACCATGTATCTACATTACCTGTTGTGGCTCACTATTTAATTACTTAAAATAAACTTACAATCACCAATCAAACCCAAAGAAAGACTCAAAGCTATTTAGGACTCTCTGAGTAAAGGAAGATCCAAGCCTTGTATAGAGGGAAGCAGCTACCATGCTTTGTAGGACTTTCTTGTATTAGGTCTCCCAGCAAGAAGGAGAGACAGTATAATCACATAGCCCTTAAAACAGGCAAAGTCTGCCTGATGGAGTGAAATCAAACCTTGAGTCAGTTTTATGAGGAGTAAAAACTTTGGGCAGAAACAGGCTAAATTTTGGGGAACAGTCCTGTGGCATCTTAAATAAAGTATATGAAACTATTTTTTAGGACTATAGCTTTCTGTAGGACTACATATGCTTTCTCTATCAGAGAAAATGGACTCAAGTCAACAAGAGGGCACGTGAATCCTGCCTGCAGAATGTGGCCTGCAGAGTATCGGTCCAATCAGTTTTCAGGATTAAGCATGGACCTCACTGATGCTGGCAAGCAAAGTCATGCAGTATGTCCTGCCTGAACTGAGCAGCCTTTTTATATTATGTTTGACAAACAAAAACTCATTACGGGTGGAGTGAACGGGAAACCACTAATTTTCGAATTTAACTCATTGTAAGGATTTCTTTGAATCTGAACTTTTGAGCAAGGATCTAGAGGGAACTGATTGTTCAGGGCATACGAAATTGGGAATGAATTCCAGATTTAAAGGACTCCTACGAGTTTCACAGCAGTCCAAGCTACATCCTGGCATTAGGACAAAGGAAATAGGACACCCCGAAAGACAACGAAGCTTGTTGAAGATACTTGTGAAGAAATAGGTCTGACTCCAATAAATGTGGTGACACTTCTTTCACCAATAAATAGGAACTATAAATTGTTTACAAGTCATTAATACATAAGAAAAAAAAAAAGAGCAGCAGGAGATACTGGAGATTCAGTCTTTTCCTCTAAGTGGCACAGGTGAAGAGCAAGTCCCTTGTATGGAGTTCAAGCATCTCCCTCTCCTGGGAGGCCCCCTGTCTTTGGTGCAAACACCCCCAAAGTGGGGGACTCCCCTCTTATTTAACCTTGCAGCAAAGAGCTTTAAAATCCCTTTCTGTCCCAGCACATTAGCACAGAGCAACATTCTCTTAGTACAAGGTTCTCCCTCTCGTGGTGACAGTGTTACCTACTTCAACTGTTGTGTTCCTCAAAAGCTGTACAAAACAGAAAAGAAGTGCAAAAAGGAGCTAAATATAAATGCTGCTGACCACAGAATCATGAGACCATTGCTTGCATCAGCCCTGGAAGTCTACTTGGTCAACGAGGAGATGGAAAATGCAAGTAATAATGAAAACCATATACTAGAATAAAGCTAATATTTGGACACAGTCTTGCCTTGATGTTTATATCATTCAAGGAAAGTTGCCAATGCAAGAATCTATAGAACTGTAAAACTGATATCACCTCTGGTTTTCTCTCTCCTTAGAAAAGCAGAAAATATGCACATATGAAATGAGTTTCTTAGAACATCGCAATTCTCAAGATCAGTATTTCTTCAGAGAATGAAAAAGAAAGGATACATGTTCAAAAAAAGCAAGATTTCTGGAATCACAAATGACTGTCTTTTATGTAGAAGATATGTTAAAATAGTGTTCACCAGCTGATTATTTTGTTAGTTTCACTTTCCCTTAGGCAATTGTATCTGTACACACTGCGTTCTAAAAGTACAATCTCTAGTGTGGATAATCTACCTGTTTGGTACCATCCTCTTTGTAAAACCACTTCTTAGCCTAAAAATATAAACTGTAAACTGTATAACATGCAAAATGAATTGAGGTGTTTAAAAAAGCATTAGGGAAAATAAAAGGCAACAAAGAAATTAAATCAAGAAACACATTAAACTAGTATTTATGCTAAATGAATTACTGAACCTTACAAAGGATTAGCAAGGCAAGTGTGGAATGGGTATGCAGCCATTTAAATGATCTGGTATTCTCAGTCAAGTGAGAACACTCTCTACAAAAATATGTATGATTCAGCATTCAGTCAAAGGAAAAGGCAAAGAGCATGGTCAGAAATTGTGGACCACTGAATCAGCACTCTGTTGCAGCAGCTAACTGGAATTTGGGAAATGGCACCTGTTTGGCTTAATGGGACAAAGCCCATCCTTCATGTAATAATCTAGTTTTGTTACCTGCATAACTAATATTGAGAGGATAGTCTCCTCCTTCCCTTACAAATGGGTATACACAGAGTAAAGAAAAGCCAGACTTAGAAATCACTGCTGGAAGACCATATCTTTTATACTGAGAGTAGAAAGAAAAAGAATGTGGTAGTGGCCTCCACGTATGTGCAAATGGCAGATGACAGGAGACTGTTAGGAATGCCGGCACTTGATAATTCCCATTCTTGAAGTTCTCATTTTAATATCCCAAGCTGTGGCATAGGTAACTCTTTCCTTCTCTTCTTACTCCAAAATAACTTGACTGATTTGCAGTGACACAGATTTGCTCATTCTCAGTGAAAATGGTTTGTAACTGATGTGATCATCTCTCATTTCTTCCAGTCTTCACAGTTAGGAGAAATGAGACAAAATGAATACCTCCTCCACAACCCTCATCCACTTGATTTTGCACATTTTCATATAGGAGTGATATGTTAGCCACCAAAGGAATGAAAGTAATCTGAATTAGATGTACCTGAATTAGAAAAGCAAACATGAATTTCCATGCTCTCATAAGTTTGCACTCTTACTAATTTTGAACCAAGGCTTGCTGCCTGGGCCATCTGTTGCAAGGTGAGAATACAGAAAGGACACCCAGAGTCATGAGGCTTGGGTATCAATCAGCTGTTCCTGGGCTATTTGGATCTAGATGTTGACATATCCCCAGTGACATTTTTTCAGCAGTTCTGTGGTGACAAAGTCCAGTGGGACTGACCCAAAATTCAAAACCAACAGGAATGTACTGTGAAGATGGTAAAGGGAACATTCACTTAGAAAAAACTTATGAACTGAAATGAAAGTTTTCAGAAGTTGTTTTCATTTGAAAAAGGAGTGATCAAGTGGATAAGTAAGGATTCAATTGGAATATATTAATAGTTGTGGATGGAGGTATTTCTTATTCAAGTCCTGGCCACATTATGTGTAATGTTTCTTCCACCCACCCTAGTGCAGAGGGTAATTTTAGGAAATCTTAAAACTTTAAAGAAACAGGATTTGGAAGGAGTGAAAGACCACTTTCGGCATCTTTCTCCAAGGCTAGGAATGGAAGAGGAAAAGTCTGACATACACTTTTACAAATGAAATAACAGGACATCTTAGAAGAGAACTAATAGATAACCTTATTTGTCTTGATTAATTGTTCTTCTGATATGAAAGGGTAGCAGGGAACAATCTCTAATTTTTTGTAGAGCCTAATACTGTTTTACCTTTTCTTTAAAAAAATTACTTTTCTACATCTTACTACATAGAGATTTTAAAAAAGCCTGAAAAAATGCTTGCAGAGACAATAAAGAAGCCAATAATATGAAAAAGCACAATAGAGCTGTAATAATTATTGGTAAATGCTTCAAACAGCTGCAGCAGTTGATTGGATTGTGAATGATACATGTGAAAAATTATTTTTCTATGATCGTAGGCAGATGCAAAAGTTAAATGATTATACTATGTATATATATTGATATAGAATTGCTATATATATTGTGTACTGTATGTTCTAGCTTTCAGAAATACTGTATTGTAGTGTACTGTACTTAACTAAGCAGATCTAAATAGCAACTTGTCATTTTCCACGAAGTCACTAGTACTGTTAACAAAAACCAAAAAGTCTATTTTCTCCAGTAAAAGAAATACATACTGTTACAGTCACAGACATTTTGACTATAGAGTGACAATGTACATTTAACCAAAGGAAAACCCCAAACCAAAATAAAAATCTCACCTGAAAATCAATCAGCCAAAACTGTTGCATTATTGTTTTATTCAAAAGGGGAAGGGATATGCCACCAATCTAAGAAGAAGAATAATTACTCACATTTTTATGACTGAAAATGAAAGAAAAGAAGGTATCCCACTAAATCTTTAATTACCCTTTCTGGAACAAGGAAAATCCCCTAGTTAGGCAAAAGACTTAAAAGAATAAAATGCTGCTTTCAGGGCTAGCATGATACCAAAATAGGCAGCTGTAGTTAAAAATATTCATCCCACTAACTAAATGGGTGCAAAATGAGTTCTAGAAATCCTGCAGCTCTCATGGATTACATACTGAATAATCTCACTGGCTAATTTTTTTTCTCCTCCTGAATATCTATCTTCTAGACACACTAACCATGATCCTGAAAACATTTTGGTAAAGACCAAGGGAGAGAACGTTACTTGTTATTTGTTAGTGACTGCACATTTGGAATGGATTACTCAATCAACATGTTCCAGAGTATGTGAGGTGGGGGAAGAGCTGTTTGACATGGTGCTTTGGAAACTGGAGACTCCAGACCTGGAATATTTTAGAGAATTATCAATATATTGTGCTGCTAACTATTTAAAGGCTGGATAATTTTTTACTGTTCTTTTTAAGGGAGCAAACAGGCAGGTAATTTTGCTTGGATTTCATTCCTTTGTCAGGAAAACACATTGAAATTCAATGTAAATGAGTGACTGAACTCAACAGTATTGTTCTAGGGCTATCATCCTCCATGGATGCCTCTCTCTGCTAGTGAAGCCTGCTGAGATGAACTGTTTTATTTATTTTGTAGCTGAATGACCACATAAGGCTCTGGGAGGTACACTTCAGCCTTCCCTTCAGAATGTGTATGCACAAAAATATCCTGGACCAGACTTGGGTGTCACATTTTCAATGAGGGCAAACATCTAATTTGGGCAAACATCCAGCTAAGGGCATCTGGCTAACAGAATGCTTTTTATGAATATATGTGTGCATACATAGTGTATGAATAGTGTACTTGCTTTTCATTAGAGTCATGTACCAATGCTCCAGAGTTAATGACACAATCCTTGTTTCATCTAAAGCTTTCACTGCATCTAAACCATGCCTGCCCACACAGTCAACTAGCAGCCTGTCTGTAAAGCCAGGAGGAGATAACTGGCTCTCCCTGCACATGCACACATCCACATGCACACTCAGACATACAACTGCATGCACACACACACACACAGGTCATATAATTTGATTTTACTCAAACATCCCATAGGTACCAACAGTCTACGCAACAAATGAAAGTGAAGGACTAAATGGGAAAAATTAAAGTTGGCAGTTGGGTGACTGGAATCCTCTTTCTTGAATGTGATGATCCTCTCTAATCAAGTGTATATTCAACATGAGGGCTGAACTTCTAGGGGGCTTTATATGGTTTAATGAAGAATATGGCAATATCCAGGTGGCCAAAAGAGAAGAAGCAAAGTGAAATAGAAAAGGTTCCTATTCAACATACAGATCTTGGAAAGGTATCTGTCCATTTTGTAGGAAAAAGATCTCAGAAAGGTATCTGCCTGTTTTGTAGGAACAGGACACTGCAGAATCAGACAATTGAGAACAACAATAAGTACCTAACTGAACTCTGCACATTCCTCAAGTGCCACTGTGAACTGGGCAAAAAAATCACCCACAAGCCAACAGTAGGAAGACTGAACACTGTAGAAGTCTGCAGTTCTGTCTGGAAAATACCTAAAGCAAGCAATGCTTTGTTACACTGGTGCTAGATTTTCCATCAGGAAAGGCTCCAGTGGGGAACTCATGAAAGCATATGGGGTACTGGAATACCTAAGCCCAATGTTACAGAGAGCATTTATGAGGGATGCATGGAGTGTGGCTGCATGGCTGTGAAGGAAATTTCATAGCTCAAAGAGGGCTCAGGTGCTAATAAAGTCTGCATGAAGAGTGAAAACAAGAATGTCCCTATGGGCTGAACTGGGTAGAAGTTCTCACATGTGATGGGATATTGGTAGTTCTTTTGTTTGTGTAATGGTATTGCTGCAGCAAAAGGATATTTTTAGAATATGCTTTTCTTAAAAGGAATCACAGCTAAACTATTCAAAGGGGCTATATTGATCTGCAGTGACATGCATGCAATCCCAAAGGTGCCAATACAGATTGCACTGAAAGACATTCAGAACAGAATTTGTTCCTTGAAAGAAGCTTTTCACTGGATTTTCTCTCATGAATTTCACTGGCATTGGAGAGACTGGAGTCAAATCACATAGCCTTACCCCCATCTTATTAATTTGATTTAGGAAGAGCAATTACCCTCCAGTGTTTGACAGGGAGCTGATGCTGACCAACCAATCAAAAGTAGATTACTTTGGAAGAGGAACAAACTTGGAGCTGTAACTGAAGGTAAGAAACAGCAGAAAAGCACCATCCAATATGAAGAGACCACTATGCCTCACTATTATTCCTTCTTCCCTACCCTTTCAAAGAGGAAAACATGACCTATTTTGTAATAAAATTGGCATTTTCAGCATCTTTCAGATGGAATTTTGTTATATATAACAAACATAAGCACACTTCATACTGCTCAGATGTATTTCTGTTTTAAAGCAATTGTCTATGAGGCTGTAATGTATTTGAGGCTGTAATGTATCTACTTCCCTAGGAAGTACCTTAATGTTCTTTGCTTTTTGAAAGTGGTTGAGGACAAATGTGTAAATTAGGGTGTTAAAATACAGTTAACAAAGTAATTAGAAGGCTCCACAGAGGGATCTGGAAAAAAAGGGGGTTGCTCTCTTGAACTACCTGAAAGGAGATGGTAGCCAGGTGGGGATCAGTCTCTTCTCCCAGGTAAAAAGTGAAAGAATGAGAGGATATGGCCAGAAGTTGTACCAGGGGAGGGTTAGACTAGATATTAGGAAAAATTTATTGACTAAAAGGGAGACAAAATTGGAACAGGCTGCCCAGGGAAGTGGTGGAATCACTGCCCTGGAAGGGTTCAAAACACATGTGGATGTGGCACTTGGGCATGTGGTTGAGTGGTGGGCTTAGCAGAGCTGGGTTAACGATTGGACTCGATCTCAGAGGCCTTTTCCAACATTAATGATTCTCTGGTTCTACGACTGCTTTGCTTACCTCAGAGCTACACTCCTTTTCCTATGGGAAACATGAAGAGTCTCTTTGGGCATATGTGGCTATGCACAAAAATCCCAGTTCACTGACTTCGGGGAAAGTCACGTAGAAGTCAAGTGAAGTTCATGTAGGTTTGGCAGTGGAAAGTATGATCATGTGTAACATGAAGAACTGTGTTATAGCATCAGGGTTCTGCTTGTCTTGATCTGGCCTCTTTTATTTGAAAAGCTATTAATGAACAATTCTAGGGGAAATTGGCATTTAAAAACAATTATTTGCTTTTCTCCTGAAATAACTTTGCTAGAATGATGTGTAGAATATATTTGACTCCTTCTATTTTAAAATAAACGTAGAAATTCTTTGAGTTTCCAGTTGCAGCATGAATAGTGAATTAAAGCACATTATGGGTTCAATTTACTTTTTAATCTTACTCACAGTACATCAGTAATCTCTGCCTCTCCTATACTTGGGACTCTTTCTTAATGCCTGTGAGTCAAACACTACTGCAGAGGCTAAAATATGAAAAGATCAGCAACACTGCTAAATATATAATGAAAAAAAATCGATTAATATTTAACTTTGCATTTTTTTCACTAGAAACATAATTTGAAAATTACAATTATCTAACAGTATTCTGTTAGATGTACTGTTAGATATCCTCTCTTACTCAGATAGGATGTTTGTCCAGATACAGGCATACATATATAGGGAAATAATTTTTTTGTTTACCAAAATTGTGCATTTGCATAACTCTGCTCTTTCCACTTTAGGTACTCCTGATCTATACCAGAGAGGGAGCAAAAATAACAACAATGAATACATAATATTTTCTCAGTTCTTAGAGGTGCTAATATAATTGATTAGTTATCAGCACTGGGAATAATTAGACTGATATACACTGATACCTAACACATCTTGTTTCTCATTTACACATGCTCTTAGAAAAACAAAACAAAGATTCCCCCTTGTGTTGCCTTATAACAATAGGTCCAAGAGAGTTAAGTATTCCTCTTTTTCAAACAGGTTGTGTCCCTTGTGGACCAAATTTCTCAGTTTTATACTAGAGAAGGCATAACCCACATTTTTGTTTTGTCAGTTTAAAGAATATGCATATACCTAAAACTTCCTCTGTATTTCCCAGCTTAGTGGTCTGTGAAAATATGGGGGCTCCTTTGCTCTGGCTGAAATGAACTGGATCACTGAGTAGCTGTAAAGGAAACTAGCTGAGAGCTTATTACTTCTTGCATGACAAATAAGGTGAACAGCAGTGAGAACACTGACTTGGCATGGCCAGAATCAGCTGAGGACGTGTATCCAGCATCAGGCCACTTCCATGCACTTGCCTGCCTTGCTGGCCATGCTACAGACATTTGGCATTTTCAGCACCTGCCCCTCTGCAAGGCCTTTATACCTGCATTTGGTTTCTGTCAGCAGGACTATCAAGTGCTGGGAAAGGTGTTCATTGCATTTACAAACTCAAGATTCCAGACTTGATGTATTATCTGTAGTTTCACTCATAAGCCCTTTTACAGCAGAATTCTGATTGTTTAGGGGTCAGATAAAGACAAACCTTCTGGGAGGAGGCTCAAAACCACTCAGGGCCAAGTACTCATCACTTTATACCTCCTTCATGAATTTTCACAGCCAGTATAAAAACAAATCAGGGCATGTGAAAAGCAGCTATTTTGCTTCAGGCCCATCAGATACTGCTTCAGTTAGGCTACCTGCTGACTCTTTATTATCATGTTTATTCCAATGGCTCAGAGGACCTGAATGCTGAACTGAAAGGGTTGATTATCAAGGCCTAGTCTTTCTTGGCAGAACAACCATTAGGTGCTGATTTGATATTATAACAGAATTATAGAATGGTTTGGGCTGTAAGGGTCATTAAAGATCATCTAGTTCCAATCCCCCTGCCATGTGCAGGGGACCTTACACCAAACCAGAGCCCATCCAGCCTGATCCTGAACACCTACAGCCCACACCTTCTCTGGGCAACATGTTTCAGCATCTCACCACCCTTATCATAAAGAATTTCTTCCTAATATCTAACCTAAACCTATACTCCGTCAGCTTAAGGCCATTTTCCCCAGTATTATCACTACACGCCCTTGTGGAAAGTCCCTCTCCAGCCTTCTTGTTGGGTTCTGGATGGCCTATCTGGACCCTTCTCTTTTCCAGGCTGATGCTATTTTTTCCTTTTGAGTGGCAAGTAAATTTCAGCAGTGAGAGCTGGAGGATTTCCTTAGCATAGGGCTGTCAGAAGGGTCACAGATCTAGGCATACTGAAGGTCTGATTATGTTTGAAATGGTTTGGGTGCTTCTGATTTTGGACTGGACTCAAGACCCTGCAAAGAGTATGTCTTGCACCTTCTCCCTGTGGAACTTGTTTTCATTACTAATGGAGACAGGAGATGTTGGGATAATACTCACTAAGAGACTTGTTCTTCCACCATGGGAATGATCCAGCATTAGTCAAGTAGCTCAAGGTTGACTGAACTCAGTGGGGTTGATAAGAAGTGGGATGCTGATGGTATGTGGGTTATTACTCAATTCTCCTTGGAGGAAAAAGCAATTGAAAGAAGAAAAACAAGTTCAGCTTGGGCTCTCTGATCTTAGAGCAAAGGGAAGTCTCATTCACTTAGAAAGCCAGTTAAATGCCACTGTCCCCTATTACCTCACTGGGAACTTGAGCTATTTTTGAAGGTAACAGCATGGGCCAGAAGTGGGCCTAGTGAGAGCACAATGGATGTTGAGAAAGTGTCCTCAGAGGAGTTCCTGCAAAACACCTACACCTATTTCCTTTAAGAGAGACTATTAATATGGGTTTTCTGAGAGGAGGGACCAGACTGAAATGTCATATTACAATTTGAAGACTGGTTACTATGCTGCTAGATTCCCATTATTTATGAGTTGTGCCTGCCAGTACCCTGCAAGAGATCCCTGCAGGAGAACCTCACTAATGCACCTGTCCCAGACACACACATGGACACACTCAGGAGCTGTCCTCTCCTTGCTAATCAGCAGACACTGAGCTTGTAGTCCCACATTCCTTGTGGATTCAGCTCCCCAGAGAGAGGCAGACCTCAGCAAAATGGGCAAGAAAGTTAAATTTTGGTTCTCTGATTTGTGATTTTATATAAGCATAAGGGTGTTTCAATGAACAACAAAATAAATTTGAAAAGGAATCATTTCAACAATGTGGCAATTAACCTGAGGAACTCCCTTCCACAGGACAGCATGGAGGCCACCTAAAAATTAGTAAGCTAGGTCTTTGAGAATTATCTGCCACAATATATAATTTTTATATGGAATAAAAAGGTAAGCCATAAATTTTTATGTCTTTAGGTTATAGGCAAATACAAATTTTAATTGTATTTATATGTATTTTATGTGCAGAAATAGCTAATGAGTATTATATAATAAATCTTCTCCCTTAGGCTTATTGCTTTGTAATAATCCAACACAGATCTTTCACCTCCATTCAAATCATCTCTAACTTGCCACATGGCAGAGATGCAGTACTGGGTGAGATGGACCACAGGGGAGATCTGCTCTGGCTAGTCCTACATTTCCAATTCACTTCACCAGCCTCAGCAGCAGTAAGAGAAGGCACTTCTCATTCACTCTAAGGCTTCCTTTATTGCACTTCTGCCTTGCAAAGAGACCTTGGCTAGTAAGCTTGAACTCATGGTCTATTTAATGTCCTTTTCCATTACCAAAGCAATATAAAGAGAGCTTTAGGGAAAGTGAGAATCAAGCTCAAGGAATGCAGGATATTGCATGCTTCAACAAAAGGTTGTGTGCTACAGTCTGCTTTTTCTCATCTGTATCATTTCAACAGGTGTTTTGAAGGAAGCCATTCAAGCATACTGAGATAGATCCGCTCAAAAATTGTCAGCAGCAGTTTCCAGATCACTGTGACTGCTATTCTTTTTGCAAAGGCATATTGTAGCAATATATGAAGCTTGAATATACCTGTAACATTCAGATATTATAGTTGCTTCCAAGTAGCCAATAAGTATTTCAAAGATGGGAGGAAGAACTGCCAAAGAGAAACTAACTTTTTAAAAGATAAAGGGGACTATGTCTAAGCTTCTAAATTCAGAGTGACCTGACAAGCCCTTTCAGCTACATTTGCAGTCATGCTGTAAGTTGCTCCACGTTTTACAAGATCAAGTCTGGAAGTCCAACAAATCAGTTTATATTACAGGCAGTCATTTGTGAAGACATAGGCCCAAATTCTTTGACAGGTGTTTTAGAATTCAATCTAGTATGCCTTAACCTTACTTTAGGAACTATGTTTATTTTTTCAAATTGTCATCATTCATTCATTCATTCATTCACTCATTTATGCATTCATTCACAACTTATCTTTAATTCACTTCAAATATATAAGACCTTATAAAAATTTGCATTTCAAAGATAATGCTTTGATTTAGGGAAGGATGAAAACCGAAGGATTAAAAATTGGATAGTATTTGGATTTTGGTGGATGTAGACCCTGATTCTTATTTCCTGTTAACTGGCATATCTCTTCTGGTATCAGAAGGATATTCCAGAATATGCTACATCTTGACTACAGTTCACTAGGTTTACAATGGCAAATTAAACAGCTTTTCCCCAGACCTCAGATGACAAATGAGCAGCTACATATTTGTAAGCTGAGTAAAATTCTCCACTAGTTCTTTATGTGGGAGAATATTCTTTGATACTAAAGATCTCAGAAAGAACTCTCCTTTCCCCAGAGAAAATCCTTCAATCCTTTTGTCTAGGTCTGCCTTCCTCATTTTCTTCTGCACCCTATTCTCCAGAACCTTTATTTTCTGTATAGATTTAGTGTGTCTAAATGGCAGATATCCATTCTCCCTCTCTGTGTTTTGGGCTTTGTCTTTTCACGTCTTGATTTGCAAACTAGCATTGCTTTTACCAGTGTGGTTATTAGAACAGTATTTGTTAACTAACTCTGTGCTGCTTCCCCAGCCCCTTGAACTACCCAAACAAGTTGGTAACAAAGAAAAGACGTTACCACATCAAAGACTCAATTGCTCTGGCACTCACCTCAAAGTCTCTCTATGCTGCATATTGTAGCCAAGAATCTGGGCTTCAGCATTTAGGATCTGCTGAACAATACCTTGCAGGGTAAAGAAAGATTCTGAGATTGAACCACCTGTCAGGCTTTTTTCCCCAAATAAATGGTAATGGAACAGGCATAGAACATGTGGATGAAGTTACCTGTACTGAATCCCAGGTGTCTGACAGAGAAGCCGCAGGTGTAAAGAACATGCAAAACTGTAGATGGAGGTCTACCAAGTCAATACTCAGAAAGTTGTCCAGCATAAAAGAATGTCTCATGTGAAACGCTCAGTGTTCACAAGCAAAAAGTTCTGTAAACTTAAGAAAGCTTAATTTAAATATAGACACGAGTAAAAGCTAAACTAGCAATTTTTCTTTTTTTTTCTTTTTGCATATTTTTGTTAGGTGCTTCTTCTCTGCCTAAAATATGAAGTCCAGAGTGCAGTTGGTGTTAAGTCCTCACATGGATTTCAAGCAAGACAAAGATAGTGCCTTTGATAGTGTTACTGATCCAACTGAACTAAGGACCCACGTACTTTGGGAGTTGGCTTTAGGGGAAAAATTCTTACACAGATACACAGAAGACAACTCGGGAAAACACCAGTCCAAACACAATAAAACAAAATACGAAACACCAACATATATATGCAGATCAGGAATCAATCTTTCACACTCATCCTACATTCCTTTCATAGCTTTGTCTATGCAGAGAATGCAGGATGTGGCCCTTCAGTCAGACCTTTTGCAAATGAAGGGAAGATAATTTGCAATGGTAACGTTTTAAGTTGTTTTGGCATCAGCACAAATTATCTGGGGCAGGATCAGATTCCCACACAAATATGGAAGCTCTCTAGCGAGCAAGGCAGGGATGAGAGAACAATACAGCAGA
The DNA here is from genome assembly GCA_013397295.1 of Polioptila caerulea. NCBI lineage: Eukaryota > Metazoa > Chordata > Aves > Passeriformes > Certhiidae > Polioptila > Polioptila caerulea. Next base: position 164,856 of record VYXF01003052.1, read on the forward strand.
TTAATTCTTGTCCAGTGACCAAAAAGAAGGGAAAGCCTAGTTATCACACACTTCCAAAACTTTCATTACTTTTTCAAAGAAGAAAGAGTACAGTTTATATCATCCCCAAAACCAAGGGAACATTGCTAGAAAAATCTCTTTCTCAAAAGGAAATGTCCTTCAGCAGAAATAAATTCTGAGATAGAACCAAAAAAGAAACAACAGAATCTTGGTAAGAGCCAAAAAGAGAACCACGTAATTAAAAAAGACAAAGTAGCAGTTCAAATGATACTGCAGGATGCACAAACACTAGTAGATAATCTCACAGATGACTTCACAGAGCCCCTCATCGACCCAGGTAATTCTTGATTCCATTAGAAAACAGAGAGAATAATACTAGAAAAGAAAATTAAGAAAACATTCTTCCTCTTTTTTTAAAATAAGAATCAAGATCATTTCCCCTCCCCCCCTCTATCTGGAAGCAGGTTAGCTAACCTTAACAGTCTCAATTTAAAATAAAATATATATTTTTATATATATTCATATATATAATAAAAGAGAAGATATTAGTGGCAGTGTATGCAGAACAAAAAAGAAAACAAAGAAAAATTACTTTTAACAATCTCACTTTTTTTGTTTTTTTACACAAATACTGTTGTAAATATATTAAAAAAATCAGCATTCTATCTGGTAAACGTCACTTTTGCCCCTCTATAAAATTTTGAATTAAAAAAGTCCCAACAACTCTTTTTTTAATTATTATTCCCCTCCCCTCCCACCCTCTATTCCTCTTTCTTCCACAAGAATAAATCCTGATGCAACTTTTTTTTTTTTTTTT
>VYXF01003052.1:165694-229873 GCA_013397295.1 Polioptila caerulea
AAAGATTGTGGGAACTAACCCTTCTCTTGTACCTAGATCCATAGGTTGCAACCTCCGATATCTTTGATTTTCCTCTGTGTTTCTCTTTGCCTTCTGTGAAAGTCCCTCTTGATTGTGCTGAGGCCCTGTGCTCAGCGAAGACACTGAATAAATTACAAAAAAGCCACCGTTGCTCGTTGTCTGAATCTTCTTGGTTTCTGCTATAAGGTGGTGGTGGTGGTACGAGAAAAGCAGCGGGGAAGGGTGCGCAGAGACAGCGTGGGATGGAGCAGAATCCAGGTGAGGAACCTCTGATTCTTTTTCCTCACCCTGCAGGGACTCCACACTATCCAAGCCACACTGCCTCGCATTCCCCTCAGCCCTTTTTGTGTGTTTGTGGATGCGTGTGTGTGAGAGAAAGCAGACACGTGGTGGAAACCAGCAGGGTCTTGTTTCCTCTGGTTGCTGCTCAACCAGAAGCAAAATATTCCACAGTTCTAACTGGATACTGTGAAGTCCAAAAGCGGTCAGCAATGTGAATTGTGTCCATTGAAACACTGCAAGCGGTGTACTTATAATGACAGTAGGCCTTGTAGATTTGTAATATATTTTGTTTTGTTTCTTTATTTGTAGTGCTCTTCACAAGTGAGAAAAAAGATTTTTTTAAAATTATTTTTCTGTCTGTTTTTTAAATTTTTTTTGTGTTTTTTTTTTTGTTGTTTGCTTTTTGTAGTAAAGAAGGGTTGTATTTAGAGGCCAGTAGCTAGAGATCCAACCAGTGGAGCTCATGAAGCACTACCTGGCCTTAAGGCCACCATCCGAGGGAGACTGGGAAAATTATTATTCACCCAGCCTCCGGAAATGTAATGTACCAGCAGGCAAAAAACAGTTCTTCATGTAGTACAAAAAAAAAAAACAAAACGAAATGAACCCAAAAAAAAAGGAGGAAAATAAAGGTAAAAATGAAACAAAAATAATTTCTTAAATTCTAGTGCCATAGCTTTTTTTGTTGTTTCTATTTTTGTTGTTCATAACAAAGAGAGAGAGAGAGATTCTACTTATCCGTCTGACACATGCATCCTCATGTGGTCATTGAAATGCTCGATTTGGTCAAACTTAGCTGGACAGACAGAGCAGACGTACGTGGTCCCCTCCGTGCAGGCCACCACGCCGGCGGGGACGGCCCTCGCGCCGGTGCCGGTGGCTCCAGGCGTGCCGTTGGTGGCACTGTGCAGAGCCACATGCCTCTCCAGCAGGGTCTTGTGGGAGAACTTCTTCTTGCAGATGTAGCACTCGTAGGACTTCTCCCCGCGGTGGAGACGCATGTGCACGTTAAGGGAGCTCTTCTGGGTGAAGCGCTTGTTGCAGATACTGCACTGGTAGGCCCTCACGCCAGTGTGTGTCACCATGTGTTTGATTAGGTAATCCTTCAGAGAGAAGGAGCGCCAACAGATGCTGCATTGGTGTGGTTTCTCACCTGCCCATTACCAATGAGAGAGAGACAGAGAGAAACAGACAAAAAAAAAAAAAATCATAAAATTAAACCAGTTCGGTGGAACTCTTTGCAATAAACTAATGGTAGCTCTCATGGAGGGTCTTTGGAGTCGTGCTCTGGCTAACAAAGAGTAAGCCTGTTAATCAGTGTGTTTTGACACACAACATTTTTTGCAACCAGAGGTTTCAAAATGCTTTACAAAGGGGGCTGTAGGAATTCCCTATCCACACACAGTAAAAAGGAGCTCAGGTGATTTCTTCAAGTTCACATAGGTAGGCACTGACAAAGACAGGACTAGAATTAAAAGGTCCTGGCATCAACACACAGTTTCAATGGCACAGACTCTCCTGTCTGTGCTCCTGTCTTGCTCCCCACGCTCATCTCTAGACAGGAAGGTCTCAGCCATGCTACTTCACCTTTCAGTGCTTCCATTTCCTTACTGGCATGCAATAAAAACAGAGTCAAATCAGTGATTACCAGACAGCTGACCTGGGCCAGACTCATTTCAGTCAGATTGCTTTCAATTTCTCAAGAGAAGAGTGATAGAGATTGTCAGAGGAATCCAACACTTTGTAAGAGGTATACATTTGTTGCTCCCTTTTCTGGTTGAACATCATAGCTGAAGTACTGGAAAAGGGAACCTCAGGACACAGAATTGCCTAGGCCAGCCAGCACCATGCAAAGGGCAACCTAACAGATAAACTTCCAATGTAAAACCCAGGAAACTTGAATGATTTGACTGCCAATTAAATATAACACCTTATGAGGTAAACTAGCGACATAAAACACTCATGTAGTCTTCCACATTGCCTTGTGTGTCCAGGACTACTGTAAAACTCATTACAGAAACTGTAATGTTCAGACAAACCAGTGACTACAAGGATAAACTGGGAAAAATGCTTAGCTGAGCATATATACTGTTTTTTTCAGACTACTCTTAAATCCTCCTCATGCTCAGATTCCTGAAAGATAAGGCAGTCTCATGTTTCATGGTATCGAGCATTATTTTCATGATATGCTGCTGCACTAGTAATGTAACCAACAACCAACACCCTGAATTTAATTTGCTTTGTGAATCACATGTGGTATATTTCACATGTGGAATTCATTATCCCCAAAACTGTCAGGGATAGAGATGGTACCACAGCTCTGTAAGAACCGAAATGATCCTGTTTCACTGATTGAGAAAATTATTTTCCTGTGGTTATTCTGCAATTTCTCTGCTTTTTTTTTTTTTTTTTTTTTTTTTTTTTTCCACAGAGATTCTGCTTCCTTCTTTTTACAGTCTGTTTGGCACTGTTTTAAATCCTGAAGAGTCAATCTTCAGGGACCAAGACATGCCTGTGGTAATATATAATTCACTCATTGTATAGTGAGATTACCATATGCTACTTATACTCAATTTTAAGAGGAGATAATTAAAATGGATTAGACGTGAAAGACCTACTTTTTTATCTCCCCAAGCCTCCGTTTCTTTTTATTTCACGGTTTGCATGTATGATGTTGACATCCATGAATGAAACCCACTTGCTGCTCTTCCTGGCACTCATGAGGAGTTTGTCCCTACTTGGGGAAAGACACTTGCTCAAAGCACCAAGTCCTTCCTTTCCTGATGGCTTTGCCACACACAGTGCTGTGTGGTGTACAGACAGGCCAATGTGCTTGACACGTGATGTGGAAAATGATAGTGTGTCAGTTAGAATAACATCTGATTAACTTACAAGAGACTGATTCTATTTACGGAGCTTGTTTTTGCCTTGGGCAATATATGTCCCAGAGTTTGTAATAAGTTGGTCTCCTCCACTCTAGACCCTGTTAAGATTGTGCTATAAAAACACCTTAATTTTTGCCTGCTTATGTTCCTAAGATACACTGGCTTGTGGCTTTTTAATCTCAGCTTCAAAGCCTTCCTGGTATTTCTCCTCTCCAAAGGATTGCAAAACTTTAGTTTTTCTTTTTTGTATGCAAATTTTTGTACTTCCTAAGTGAGCACTGCAGATTCTTTATTCCCGTGATTCTTCATTTTCAAGTCAGAGAAAACTTTGCTCAGTGAATTAAATGTGCGTGTTCTTTCTTTTGCTTCTTTATTTTGTATTTGGCAGCAATATGGGATGATTAGAATAATAGAATCAGCACATCCTGAATTGGAAGGGGGAAGATGCAACATCAGCACCATGGTCCCCTTTTCCAGCCCCTGTGCTCCTGATGATGTAGGCTCTGTGGCTCTTCAAACCCTAACCCTAATGGATGCTTGGTGCTGACACTGAGGTCATGGAATCATAGAATCCTGAGTTGGAAGGAACTCCCAAGGATCATCAAAGTCCATCTCCTGGTCCTGCACAGCACCAACCCAAGAATAACACCATGACCACGAAACCATTGTCTAAGAACTTCTCAAACTCTGACAGGTTTGGTGCTGTGACCACTTCCCTGGGCAACCTTTTCCAGTGCCCAACAACCTCAACCTCAAAAGGGGGAAGAACCTTTTCCTAATACCTAATCTAAATCTACCAGGAGACAGGTTCATGCCATTCTCTTGTGTCCTATCACTGGGCAAGAGAGACCAGTTCCTGCCCCTGCACTTCCCTCATGAGGAAGCTGTAACTGCAATGAGGTCTCCCCTCAATCTCCTCTAGGCTGAACAAGCCAAGTGACCTCATCTACTCCTCAAATTACCTCCCCTCACCCCATCACCAGATTAGAAAGGTGTGGAGGCAACAATGTTGGTGCACTGCTGTGATCCCCTTGGCATGTCTTTTGCAGTATTAATCACAGTGTGATATACGGGAAAAGGCAATGGTGCCTTATAAAGTGCAGACACAGCATACACTCTAGCAATGTATTTCCACAATATTGTGGGATATATTAAAGTGGAACATGGAAAAATTGTCGGATATATAACATGGAACATGGAAAAATAGTAATCGCTAATACGTTTGCACCCATGCGGAAGAAGAAAAGGAGGTCAGTTGCTGTTGCATGGAAAGCTACACCAGACTCTAGTTTTTGGAAGCATAAAAACATACAGAGATATAGAGGCCTTTAAGTTGCTAAATTCTGGTTTACGACTAGACTCTTCCATGACTTCTCTTGCGAGCCCTCCAAACAGAAAGATTAATTCAAACATTTGCATCTCCCAAACCTTTCAGTTTTTCTGTGGATCTTTCCCAGAGCTTTGCCTGGCTTCTTTTAACAGGGCTAAGGAAAAGTCACCCTGACAGTGGGAACAGCTGTCTCCCCTCTATTTTTGTAATGATGCTGTCCAGCACTAGACAAGGTAGCAGACAGACTTTCTCTGAGGCTACACATAAAGATTATTTTCAGGAGGGTTTTCTGAAGCCTAGCTCTCTGTTGGTTAAAATGAAATTATTCTCTCAGGAGCCAGTTAGCTCCTAAATGTATTTTGAAATGATTTATCTACCCAAATCTTTCCTTGCCACCACAGCTCATTTTATAGGGCATTCTAAGACCCATACAAATAAAATATTAATTTATGATTCAAGATGCCTATCAATTTCCTTGGTTAGTATTACTTGTAGTAGCTAAGAATGTTTCAGATTAGGTCTCCCAGTACTATTCTTTATCAGACTCCAAAACCAAAGTGCAGTGGTGGGGGAAATAAAGTATCTAATTTCAGTGAAGTTATTTGTAAAAACATGTTTTTAGCTTTTAGAACAAGGATGCAAGCAGATACATTTGACTGTGTTCTGAAGGGGATATTTTTCTGTATACCAAAACTATCTGTGTAGCATTTTAGCCACTCATCCACAAGAGAAAGATGCAGAACATAAACAGACACAAAGGTAATCTTGGGATTCAGGGACTCTTGATCCTTGCAATTATACATTTTGTACCACTCCTGAGAAGTTGATCTTTTTGTATATGTACGTGTCTGCTGTAGATGTCTAGAGGAGTTTTTATTTAAGTGATAAACAGGTAAACTAAAGTTAAAAGTTTACATATGCACATGTAATGCATGTCTCTGCATCCAACAGAGAGTCATGACCTACATTCCTCCCATACTTTGGGCAATTTTTCCAGGTTCTCCTCCATGTATCACAAACCTAGTACTTATTTTAAGATCTGATGTCAACAAAGCCAATGCTTGGTGAAAGAAATATTTATTCTTTCTCTAAACTAGAATTTCTCTCCAACAGCAGAAAGAGCCAAGGGCTAAAACAAGCAAAACAGTCCTGAATCCACGATAACTCCTCCATGTAAAATACATACATATCCTTGCTCTGAAGTCTCATAACTTGACAAAGCTAGAAAAGGTAGTTTTAGCTCAGTGGCAAATATGGTTACCCATGTTATCTCAATAGACGATGAACCATGTACTAAAGCAGCTGCAGTTTTAAATGGAAAGGTGATGATGTGTTCTACATATGTTTTTAAGTATTTCCTCACTGAACCCTATGTTTCTGTACTCACAGCTAGTGATACCTCAGACTTATAGGGAGACTAGGGATTAAAAGAACAGGCTCCAGTGAAGTACAGAAAGACTTTCTGACAAAACTCCAGATTTACCTTCTTATAGTAGTATGTGAGATCTAGAAAATATGTGGCAGTGTGTGTAACATCCGGGCCTGGAGCTACTGCTTCAGCTCCACCAGTAATGAATTTGCCCTAACCTCACCAATCCTTGAGCTTAAATCCCCCCACAGCTGTAAAACCTACAGGGGGATGCCCTTTCATAATAGATATAGTTTTTCTTATAACCTTTAGTTTCCTCTCTTCCACTTAATGTTGCCTGGTACATACAGCTTGCAGGGTACAATGAATGCTAACCATTTCCCTGGATGGCTGCAAGACACATTTTACTCCAAGTGAAATGAGCTTGTTTCTGCACCATGCACAGTTAGGCCCCAATTTTGGGATCAATATGTTTCTGCAGGGACTCAACTTCAGTGCAGTAAGGCCAGGAAGTGTTCAGTGACACCAGCTCCTGGAGAAGCCCTCCCTCCTGTTTGTGCTGGGGGCTGGCAAGTTGGCAGACACAATTAGAGTCCATGGTTGTGAAGGACTTTCTGTGGCTCCATATGCAAGCCAAAGGGAAGTACTCTTACCTGTGTGTACAAACATGTGCTTGACGTAGTTCTGTTTGGCGGTGAAAGTCTTGTTACAGAGAGTGCACTCGTAAGGCTTTTTTTCGCCTTGCCCACCCGCTGTGCTGTGGCCCGCAGACGGGGCCAAGGGCTGTGGGGCTGGCAGCTGGGCAGTAAAGGTTGACAGGCCGGGCTGGGACACTGTCACAAACTGTGTCTGTTGGCCAGCTAAAGGCTGGGGCAGGCTGAAGAGAAAAGGCTTAGGGCCACTGCCAGCAGTCTGTGTGGTGAAAAGGGCAGGCAGGTAGGTGTTGCCAGCTGTGCCAATGACCTGAGTGTTGCTGGTCAGAGTCAGTGGCATCCTCAGATTGCTGGTGAGAGTTTCTGTCTGGCGTAAGTAGATCTGTGTGGTTGGCAATGGTTGGGCAACAGATGTGTTGACAGAAGGCTGCAAAGCCCCCTTTTCAGTGCTGTTATTGACTGTGAGCACTTTGCTGTCCATTTCAACGTCATTGCTCCTCTCTGGTGAGGAAGAGTTGGCATCTACATGTTGCTGCTGCTGCTGTGGCTGAGTGCCATCAGCAGGGACATCATTTTGATCTGCTTGAGAAGGTTCTTGCTGCCCGTCCCGGCCCAGACCAGCCATAAACTGCTGCTCCATGGAATCAGGCTCAGTGCCAATGGAGGAACTGACACCCGAGTCAAAACTCTCCCCTTTGGGCTCACTCTCAGTGCCTTCTGCTTGGTCAGTGTCCTCAGTGCATTCCTCAGACTCATTGCGCTCCAGGATCTGCACCCTCTGTTGGCCGTAGTAGTCATAGTCATCCTCCATCTCCTGTTTAATATGGATGTTGCCCATCAGGGTTTGGATTCGGACAGGGCGGGGTTGCTTCCGGCAGTGTGTGGTCTCTGGAGTGGTGGAGAGGTACCGCTCCATCTGCTGCGACCGTTCATGGATCCGGGTAATCCAGCTGGGGTCTTCTATGTGATGGTCCCTGGGGAGTCCCAGGGCTGTCTCATGGTGGCTGACCACAGCTCCACTGTAAAAGGAGCGCTCCCCACTGCCATTTTGCATGGAACAGGCATAGAGGGCTGAATAGATCCTGTCCACACTGTGCTGTGAATGGCTCTGCAGGTAGCCAGACTCTGTGTCAGTGCTCTGCCCCGAGGTGCCTGATTCAGGTGTTCCCCTGGGTGTCTCCTGGCCAGAATCCTGAATCACTGGGTAGACGTCTCCCACGTTTTGTGAGACAATCCTTGTGCACTCATCAATCACAGTCTTGATCTGCAGGATGCTGGCGGCTGTGAGGATTTGGAGGGCCTCCGACTGCGAGACCCGCAGCACCCCGCTGTACATGAAGTCAATGAGCTTTTGCACAGACTGGACCGACACCACTGAGGGGATCTCGATGTCACTGTAGCCCAGCAGCAGCTTGTCCTGGAAGAAGGGGCTGCCAGCCGCCAGCACGCAGCGGTGGGCGCGCAGCATGCTCCCGTGGATGCGGACCGTCACGTCACAGAAGTGGCCACGGTTGCGCTGCTCGTTGAGGGTCTCGAGCACAGAATTGCTGAAGTTGTGAAGGTTGATGCTATGAATGCGCTCTGTCATCCCCTTGCAACTGATGTTACCTGGAGCAATGCAGGTGACAAAAGCAAACAAACAAACAAAAAAGAACAGAATGAGTCTTTTTCCTCAGCAGGGCCACAGCGAGAGCTCTAGCAAGGCAGACTTCCCACTGTGTAAACAAAACTGCACTGGGAAAACCAGAGATACACAGAGGCATCGGTAAGAACATATCATTTTTGCAAGGCTACAAGTAAACTTTGGTACTCATTTCCAGAAGCTCAAGTGCTGAATTTTTGGACAAAACCAAGTGAAGACAGGTGTAGCTGGACCTAAATTCTAATCATGCTCCTGGGTCTTGGACTTCCTATCAGTTTATCTGGCTTTAAAAAGCTTAGAGCTAGCCAATTGTAAACACTGAGCACATGGATTAAAGCTGGATTTTAAACTCTGGATTGGACCTATGCCAGAAGAGATCAGAATCTGTAATGATCCTAAGTTGTTAATGCAAAGAGTATATATGAAAATATGATTTCCATCTAGATTGGTATTTTAAGGAATTGAGATCCTGTGTTTCACAGTACAGTTACTTGTATCAAAAAAACTGGCAGTCACTTTGTAACTTTTGTAAAATCCAAATCTGGTTCAAGATTTAAGCGGTAAATGTTCCTAAAATCCCACGCAGAGTTTAGTCTGGGGTTGTGGTTTAGAACATTTGCTACCCAATAGTGACAAACAGTTCTCTGAAAGAACCCAAAGCAAAAAGCTAACATGAGCTACCCCCTTCATTTTTAGTATATCCCAAGTTCTGACTTGCACCAGAATGCCATCACATAAAAACAAATGTTCTCCTGCTGTTATTTACTTGACAGAAACTGGAAAATTACAGACATTTACTCCAAGGAAGATTTTGTCTTAGTTTGGTTGAATAATCTAAATAGAGAACAGTTTAGAAAAGCATCTAACCAATTTGGATCAAGAGCCAACATAATCTTTAAAATTTATAAGTGACTAAAAAGAAATTTCTTAATCTCCCAATTCACTGTTGCCTATCTTTATCTTCCTTGCTTTCGTTTCAATGCTTTCCCATTTCCTTTCCTGTTCTTTAAATTTCCATCTATTTAGATTTTCACAGGCAGAAACTACTGTTTCACCTTTTAATTATGTAGAATCAGCTGCCCCTTGAATAGTAAACGAATAAAACACTATTAATAATATTTTTCTTAAAGCATTTGTAGTACATGCGTCACCTTGGTTTCTAGAAAATTAGACAAAGTAATGCTAAATCACCACTAGTATCACTGGCATTTTGTCTTGAATATTCCCATCGAAGATCTAACCACTCTTGACACAATAACAATAATGTGTGAGCATCCAAAAACAGAAATTTGGTGTGAGTAAGTTAAACTAGCTCATTGTCACCGTCTAACAAAGGTACAGTGCAAATAAATAGCATTGAAAGTAGCTGAAAGGCATACACTGCCTTTTAGCCCAGCAATGTTTCTCGGCTCCATGGTAAGGAGTGCTTTACATCTCATCCACAGGCAGTAGGACACTATTCACTGCAATTTGCAGGCAAATGTGGCATCCTGCCTTCTCTGCATTCTTCTTCCCATTTATTCACTACCAATGTCTCAAGCACCCTCTGTTCTGGTGGTTCAGAGAAACCACCTCGGACACAGGCAGTTATTTTAATTCTCTGAAGTAGCTGATGATTAACAGGAAGCACAAAGGTCAGGAACTGGAAATTACAATGAGGCCAAGCTGTCTGAAGAAGTCTCATGCTAACAGATGTAAACCAACCTGTACCAGAAGGTTACTAATTTCCATGTGTGATTAGCACATTGAGGTGAGGCTCACATAGAAGAAACAAGGAGGAAATCACTAACAACGTGATGGAGGTTGTGAATATCTGTCTTGTTCACAAGCTCAGCCAGGAAACCTGAGCTTCTTTATCTAATGGGACTGACCATAGGACTAGAAAAACATCTTAGAAACTGGGAGACTTTCCTTCAAGGGCATTGCAACTATTATTACACAAAATAATGTACAGAAGAGATGTATTTCCTCCTCCTTCCTGATAGAATAATTCTCCAGAGGCCTCCAGGGCAGTTCCAGAAGCTTCCCTGTCAAACATATCAGATCATACAAGAATCCAGAATGTATTTACACACACAAGTCAGAATCCTTAGCAAAAGCTGTGTGCTGGTGGGACAACAGAAGGGTGGAAATTACTGATAAATGGTGACATCTCTTTTCAAGACTTACTACAGGCTATAGCAAGTGACTGTACAGCTACCCATTTATCTCCATCTATCTTTGAATACTATCAGTGACTACCCGGTTTGCTCCTAGGACTCACTTTCACAGAAGCTCATCTTTATGTTTGGCTTTGTCAAATGAAGTATTTGATAATAAGAAGAAATATGTAGCAGTCTAATCCAGCAACCCAAAAATTCTACCTTGAACATGCACAATGTGGAATATTCTACACATACCAGAGATGCTACAGACAGGTCACTAGATTTGAGAAAAGAAACCTACTTTGTTACTATGCTCCTTGGCAGATAAAATTAATTTTGTGAGCAGAACTCTGAAAAATGCATCCTTAGGACAACTTCCTTCCAGAAAGGTGTGACATGCATCATGAGACTGGATGACTTCCCGGGAAAGTGAATTCTGCCACTTACCCACAAATCATGTACAGAAAGGAGGAAAGGCAAGGTTCATAAAATAAGTTTCAACAGCCCTTTTCAGGTCTTGGCTGTGGGAATTAAGAGTTCTGTAACCACAGTGTATTTGGTCCTTAGCTAACTTTTTTGGTCCTTAGCGAAAGGGATGAAAATAGGCAGTTGAAGTTGATCCTGGCTACAAAAAAGAAGTTTGCATGCATTTGTAAGAGTGATGTGAATAGCTCTCCTACAGGAACTGAACTAGGATGCTCCTTGTGGTATAGGAGCTGGTCTGAAAGCCATCTGACTCACTTCATACATGGCATTATTTTCTGTTGCTATTAGATTGCCCTTAAAAAGATCCTCTCATCGTTGGAACATCTACCACTTCTTCAACTGAGAAGCAACTTTAATTTACTCCTTGAGGATAAAATAAGAAGGGTGGTTGGAAGAAATAAACAATAAATGGTTAAAAAAATCAAATATTGATTTTGAGGATGATTTTTCTAGGCCACTTTCCTTGACATTATTCAACACTGTAAACTACATCTATCCAAAGTCCAGGCAACCAAATAATTTGCATAAGTGTCAGAAACATTTCTACACAAGCCATCAGTATAAAGAGCAGTTTTAACAAATTCCAGAGACTGGTCTGTAGCAAAACCTGTTGTCCAAGGCAGAATTTTTCCCTCTTTGCAGGAAACCTGGTCCAAATCCAAGTTTTGTGGTTGATCCCTACTTTGTGCTGTTCTAAGCTGAAAGTCCAAAGGTGATGTTGCCCACAAAACATGGACTTGCCAATGCAGGTTTGATTCTAAGTAAATGTCACATTCTGACAAAGGCTCCTAGAGCCTTGGACAAGCCAGAAAGTGTGTCAGCTCCTCACAAGGCCCAGCTGCACACACGCACACTCACCTACTCGTCACTGCACAGAATGCCCAGTTCAGGAAAAAGACTCCTGTCTTGGGCTCTTCTCAGGCCTGCCACTCTTTTAAACTTGAGACAGTGGGAAACTTTCTGTGAAATTCAAGTGGTCTTTGTTAAGTAGTCCCCTTTTTTTTTTTTAGTTACTTTTTTTTTTGTCCAGTAAACATGATGTAGAGATCCCAATGGACTTATTCTGAGAAAGTCCTGTAAAATGGTTTTGTCCCCTTTCTGTGAAGCAAGTTCTGATTGGAGGGGTATTCACAAACCATATAGGAAAGAATGGGTGTGAAAATGCAAAGGCCATTCTTACCCAGATGGGCAATGAATAGGCATTTGCCAGTTAAAAAAAAAAAAAAAAAGGCAGAAAAAAAAGAAAGGAAAAAAGCCCAGACAACTGCACAGATTATGCACATTTGAAATCCTCCTGGGATACAATTTGAAGCTGGCATGGCATAAAGGTGAAACATATTACTGTGCAACTTTGAAAAAAGCTTCATTTGCCCGTATGCAAATGTACCGATTAAACTGTCAGGCTATTCACAGAAACATGCATGGAATTCATCCTCAGCTAGTAAGAAGGAGAGCAACATGGATGGGAAAGGAAAAAACTTTTGTTGTGTAATACATGACTGAATGCTTAGATTAGTGTTTCCCTGAATCTCATCCACCCCTCCTGCTGACTTTTATGCTATGGGCATTCAAAAGAAAGTAGGTTTTACCATGACAATAACAATGACAAGCTCTCCAAGTACAGTACCGAAGGGGAAGGCAATGGCAGAAGGAAACAGCAGGCAGTGGACTCCTGGAAGATGCTATAGAAAACGTGGAAGTGCAGCAGTGAGGTACATCAAGCATGGCTTGAGGCAGTTTTCTGTTTGCCAGAGTTACCACACGTAGACCTACATGAAGCTAGAAAGTTATGGCTCAAAATGGTGATCTTTTGTTGTTTGTCAAAACCATAAAAAATTACGCCCAGAAAACACATGATGTAGTAGAACCAAAAAGATGTACAGAATATTTAACACTGCAGGCCATACACAAATGGCTATGTTGTACACTTGAAAATGTGTTTTGTAAGGTTTTTTTCTCTATAGCCACTAGATGTCCCTTTCTGCAAAGCCAATTGCTGAAAGTCTTAATGCTCATAACTGAAGGATATCATAGAATTTGATTCTCTCTAGTGTCTTTTAAAATCATGGTATCTCAAAGCTCATTGCACAGTAATGACTACCATTTCTAGAAACGTAGCGGTGATGAACCCATCAGAGTTACTGCAACTCAGCAGTAGCTCAGCACCTCAGCACAGCAATCATCTGAAGCAAAACTGCCTAGGATGCTGGAATCTAAGCTTTTTTAAAACTTACCGTGTGCTCTTTCACAGGAATGACTAGCAGAGTGAAACCCAAAGGCTGTGTCTTGCTTCCATACTTATGGGCAATAGAGAATAATTGTTCTATATTCTTGAGAACTGGTGGGCTTGCTGAGACAGATATAGATTTAGTTTTTGCCTCAATCTTCCGCAGGAGAATTTAGAAAATTGTCTGTCAAAACATCTCACTGGTGTCTCACTTAGACAAGACCAACTAGCTTGGTACTTTTGCCTAGTTTGTCTTTCTGACAACCTTCCCAAGCCTTGCATTGAGAAGAATGCACAGAGAGACAGTGGAAAATTTGGAGACATTGTATCTCGTACAGCATATGGTCTCTTTACGTTCTTACTATCAAAATGACAAGTGTTCCCCTAGCTGGGATGACACCCTGGACTAGGATGAAGATATAGCAGGTAGGCTTGGTAGGTGGTTGTCTCGCTTGTGGAACTGCATTTCTGTGCATCAGTAATCCAGCCCCTAGTTCCTGCAAGCACAACAAACCTAATAACCTGCTGTTGCTGGAGATAAGCAGTATCATCTTACTCTCTTCCTTTACCATGTGTGGTTTTGGAAATCTTTAATCCATGGTCTCCACACCAGCTGTTGGACAGCCTCCTGTTTGCATCAAATGGATGCATTATGTTCTTCAGACAGTCATCTCGTCTACTGTTTTTCCTCATGTGGGAATAATTTATGTACACTATCTCCTCTGAAATTTGTCTACCATGTTTGCAAAAACAGGATTGTGGATTTCCTCTCCCACCCCAGGCACATAGTCTTATTATCTTTCTAGTAAGAGAGATTTCTTAGTATTTGACTTTGAAACTGTTTTTTGAAACTCAACCCCTTCCCCTAACAGACAGGGAGATCTATAGACCATTTTCCTCTTTACTGCACTACTTCATATACTGGAAGATGCCTCACTTTTCTTCTTTAGACCTGTCCTTTCCAGAAAATACAAACTCAGGTCTCCAAATCATCCTCACTGGTTATAGGTATTCTCCTTCTTCTTCCATCTTCTGTCCAGCTTGCCTTTCCTTCACTTAAAATGCAGCCCAAACATAGATAAAGTACTCTAGCTGAGGGAGGTGAATGAAGGAGTTGCTTATATATTATTGTCTATGATACTCTTTAAAAGATCTTACAGAATAAATAACCCCAAGCAAAGAAATCCCTGTTATCGAAACAAATCTTCCTTAAGAAAGATATAAATGAGTAAGAATCCTTATGGTGGCATGAAGATCTCAACTCTTTCATAAGCACAACAGTTCAGTCAAAATACAGCATGGCCATCACAACATGTGAAGGCTACTACAGCCCCACAATTTCCATAGGAAGTTCTCATTTCCATGCATTAGTGTCTTGTGTTCCAATCTTTGCACCACAGCAACCGTGGGTGCTTTCTTCAGCTTCAGTGACCTGATTTATCCCAATTGATAAAGCTTTATTTTCTGTTGTTAGGTTAGTTACTATAAGACTGGATTAACAGAGCAAAAATTCCTATCTAGTGTTTCCATACACAACATTAGTCCTGCATCACCTTCCAACTCTCTGGGACCAATTTAATGGAGTAAGATTTCTTCCATTCGAGGAAATGACCAGAATTCAAATTCCTGAAAACCTGGCAATGTGTGACTTCTCAGTGCATCTCAAAGATGCCTCAGAGAGCAATTCAGCCACACCTGCTCAGACTGATTCTTCTGAATATTTGGCCTCATTCTAAACAGGGGTCTGCAAGAGGAAAAGCTTCTATGGAGTTTCAGGAACATAGAAGAACATTTGTATCCTCAGCAGGAGATCTGACCAGGAGTAGCCCTTGCTTTCTGTTGCTTTAAAGGTTTGCTGGAGTTTTCACCCAATCATCTGCTCGAACATCTTGAAAATCAGTATCTCCTTCTATAATATCTATCCAAAACAAACACCAGATGACACTACAGAAATTGCCCTAACCCTACCAGATTGTTGTTAGAATCAAAATATGTAGCAGTCTACATTTAACAGGAAGTACTGTATTTTTACCAGCACAACATCTATTAATGTGTCAGTAATACATTCTATGGAAGAAAGCATCACTGTGTTCTGAAAGCTGTTAAACTTCTCTGAATTATCTAGCTAATAACTACATTTGTTTGAAAGACAGAAATGCATGCACACACAAACACAACCTTATTCTCCAAGGAGAAAACACACCAAGGAAATGGCAAATAAGAAAGAGTTTCCTTAAACTTCTTTTTTTTCAGGAGACTTTTTCTTTAGACTAGAGAATGCTCAGAAAATCTCCTATGGATGATTTATTCAGTTAATTGCCCTGTCCTTTTTAGCATTTACTGACTGCTAAATCGGACAGGGCTCAATGGAGATACCCATTTTACGTAAAACTGAAGACTAAACCATAGCTGTTCTGTACATAAAATGGCTTCTATACCCAGTGGATATAAATCCCCAGTGTCAAGCACAAAAGCTTCTATTTCAGCCTCCAGGCCTGGGGGGCAGGCAGAGAGTTACCTTCCTGTGCTTTGCCTGACACACCTCAGGAGGTGTCCATGGGCACTAATCCTGTTTGCTCTGAAAACCACAGGTGGCAACGCCTGTGCCTCAGTTTGCTCCACACCTAGAGCAGGGACAGCATCATCCACCCAATCCTGCAAACCTAGTTTTCTTCTCAAAGTACTCTAGTGCTTTAATTCTCCCATTCCTCTTTCGAGTCAACATCTTACTTACAACTGCAAAACACCAGGTAAAAACTGGCTCCAATTCATAGCAGTGTAGTGACCAAAGTCAGTGTTACCGCACATTCAGCTATTTTTAAGTTAGAGAAGTATTACATTTTGAGCCAGGATGTTTACTTTTCCCACTTTCAATCCCATTTGTATACTTGCTATTTTAGAAATTCCAAAGACACTTGGAAGAGTGCACAGGCAAAAGCCATTTTTTTTATTCCCAGGCACATATTTGGGGTCCAGTCAATAGACCTCCACATCAAACAGTGACACAAATGGACACACTCTGATTAGCTCACTTTCTCTCTCAGACCTTGTCTACAGACTATCTACAGCCATTGCCATTGTATCTCTGTAGCACAGAAATGAACTCCATTGATGTGGGATACTTCTGTGGGTACCTACACCATCTCCAAGCAACATGTATGACATTACAGAAGAAGTCCTGGAGCTGTCATCACAGCTGCATTAACAATGATTTCAACAGGCTGTGGCCATATCACTTCAAGGGTGTTAATTCACATGCCCCAGTCAGTTCTAATCTCTTTATGCTAGTGAAATACAACTTTGCCAAATAGCATTTTAATGCACTTCTTTAAAATGTAAAGGGAGAAAACTTCACAACTGCCCTGTCAAAACAAGAAACAGAGAAAACAACGTCTCCACATGATGGCACCATTTCCTAGGAAGAGAAACAACACTGTGCTCATCCCTTTTATCAGTAGGGAACATTTTCATGTTCTACATGAAATCTGTTTCCACCGCACTCTCTTGTTCCCAGAGACAATGCAGGATCCTGCCAAGCCCCAGCATGGTCCAACTGTTTTAACTGGCTATAAGTTTAAGGCAGTTTGGCTCTTCAAAAATCTAGGAAATCTAGGTGCATCTTCTCTTCGTTTCCTTCCCAGTGCCAGCTGCTGTTACTTGGAGCACATGACTCACAGCAAGAGAGTCACTCAATAGGGAAAGGGGGAGATGGGCCAGCAGTGCTGGTGTGAGCACTCTCTACTCAAAAAAAGATTAGGGGGATGCTTCTTGGGAAAAAAAAAACAAAAAACCAACAAAAACCCAAAAATTCTTTGGAAAATGTAGGCAAACAAGGTGATTTGTTTTGCTAGTCTATGGTCCTGATTAAAAGATTACTCTAGTCCTTAAGAATACCTCCACCTGCTTTAAAGGCTCTTGTTTAAATCCTAACTGTGTAGTCCCCATAAGGAAAGTGGATAAGGATTGCTTTGATTGTCTTGCTGAAGACTGTATAAACTTATATTCTCTCTCAGAAACCTTGTTTAGAGAGGAGAAGGGCCTGAGTTTAGAGGTGGGTCTGGAGCAGTAATAAATTAGAAGGCTAATAGGAGCAAATATATTAAAACATGTCTCCAAAAGAGACAATTGCTATTCCACAAACTCCTTCAGGTTCACCCTGCACTGTTAGGTGTTCTCCCAGGCAGAAAGACAAGGAAAGAAAGCTTATCAACCTGAGTGTGGTTAAATACAGTAAGCCTGAAAGCTTAAGGGCTTTGGTTAAAAGGAAAATATAGATTAAAACCTCTTAAGGTAATTACCTGTTTAGGAGGTTTCCATTCAAGCTAGAATCCTGTACAGGGAGTGTTTGTAGCTGTCTGCTAGGGAAAGGGTGCAGTCAGTTATGGCAGAGTTTTGTGGGAGAGCCTGTGGAAGAGCACTGCTTATTTCCTCCATGATTTCAGAGAAAAGCCTTTCAGTGTAGGAGATTTTGTCCTGGTCACAGAACTATGGTTGATGGGAGAAACAAGGGATGGAAGAAAAATTGTAAATGCCAGTCCTCAGAGCTGAGAAAAGATTCTTTTATCTCATCCAGTGCCTCTGTCTCAGCCCTGAGTAGAGGAAAGCTATCACATGAAAATGCTAGATTTTATTTGGTTATTTTTTCCATTTGTCTTTTTTATCTACTAGTGAAAGGGTAATTGTTAACTAGTACAACTGGGTGCTCTGGTGAATATTTCAGCTTAGAAATATTGTGAGACACATATTCATACTGTTTTGGACTGTGGTTTCTTTATTTTGAGTTGATGGGACGAGTGTTCAGGCCCGCTTATGATTCGGATTTAAATATCAGTGGGAAACAGAACACGCTCATGTCTACAACACTGAAGGCCACAGGAAATGTGTCCGTCTTCAGTGAGACCTCTGCAATCTCTGGGAACAGACTTATTTCCAAAATCACCTACTTAGCTTTGATAGGAATAGAAATGTATGGCAGAACACTTTAATAAATCAAGGCAATAAGCGAGAACACAGCATTCCTGGGTGGCTTGATACCATCAGATGGAACTCTAGCATTAAATGTACATTGTCAGTTCCAATGCTTCCCTGTAATCCCTGGGGAAAAGGCCCTGGAATTAAATGTATATACAAGCATTCAGACACCACAGGTGATACTAATGCAGTGCATGGGAGCTATTTCTCAGGTCTGCCTTCAGGCACATCCTACCCTCCACTCATCCAAAAACACTAGAGATAGCATCTGGGTGTTTTACTTTTGAATACAGGTAATATGTCCTGTTTTGAAATGTAGCATAGGATCAAAGCACAAGGTATTCTTGTTAAAATTGACATGGTTGCCCACACAGGCATGAAACTATGAGAAGTCCCTTTCTCTGTTTTTATTTCCTCTATCATACCCCTTTTCACACAAAAATTGCTACTTTGTGGGTTTCTTCCTCTATCTGTGGAACATCAATAAATTACACGTTATCACTCCTATCATCTAGTTATAAAGAGCCTTTCAAGATTTTTTAATAGATGCACAATATTGCTACACTTACATTTTCACTGGTTAAGAATGCAAAAATAGCTGCTGTGAGATTGCTCTTAATTTATACTACTTCCCTCTAGTGGGCTTTCAAGAAGAAGCGTTTCACCACATGTCACAGATGGATACAGAGTATATACTGCACATCCCAGCCCGGCAGAGATCCTCTCAGTGTTTAACACAACAAAGCTGGGATGAGTATGAGTTCTAGGATTTGTTTATCTCTTTTTCAGAGGTGCAGTTAATTCCTCAAGGAGGTATTTGAGCAGACAGATTCTTGAATTCTCACTGTACTCTGTTTCCTGAGGGACAGGTACATAAGAGTGGATCTCCTGTTATTTTAGCCTTGTGAATGACTCCATGGACAATGAAAACAGCCACAGAAAATATGAATGAAGAGATGGCACAATGGCATCACCTCTGGAAACAACAGCACTTGGTGTGCTTGGGAATTCAAGTGCACAGTGCCAGCCAGAACATGCTGCTGTGGTCTCCATGCACGGGGATGCCAGGCAAACAGCCTGATGCAAATGAAGTGCAGTGACATTCTGATGGCTTGCAACTGACGCTCACCCATGGAGCAGATCAAACATCACATTTCTTGTGAACATGATTTTACCCCGCGTCGCCTCCTAGCACACTTTATAAACATTAGTAGGTGGTATTAAACAATCCCTTGGTTTTATGTTTCAGGTTCTCTCCCACTACCATGTTAAGGCTTCGGTTCAAAAAAAAAGGTTCAAATGAAAGAGCTCCCTTTGTTCAGTTGTTCAGTGGAGAACAATGGAAGAATTGTTTTGGTTTTCTCTAATTTGAATACTGGTTTGGCCATACCTTGTTCTAAAGTTACTGAGGGGGATCACAGCACAAAGATTACATGGCTACTCTTTTACTCTTACAGGTAAACAAAGGAGGAGAAAGCGACTATGGAAGCCTAGAAAAAAAGAGCAGAAAGCTCCAATGCTAAACAGATCACAGTGGTGAAAAGAAGCAGGAGGCAAGCATGTTTTTACACCTGTAACTTTGGAGTTGTGTAGCTGCGACAAACCAGGCCACTACTACACCAGTCAATGTTTCTCCACGCATGGAAGGTGTCTCCCTACAGCACTAAGGGGACTAACTGTGAGAGGTGCAAGCACTGAGCTGCACAGCATTTTAACAACCCACAGCAGGACAAAAGGAGATGGAGATGCAGCTGCTTTTCCTTCAAGCAGTTTCCTTCAAGCAAGAAGATGCAGTTTCCTTCAAGCAAGAGTCACCTGTCAAAAACTGAAGTACTCCTCTGAAGACCGCATTAGGGAAATGGCACATTTGGTTTAGTCTTCTCACCCAATTAAGACAGAGGAGGTGACAGCAGTAGTATGTATGGTTAAGACATGAAATAACAATGATTGGCATGATTATGTTTGACATCCTTCAAGCAGATCACAAAATGACAGTTTTGGTATGTGCAACTTTGAGAAGAACAACTACTGAAAGGAAAAAAAGAAGAGGAAGTTAGTCAGAGAGGGTCTGAAAGGAAAAGATAAGGAAGTAAAATCCGTAAGAACAGCAGGGAGGTGGCCTTAAAAATACTTTAAGAGTCCATATGCATATCCAAAGACAACAAAAGAAAAATGAGGAAGTAGAAAATGCTACAATGGTTAAATAACAAGGTATGAGAGTTCATTAAAGCTGAAAATTTATTCTTCCAAACATGGAAATCATGCCCAAGTGACATTAATAGAACTGAGCATAAACTGTAGCAGACTAGATGTAAAACAAAGATTAGGTAGGGCAAAGAGGAAATTTAAAGAAAAACCCACTAAAAACATAAAGACAAATACTGTAATAAAATATTATTTAAACAGAGAAAGTTAACAGAACAATGACTGGTATCTATGAAATGCTGCAGACTATGTGGATTGATGGATTAGCTGGCGAGCACAAGTGTCAGTGTGTTACCAACACCACTATCTATGAAAGCAGTAAAGGTAAGCAAGGCAGTTACAGAAATCCTGCTGTGGAATTGACATTATTGGTTCAGTTTCAAGATGGAGTATGATGGAAGAAGATAACACAGCTCAAGGGGAAAAGGGGAAAGTACTGCTCTGGAGACTTATAAAAGAACCCCAAACTGAACCAAACACAACCCGACCCCTCCCACCCCCCAAAAAAGCCCCAAACAAACAAAATCCCAAATATTGAAAAAAGTCCCAGAACATCTTGATACATTGAACAGTGATAGATATTTGTATATATTCATCAGTCCCTCATTTCATGAGTGATGCAGATGAAATATATACAAAAGAAGGATTTACTGAAGACTGTAAACATAAAGAACAGTAATGAGAATCTTGGAGGGGGCTGACTCTGAAGACACGACAAAGGAAACTCGGAAAACAAACTGCAGACATCTTAATGGACAGTCAGAGTGTGTCTCACTGGCTGCAGGATGACTTACAAAGAGAAACACTACAGCATTACCAACTCAGTCACCTCAAGAATGGAAGCTATGGAACTGTAAAGAGCAATAAGTCTTAACCTTTTCCCTGGTATTTAGAAAGGATAGATAGAAACAGCTTCAAGATGTCCCCTGAAATCATGGGAGTTAGGAGCATGCAAGGCAGTTTTAAACCAAAGCTGAGACTATGCATGTTATCACTGACAGGTCTCTAAATAGAGAGCAGTAAGAAAAGCACTGAACACCACAAGCCAACACCAAGACAGTATTACAGGAGCATCAAATAACAGGACCAACATTTAGGACAATCAGACAAATTTTCAAAGGCATCTGTGTGCTACAAATATAAGTGATTTATGCATCAGTGAAACTTGGGCTCCACAGTTGCTTCTGAAAACATACTCACTGACTTTGTAACTGAAGTACCATATGCTATTAGTCATTTCTCAAGAGACAAAAAGCCCAAGAGACCAACCTGACAAAACTCACTTAGTGCACTGATTAGAACATAGAGACCAGTTCCTACCACTAGCTCTACATTTTTCACTGCCAGTTCTTCAGTGAATTGTGATGGCTTTTTCAAGAGGCAGGGTGACCTCAGCTTACAGTTTTGCATGCCTGTACTTGTACCTACTTTTGTCACTATGCAATTCAAGCAACATATATCTGCTTCTATGAAAACACAAGTTATTCCTGGCTAGTATTTCTTTAATAATTTTATAAACAAAAATACAAGTGCACAGGACATAGAAATCACTTACAACTACTAAAAAGACAAGCAGTTACTAAACAAAATTTCAAATGTTCTGCAAGATGAAAGTATAATTAAATGTTGTGACATCAGTATTTGAGAACTATGGATATCCATGCTTTCAGTTTAGCTTTCCACAGAAAAGGCCTGTATCATTATTATTGTATCATTTAAAATAGATATCTAAACATACCTAATTTCTTAGGTCACCGAAAACAACCTAAAAATATTCAGCATTAGCTAAGACATGCCATACATAGATTAGCAAAAATACAGCTGAAATGACTATTGACATACTGCCTGATTCTCTAAACAAGGAAGCTGGTAGAATCAGGGTGCCTCTTGTCTTCACTGAGTGTGAAGACTATCTGAAAGCTCTAGAGCAGTTCCTAGGGAATCACGGACACCAATTTCCAGGCAGAGGGGGGAAAACCATCAGGGCATGTAACCATTCTCTTCCTGCCACAGAACCTTGAGGAGAAACACAGGAAACCTAAAAGGTAAAGATGAGGCCAAACCACCTTCAGACCTATCCAGCCTCTACACTAGCCCCAGGCAATCAAACTGGCAGGTTCATGGGAAGGGAATGGTGGGTCCCTCCAGCTACTCAAGTAAATGAAACCCCAGAGTTTCCATATTCACCCTCAATGCTCTGTGGAGTTCAGGAATCTTGTGAGGTCTGTCTTACCCTGCCATGCTGGAAGGCTAAGAAGCTACAAAAATCAGCACTTAGAAGGAAAAAAAAAAAAGCAAATACTCTGCTTCAAAGTTCTCATCCTGTAAAAGCTGAAAGATGCTGGAATTGGATCAAGTCAGCCATGGTACTTGAGCATGTACGGGCAAAGAGTTTAGATGTGGTCTACCACTGACAGTGTTTATAAAGTGCACTCTACTTAATGCAAAAAAACTCCCCTGTCCCTTGCTAAAATATAACTTTAGAAAGTCCTCCCTTATTTCGACAACCTGACGACAATTGTTTAACAGATTTTAAAAAAAATATTCATGCCTTACTTTTCTTCGCAACTCATTCCTTACCAGAATCTCAGGTCTCTGCAAGAATCCTGTGCTCTCTAAAATCATAAATACTGCTTCAGAAGTTTTTCCAGTGACTGTCTAACCTGCCTCTCAGTCCCATGGAAACTCTTTGCAAAGATGTTGCTTTTGTCTTGTCTGGAACAAATTCCTTCACAGATGGACCATCTAATGTCTAAGAATAACTCTTTTAACTATCAATAGAGACAAAGAGATTCAGTTGCACTGTTCCCGTGGGATTCCTTTGAGTTTGGACACATCTGTTAAGATGCATACATCAGAGCCTGAATGAAGTTTTTGTCTGATTGTATCTTTGAGAACTCGTGAAAGTTTCTGCCAAAATGATCTTATCTCTTGGCACTTGCAAAACATATACAGTTATAGATGCTTTCTGAAAGGCTCCTGAAATAAGTGGCCTATGCGGACCAAACCAGTTTAAATACAACCAGGTCCTGATGACCTTCCTCTCAGCAAAATCTTTGGAAACTTCACCTGAGGCTGCTCAGCCTTTGAACTACAACCTTCTCATTCACTTTATGCATTCGCTAACCATAGGCAAGGAAATGAGTGAAAAAATGTGAATAGCACAGATCTCATTGCCTTCCTTTGCTTCTTTATAACCTTTCCAGAACCTGTGCTTGTCCATGCACTAACACCTTTCTTCTGGGTAAGCAGATAGATCTGTTTGTGACAGCTGAGCAGCTAGAGGTATAGCTCAGTTCTATCAGTTCTATCAGCTCGCTCTATCACTTAATTGCAAATTAATTCAAAGTGGTGTTTTTTATCTGTCAAGCCCTCCATGAAAACAGTTACCTCAGGAAGCATCTCTTCCTCTAATTTGTTTCTCCAATTGTATTGCACGAGTCAGCATTTTCCAAGACTAAGAGATAGGACTGGACACAGAGCATTCTGTGTTCTGCATTTAGCTTCAAGGATTCATCTGTGCTGGAAATACAATGTTCAAACCCAGAACACTAGGATCCAGTCCTACAAATTTGAGGAATAATGCAATTTCATTTGGAATAAGGGGCACCAGAAGCATCATGTAGAACATGCAGAATGAAACCATAAATTATGTTGCACATCACATAGACTTTTCCTACGTTGTCTGTTTTTTTTTTTTCCTGCAAAGTATACATAAAAGTAAGACTGGCATTCAGACTATTGCTTTAGGGTTTCTTCACCTCTGTCTTTTACAGCTGAGGAGCAGATGGCTATCACAGAGTTTTTATTTCCCATGCTTGGAAAAAAATTTTGATCTGAATCATTCCAAAAGCACCCTGATATTTTAAAGTAGATTGGCTTATGAACATTTCTCATAATAATAAATATGTGATGTTGTTTTCTGCCAAGCACCAGTGACTGTGCATGCAAAATGGTCAGTAAAGATTTCAAACTGATTTGAATAGGTGGTCCATAAAATCCAAACCTTTTTTTTCCCCAGATACATGAATGAGGCCTTATGAAACCATCTGTACATCTGTGCACTTTTCCAAGAATTGATATATCCTACCATGCTGATTCTTTCTGGGTGTTTCTGGTATTTTCTGAGAAAACTCCTCCCAAACTTCCCTGTCTAACCCTAGTTTTAAAGTATTTGTATTATTTGCCATCCACTAGAAAATTCCTCAGCAGAATGAAAAATGTCCTTTGAAAATGAGGTATCTGCCCAGCTGTGGGAGTACAGGCAGTATGATGGTCTGGGAAAGGGAAGAGAAGCAATGTTGCACTGTCTAGAGGTAGAGGGAAGGACAGAAAGTCTTGCTGGCCCAAAGAAGAAAAGTGTCACCATGGGTCCGAAAACTGAGAGGAAGAAAGATATGGCAATGTAGCTCTGAGAGGAGAGGAAGAGAAGGACAAATAAAGAGATTCTAGAGTGAGGGGGAAGAATTGATCCAAAAGACAGGGCACATCAGAGGTATGGAGAAAGCATTTGTAACTGCAGGGAAAGCCATTTTTAATGTTAGGAGCCACAAAACTCAATCTTTTGTGTCCATGAATGTATTCCAGCACTAAGGATTGAGGCAATACTAAAAAAGAATACCACAAAACACAGTAGAAAGCTACAGTAAATATGCAGTAAACATCCAGCATGCCTCATTTTAGTTCATGTGGGTTCTTGCTGTTTTGCAAGGGCATGCCAAACACTAATCATTTGCATACCACCCCTAACAAATACAGTCTGATAAAGGTCATAACCCATCATAAATAATTGTGAGATTTTCTATTGGTTTCAAAGTACATGGAATCAGCTAAGAGAGATCAAGACAAGAGGTCTTATTATTTCCTTTTGCAGGAAAAAAATGCAGGACTCTAGCTATATTTTGGGAACTAAATTTCAACAATCCACAAGATAGGACAATGTCATTGCTGAAATTGCTATTAAACCAATTTTCTCAAAAAAAACCCCAAACCCCACACTTTCACTAGTGTGAAAGGAACATCTAACCGCAGCTGGCAGTTTATTCTTATTTATAGAATAATACAATTGTTTAGGCTGGAAAAAGCCTTTGACATCATCAGGAAGGTGACTTGGGGACATTAAAAACCTAGGGGTCTAAAAGACACTGAGCACAGAACAGGTAGAGCATGGAGAGCTGCAGGCTCCACCTTCCCCTGCTGCCCCCTGCCAATATTCCTCACTCTGAACTTGGCCATCTCAGAAAGCAAAAGCAGGAGTTCATTCTCCAAGTTCCCTACAATCCCTGCTGGCCTCTGTCCTAAGGTTGCTTTCACGGGTTTCCATTTGTACTGTCGAAAAAATCAGTGTGAGGTTTCAAATCCCATTTACTAATGAACTCTTTCATCTTTTTGAATGGGATAAAGGGATTCTTTGTTTGAAAATAAGGATTATTTTTTTCTTGTTGTTCTGCACATTTTTTTGCATCTTTTCACAAGCTTTTTGTTTTCAGAAAACATTACAAGACAAAACTGCACCCCAGTTTTAACAAAGAGCCTGACATCTCCAATTTGAAGAGAATTTTTGTATATGCTAAATTGCATGCTTCCTACTGTTCAATTGTTTCACTCCTCTTTCTTCTCCCCAAATCACCAGGTGAGATTTAGGAAAGTCTTCCCAATGTTTACCAGCTCTATTAAAATCAAGATATCTAGCAGAAGCTCATAATGAATAAAGTCAGAAACCAAAAGGAATGAATTGCAGCCAAAGTGATTTTGATAGTAATGATCCCCATAACCTGACTGCTTCCAAGCTTGGCCCTGAGGCAGGATTTTTAAATCAAAAAAAGAAAAGGATACACATACTTTTTAATCTGATTTTTTTAATTGTCCTGCCCTGATTTTTCTTATAGGATTTTGCAAAGTCTGGTTGGCTTCCAAGCTGTCGAAGCCTGGTGTCATCATCCTTCTCCTTTTTCCCCCCTCTTGTAAATTTTACAACATCCTAAACCACTGCAGAAGAGGTAAACTATATATTCTAAAACTAGTGAGTGATGAGATTCACATTACCCTGCACATTCTTGCACGAGAGACTTCCAGGCAAGGACCTCTGTGAAATGAGAATGTTTTGAAGAGCTGGCAGGGTAAGATGACTTTCCAAAATCCAGTTTTAATAATTCCCTCCTTTATTTTTGTATTTTTTGGCAAAATGGAGAAGAACATTTTCTAAAGGGCAATTAACCCATGCTGAGTAATCTGAAAGTGAATGCCCTCAAAACAAGGGCCTTAAAGCTGGTACAACCACACAGGTCTACAAAGATTTTCCAGACTCTCACAGACTGATCCTCTCCACAAAACACTTCCCTTTCTCCGTGGAAACTTTACAATCCAGGGCTGCAGAGCCAGGCACTTGTTTTCAGCACAGGCTAAATTGCCCCCCATCAGGAGATATGGCTGGGTACTGAGAAGCATGTGACTACCGGGAGAGGAGCAACAGTTCTAGCTGGACAGGGACATGCTTGAAGGGTCTTCCCTTTTTAATTTGTAATAAGCAGCAACCCGACCTAACAACACGCTCTCAGCTTTCTCTGGCTGATTGCATTACCACAACCCTTAACAAAAAAATGTTCTGCTTTAGATGTAATTCCCAAAGAAGGGAAAAGGTGAGCCCTGAGGAGGTCCTGCTTATGACATTATGGGAAGGGCATCCAACTGGAAAACCTGGTGCACAGTAAGGGAGGTGTTTCCAAGAACCCCAGCAGCATGTTGGTGTACTCACAATCAGATGACCCTGTGTGTGCGTGCAGGTTTGTTGGTGAATGTGGAGAGTGGATGAGGGCCGGGCTCAGAGAAGGAACAGCTTCAAGGTTCAGGCAGGGAAGGCCCGGCTTGGCGCTGCATGCACCCGTCTGAGTAATCTCATTCTCCTCAGACGCCTTCTGGTTTTCAGCTGTCTTGGGTTTCTTCCTGAAAATAAACAAAGAGACCTTTGAAGGGGCTGACTGCATATTTGGGAAAAGGCATTTTTAGAATCTGTTAAAGATAACTTTCTTCCCCCCCCACCCCCCACCCCCCTCGCCTCTCTTTTCCCTTACAGGGAAGGAGGCAGAGAAGACTTTCCTCCATACTTCTTGTTTGGAAACAAGCTGCTCCTTGTTTTGACTCTGATGCAATGGCCCTGAGACTGTGTTACAGCAAATAGGCCAAGCACGAAGCTCCTTATTCTGCCCCTACTGATGACATGCAAAATGAAACTCGTCCCAGTAGTTTAGACAGTCAGAACGCCGTTTGACAAATATTAACCAAGGCTGTAGCATTCTGAATAGGGTTATACAGAAATATAATAGAATTGTCTGAAAAGCAAACAAATATGCAAGTTTTTAGTTCAAAACGAATCAGTGCAGAGACTTGCTTTGTAGGGAAAAGCACTGAGGCAATTTTGAGATGCAGAGGTCATCTAAGTAAAGCATTAAGACTTGGAACCTGAAACAATTCTTTCTGAGCACTGAGCACACGAGCTCTCAACACCTCCCTCCATCCAGGACCTCCAAGGAATTAAGCCTCAGTAGTACATCGAGCCGGCAGTCACCACCTCATTTTCACGGGTGGACAAGGCGAGGTACCGGGCGAAGCGGCAGGTTTTGAATCTCACAGCGAGCACTGGCAACAGGGCAGCGAGCGCTGGGAACAGGGCAGCGAGCACTGGGAACAGGGCAGCGAGCCCCCGTCCCGCTGTCCCCCCTCCGCGACACAGGTGCAGGTGCTCCCTCCGTGCTCCCCGAGCCAGGGAGCTGCAGCCCCTGGAGCGGACAGCGCTGCCCCGGCCCGGGATGCCGCCGGCATCGGCGAACATCGGCCGCTGCCGCCGCGGGCCGGGGACAGAACCGCGGTCACGCTCGCAGGAGAGCAGCAGGAGCCGGGCAGGCTGGAGCCACGCTGGTGGTAGCACTCATTATCTCCTGCCGACCCCCGAGCAGTGCCGGGGCACCCCGGCAGCACGTCCTGCCTCCCGCCTGCCGGCAGAGCCCTTTCGACAGGCCGGGACTCTCCTCATGGAGGGCCGGGGCGGGAGCCCCTTCTCCCCGCGCGCCTTTGCCCTGCTGCGTCCCACCCGGGACGGGGCTTGAGGGCTGCGCCGGCCTCTCCATTCTTAACGCGGCCGTAGAGCGCGGAGAGCGCCGTTCCCGCAGGGGGAGAGGAGGGGCAGAGCGGGCTGGCCGCTTACATAAAGGCCTTATATAAGGGCGGCACGCCCGGCCGCGGGCAGGGCCCGACCCGCCGTGCCGCCATTGCCTGCGGCCGCCGCCGGGAGGCAGCACCCGCACGGCCCGGCCCGGCCCGAGGACCAGAGCGGGGAGGAAAAACTGCAATTGGAATAAAAATATAAGTTAAACGGGCCAGAAAGAAAAACAAACCAAAACAAAAAACCCCCATTCCTTTCCCCACCCTTCCATCTACAAATACGCCCCAGGAGGTGGTGGGAGCGGAAGGGATGCCTTGGACCGGCCGAGGGGCAGCAGGAGGCGCCCGGTGGCCGCTGGCCGGGGTTTCGGGGTGCGGCCGGGGCGCTGAGCTCTGCAGGTGAGCCACGGCCGGCGAGGGGGGCACACCGATAACCCCGCAGCTTCTGGCAGCCCTGGTGCGTTTTGGATCACCGGGACTGCAGTCTCCACGGCACGGGATGGGCAGATGGTACTGCTGCTGTGAACTATAGCTTGAACGTGGGCACAGATATTTTAAAGTTCACGGACTGCAAATGTTGTGTTTGTAACAGTCCGCATGGATCTTTGGCATGATCCAAACGATCTCTGGCACACCTTCACACACCTCATTTCCAGGTCCCAGGACATTGCCATGTGCAGCCAGCATGCACTGGAGACTGCAGGAATTCTGTGCATAAACCAGTGGGGTTTTACAGCATTGCTACCCAAGCAGCTTGCAGATAGCACACCTTTTTGGCCAGGGATCAAAGGCTGTACATAGGCTTGGACTCTGAAAGCACAGGGCAATGAAGTTCCTTGTACCTGGGAGCTGAACTGCTGTATTTAAGGTCTGTTTTAAGCCCAGAGTTAGCCCAAGTCACATGCTTGGAATACAGCCTCTGGCTCCAGGTCTATCCACACACAAAGCTGCCCACCCTGGGCAGGAGACTGGTGTTATTTGCAGAGTAGGGGCTTAGTCTGAGTAAACAAGACTTGTCAGTCAACTAGCACAGCTGTACTTCTGTTGTTACACCAAGCACTGACTGATGTTTCATCCTGTGGCTGATCCTGCCTGTGCCTCCCAGGTCTTGAAAACTCATTAGAGGGACAGGTTAAAAAATACTGCAGCAACAGGTAGTGACACCAAGGAGGCTGTACAAAGCATCCCCTGCTTCTTCCTATCGAAACACATATATTTTCTACTTCACTCCTAAGGCTGACACTGTGGCATCAAGATGCTCTCATGTCACCACCCTTCTACATTGTAGACCTGCAGCTCAGTGACTTTTGCTCGCTAGGATGGTAAGAATACAGCAGTGGTGCTGACTGGCACTGGAGATGACACTTCTCCACAGCAGTTAATTTCTCTCCCTGTTCAGACATGGGCTGCATGTCACTACCAACTGAAAGGAACGCAGGCTTCCGCAGGAGGGAAGCTAAGGAATCAGCAAGGTTAGCTAAGGTTCTACAGAAAGCTTTTCAGAAAAGAAAAATCCTGTGGACATCGTGATCAAAACTACCTATGAAGAAACCCAAACAAAGTACTCCAGTCTGCAATGTCCAGGTACTGTTGCCAGCAAAGGCAAAGCCACAGCAATCCTGCTGTTATTGTAAGTATATTGCTATTCCTTTGTTGTACCTTATTATCCATACAGAAAGCTCCCATTGCCATGATCTTCACCTATATATTCTAATTAAATACTCTTACATTCTCTTACACAGTCTGCTTCTATTGCTATCTTATTGCTATAAGTCTTCACAGGGAGAGTTGTTAAGTACTCAGTCAGGTTGTGGCATCTCCATCCTTGGAGATTTTCCAAACTTAATTGAACAAGGCCCTGAATAACCTAATCCAGCTTGGAAGTCAGCTCTGCTCCGAGCAGGGAATTGGACTAGAGACCTCCAGAGGACCCTTCCAACCTAATTTTTTTTCTGATTGCACACTACTTCTATGAATACTTCCATCAGCAAGCTCTCTAATATATATCCATGTTCCAGAAGGTAAAAATGGCACACTAAATTTGGAAAACTGTGAATTGTTACAGCCATGTCAAAAACCCTGACAGAACAAGGGTAGGAGCAAGAATGCAACAAGCAATAAATATTGTTTGTGGAACCTTCCCAAATTACACCAATTTATGTCCCATTTCTGGGCTTCATTGATTGGCAATCCTATGTGATTATTTCAGTAGTAAGGGTCAGTCTACCTTGCTGCTTTAATTCTTGTGATTATGTTCTTCTCTACATACTAATCCTGGAGAATAGCTGTTTGCTATTTACTTGTTAGTAAGGGCAATATTTGGTACGTTTGGAATGCAAAAGACTTGGGAACGTGCTCTTGGAGCAAGGGGCTCTGTTCTGATCTCCAGCTAGCTCCTTCTCCATGCATACCTGTGGTGCATTACAAGTCCTTTCCAATACTGAACTCATTCTTGACATTATAGGAGGGCCATCATCATCCTTGCACCTTGTGAAGAATAGCAGAAGAGCAATACAGCAAAGAGATGGCACTTTTGTACATGGACTTGATGCACAGAATCCCAGAAGCTGGGAACAGAAAAGATACTGACTTTCAAAATCTAGAGGGTCCCTGCCAAGTTTATATTTGCTTCTAATTTACAAGAGATTTATCCAGTTTATTTCTGAATGCCCTACCTACTCCATCACTTTAAATTTTCTATCCTTTGTCCACGTAATTTCCTTTTGTTGATATTCACTTTCAGCATTCCCTTACATTTATTGTGTTATTTTTCATTATGTTAATTTACACCACTTAAAATATATTATCTTCTTTCTTCATTCTATGCTTTCCAGTACCTAACAGTAGGCTAACTGCCTCCACTGTTGTCCCTGAACCAAACTGCGTGTATCACACTTGCCAGGTCATGTGTAAAGCAAAGTGCACAACCACTGCCATAATTTTATTTCTGTTTTCTGTCAGAATCCTCGTTGCACTGAGGCATTTGCTCCTTTCCATGTACCTTAACGCCGCACTATCATACAACAAGATCTCAAATGGTGGGCAGCTCACAATAATGCAGCGGCTGCAATGATCTGGGCACTGGCTGTAAACTAGAATTGGCTCATTTCTGTTTCATTCGAAGGCAGAATGGGTAATATTTTTGATGTCCTAACCTCTAAGCTATCTAGAAACTAATTACTACCTCTGAGCTTTGGAATGCCTTTAAAACCCCTGCCACACTTCCCCTTTCTTGCTGCCACACTTGCATACAACTTTCTCTCCCTCAACCCTCCACTTGCTCTCCACAGTTGATTTCTTTGCATGTACCTCCCTTGCTACCATTACTTGAGTTTGGAATGAAATATACCCTGGATGAGTTAACACGTTCTCACAGTGGGGCCAGCAAACCAGGTCCCTGTCAAAAATAGACGGTGTATGTTGTACTTCCCACACAGCAGCTATAACTAATGCTTGAGCCTTCCTTTACAAGGGGAATAGCTCTCTGTCCTGCAGAGACATCAGGTTAGCACTGAACAAATTAGCTCAGGTATAGGAACCAGTGTAGCTGTGCAGAGCCCACAGTAGCATCCTGGCTCTCAGGGGAAGCTATGATAATGTGACTGCCTGAGAATAATACTACATAATGAACAATAATGAGGCAGTTTTCAGCCTCTGAATACACGGAGGGCTGGGTCACCAACCAGACCTTTGTTCGTTGCATATTAAACAGCACAGAGGGAACATGCCACAGGGTTGCTGATGTTGTTGTAAGTGCTGCTGCTGGCTGAGTCTGCCCACCCGTGTTCCAGGCATTATTTCGCCTCTTCATAGCTGTGGCATCACCTTATAGTAAGTGCCCTCAGGTCAGAGATGCCTGCAGTGTCCAAGCACTGCACTTAACTCGAGGGTGCACAGTTAGTTTGTAACCTTAGTAATTCACAGAGGCTGTATATAATTGAAAAAAAAAGCCCAAACCACCCAAAAAACAAAAAAACCAAAACCCCCAGCTTTTCAGATCCTAAAAATAAGAGTGTGAAAATAGTTCACGTCTGATTTTAAGCAATATTTTTCCTGAGTGTTCTGTTGCACATTCTTCCTCTGCCTGTGTGCGACTAACACAGCTCCTGATATCAGTGCTTATCACTGCCAGTGTTGTGTCTCTTCCAGACATGACATTGACAATACATATTTAGAAACTGACAAAGTAAAGAGAGAGAGATGAGTACAATCACTGAATATAAAAAGTAGGCCTGAAAGAACAACAAAACCCCACTGAAATCTGCCCAGAGACCTCACCCCAAAATTCAGAGCATGCTGAATGCCAGAGCTGAGGGTGAAGCTTCCCGAGACAAGCTCACTTTAAACCACCTGAGCCATCACAGTTTTCCTGCCAGAAGTGTTGCTTCAGTAGTTAAAAGTCCTGCACAGGCTGACTGCCTGAATATTCACACAGCTTCTCTGATGGTTTTGCAGCCACATTGATCTTCATGCTGTTGCAGCTACATGACTGGCAGTTTGTTTAAAATCTCTGATTGCAAGTTTGTGTCATACAATGGAAAACACAAACTCCTGAAAACATCACCATAAAATGTAATATGAAAGAGAAATCCCAGCGGAACACTGCAAAGCAAGAATGGGAAGCACGGAGAATTGACAAGAGAGACCCAATGTTCTAGTGCAATAAAATCCTGGAAAATTTAATCAACACAGAAAAGTAAAATAAACTCCAAAATCCCTTACAGGAGACTGATTAACACAATTAAATTAAACTCAGAGATTAAGTTAAAGTAAGATTGAAATTTGCTGGGTCCTTTTCAGGCCTGAAGTAGGGTTTATATGGCCCAAAATGTGTCCATTTGTTCCATCTAAACTACAAGTCTCATGAGACTTGGGTCCTGACTACAGAGCTTGCCTGACTTGTAACATCAGAGCATCTCAGCTACATTAACTCTGTGACAATTACTGAAAATTGATCAAAATAATTCAAAACTCTTATATTTATGGGGCAAAAGTACAAATATCAGACAAGTGGTCATTTCAGAGCATAATAAAACCACAATGCAAAGTCAGGATTCTCTCAGGCAACTTTACCTATGTAATCCAGCCAAATCTACCAAATCATAATGGCCTTAGGTCATAAATGTCTCAAGGCCCAGAAAGAGCAGTGTAAACCTTTAAGAAATTGCAGTAGATTCCATCTGTATTGCCTGAAACACCAACGAGAGGAAAGGTGTCTCATTAAAAAGTAATAACAATAAAAAAGAAGATAAACACTGCAAAGACAAACATGGATGAACCAACTAGAACAGTACAAACTAGAGCAATAAGTAGGGAGAACCTGCCAAACTAAAAGATACAGGCAGATCAAACCAGCCATTGCTGAACTATGCTGTGAGGCTATGACTTAAATATTTAACAGGTTTTTTACTGACATACTTTTTGCCCACATATTTCCTTGCAAATTTCAAAAGCAAAACTTAGTTTACCCTCATCAGTAAGACTCACAGGTGCTGCAGTTTGTTTTTTGTTTTTGTAAGATGTCTTTTTTTTTGCTGAACAAGAAGGCTTTTATAAGAGATAAAATATACTTACAGTGGTTTCCAAATGGTATCACTCTTCAGGTAAATTACTCCAAGCCTTGGACCTAGTGCAGACGTTCATTGGGGCAGGGAACAGAGAGAGGCTGTGTCTGTACCAGGAAGAATCAAAAGGAAAGGTCAGGGGGAAATAATAATTATTTACTGAGAGCAAGAAAACTTGCTACAACTCTAACTGGCATTCTGTGCTGTGCGTACAGCTGGCTGCAGCCAGGTAGTGCTGAATTCCTGCTTCAATCCCTCCAGCCCTGGCTGCAAACGACCACAGTCAGTCCCAGTTACCCCAGTCTGCCCATGCAATGTAATCCGGTGAGGCAAGGAGGAGAGGGAGGGTTAGCCCCCAAAGTGCCATCAGCAGGATTCCTTCGGAGAAGTCGCTCACTGCAAGGGCATGAGCATGGAGCACTGATGGAGAGCTAGCACAAACTTGGCACTCAAGTGCATCTCTTCAGAACAACAAGGCCAGCCCTGTGCCGAGCAGCAGCAAACACTACCTGTGAAAAGCGAGGTTCACTTTCTTGGTAGAATTTAAAAGGTTTCATAAAGACAATAAGGACAAGGCAATAAAGCAAAAAAACCCAAAAACACAGCTGAGTGTCTCTGGTAGTAAGCCAAGAACACACTTGCTGTTTCAGAGAGACCTCCCTTAAATATATACCAGCCTGTTGCATATTCACAGATTCACATGTATATTCAAACTTTTCTAAGAACTTATTTCCATGTTTCTAGGAACTGTTTTGCATGGCCACTCCTTGGTCCCACCTTTTTAGAGCATGCGTGTTTTTTGGCTCTGGGTTTAATTAATTCTTCTTATCAGTCTTAATTTGGGCCTTGGTCTATAATTTCTACAGATGGTCGGTGCTGGTAGTTAGTATATCAGTAGCAGATGTCTTCATATCAGTAGCAGGGGTCTTCACTGGGTGCTATCCTGACCAGGCAGTCAGTTCACTCACTACAAAGACACTTTATCAACTTACTTTACTCCTAAAGAAAATTATATCTTTAAAACCATTTCCACACCACACATATAGTATCCACCCTATACGGGTGCGAAAAATACCATAATATGTATTTAAAACACTTCCTCAGGACTGAAAGGCAGGAAAAGGCAGGAAAAAAACCCCTCCTTTGTGACTTTTGCTGTCTTTACATCACAAAAAGCATGGGTCATATCAAAGCAGAAACCTCACTTTTCTCTCACCAGCTACCTGGTCTACTGCAGTGACATCTGAGAAGTAACTTAATGCCAGCCTTGTAGGAAAGGTTCAGCTCAGCAGCAGTTTTATCTCTGAAATCTTCTGAGCTAAAGAGACAGTTGGAACCATTGGACTGACATGGAAAGGGATCTACAGAAAAACCTCAGCTCTACTATGTTAGACAGTGATTTCACCATCCAGATCTAAGTTTTTGCAAGTATTTACATTTTTAGGGGACTTGAATGCCTCTCTAGACTAAGAGAACTCCTCCTTTGCTAGCTTCTTATTATCTTTTGGTGGCTCTCTGTGGGTATGTTGGAAGTATGTCTGAAAGTGACATCAGGGACAGAATTAAATCCTGCTCACTTCACTTATGCAAAGAACTCTTGAGACATCAGCATAGTCAGTCCTGTCCACAGTAAAGCCACTGGTGCCACTTCCATGTAAAAATGATCTTGCCTACTCTGAGCAGACCAGAAAAGGAAATATTTGTTTTATCAAAGAAATCAAGAAGGTGAATGAAAAATGGTAAGAGATGTAATTGTTATTTCACAGGTAGCTAATGTCACTGTGCAAGTTGGAATTTATGTCTGAAAACGCAACACAAAAAACTCCACTGTTTGTGCAGCAGGAACACTCCAATGCACACCAACAGACACAAATGAAGGATTTTAGATGACACTGTAATAATGTACTTCGCAAAATATACATCCAGTTTTATGTTCAATTCACACATTTTGTAATGATGATGTTTCTTAGTGACTGGGATATATACTAAATTCTGATTTTAACAGGCTACATGAAACCTGGCAGCTATATTTTACAGGGGCTCAAGCAAACATTTGCTTTGATTCCAGTTTTTTTAGGTTCTCCCCTCTTGGAGTCTGCTTTGAATTGCAAATTAAGTAAATTCAAACACACACACACAAAATCTACAACTTAGCCTGAACCTCTGAGTTTCACCAGGGCTTGGAAGAGAAACCACATGCATCAGGGTGGTTCAAAAGAATTACATAAAATAGTGACACTTTTGACCAAGTGACACTTTTGACCACTTTGAACCAAGGATTGAATTTCAAAGGTGCAGTAACGCCCAAGGATTGTGTAAATTTAAGTCCTTGGGAACACTCAGTATGGCTTACTTTCAAGCTCTCCTTCCCACCTCCACATACACCCCACCTGTTCTGTTAAGACTGACCTCGCTTCTTACATCCACTTTGCACACATCAGTCTGTCTTTTATCTGGCTATCGCTCACCTTTTTAAGGCGTAAATCCAAAGCGCCTTAAAGACTGCCGAGGACTTCAGATAACGTGCATTTTTAACTTGTACTAGAAGCAGGAAAATCACAGGATTGGGTCTTTAGTCTTTGCTTCAGCAGAACTCCTGCTCACTTCACTCCTAATTTCACACAAGAGAAGCCTAAGAACTGCATGTACTAATCCTGCATATTTTGTCACCTCTCTTTTTGTGTCATTATTGCTCTTCCAATCTCTGGGATCCCAATCCAAGTGGCTCTCTCTTGTAGCACTGCCTAGCACTCAATCTGGCTTCACATCAAGGGTCAGGCACACAAGTTGTTAGAGATGGGCTGTTGGAAGTCTTCTACAAAATCTGGGCTCAAAAATCTCTGTGAAAGGCAATACTTAAAATATCTTCATTTTTCTCCATGTTTTTTGCTATGGCCTGGGAAGATATCTCTCTTTCCTCCAGTGTGATGAGCATAAAGCACTGAGATCCTCAGCAGTTGTTAGGCACTTTTAAAGTACATAAAATCAACAAAGCTGGTGGCACTTCTTAAGATACTGGGATTACAACAAAAAATAAAGTATCTCAAAGTTTTGTAAGAGACTTAATTTAACTTTGGAAAAATTAGAGGAAAAGGATCTTTGACCGTAAGAAGATTGGGCAAAAAGAGAGACAAGCAGGACAACAGAGCAATGGGATGTGTGACATTGGGTTAAGTAACTTCTCCCCTGTCTACCTGAGCCCTTCTATCCAGAAAAGGAAAGCATTATATTTCTGTTCCATGGGGTACTGTGTGCTTAATTAAGATTTTGGAGGATAAATTTTCTGCATGAATGCATTCCAGAAATGCAGACTTTATTACTTAAATATTCCCACTAATGATAGTAACTTGGGCATTTTATATATGCTCACTTTTATTCCACCTTGCTCTTTCCAAGTTTTATCTGGTAATTTAGAGGGTGTGAGGAATGTTAATTGTATCAGTGTTTTTATTAAAGGAAGGTCCATTTTATGAGAGTAATGATGTACTACAGATTGTGATTTAAGATGTACACTTTAGGTCAGTTTTATACTGACTTCAGTGCAATTGCAGTGGGCATAAAGTCAGGAGAAAATGTGGTGCTTTACATAATAATGCTGATGATTAATGGTCTCCTGGACCATAACTCTATATTCTGAGGCACTGATCCTCCTTCTCCCTCCTGAAATTTGTGTCTTGACCCTTTCATCTCTTGTTAGCTACCTTTCCAGGGCTGTTCATTAATCAGCACCATTGATCTGATGTGGTCTGTCATATTGTATTACCTAAAACACACAGAAGCAAGCATTGGCCTGACTCTGCTCTTTACACAACACACCATCATATTTCCTTTACAGATGACTTAAATATTATAAACATCAACTTACTGCTGTTGCTTGGTACTGAAACTGGCTTTTTCTAGATTAGCTCCCCACAGGATTTCTATCTCTCCCCCTGGCTGTACTTCAGTCTGCTCAGAGACACCATCAAACACATTCAGTATTCCCTGCCTGTTAGGGGCACTTGTATGTCTGACCAGCAAGGGGCAATCAGCATAATTCTCTTAGCTTGAGACCTGGCACCACAATCTTCTGTTACTTTTTTTTTAGTGGTTCCTGATCAAGGAGACTCAAGTTTAATTGCTATTTATTTTATTCCTGTAATAGTCTTTTCCCTGATATCATCAGAATGCTTCCTTCTACCTTTCCTCTGATCCCTAGTAATGAAAAAAATAAAAGATGAGCTTCTTGTGAGCTTATTTCTGATTACTCTTATTTGCTGTGCTGGAGCAGTGCTGTCTATCATGAGGCAATGGAAAGCAACTCGCTCGTGCCTTGGAAGTTAGCATGTCTGATCTTAATCCACATATTGTACAGCTCTCTTGAGTCAGGTGGGTTGAGTTTTAATTGATACTTTCACAGTCATAATGTATTTTCAGACTGGGCTGTCTCGGCTAAATTCAATTATTTTGGGTCACTTTTTCTCTCTGGGAGTAGCATTTTGGATTAAATTCTTAAAGCCACAACAAGAAGGAGAAGATGAGAACAGCAGTGTTAGCCATCAACAAACACAACTCAACTTCTGCATGAAGTGGATTATTCCAGATACATTTTATTGTTTCTCTGTAAGGAGAAAGTACATTGTCTGACTAGGACTGACTATGGCATTTACATTGTATGAACAAGGTTAGGCCATTGGCTACCTATAGGTAGATATCCAACCCCAATGTTTAAGAGATCAAGATAGACTGAGATATAAAAGCCACCATTCCAGCAGAGGCCAGAACTTGTGCCAAAAAAAGACAAAAATTTAGTGACACAGGACATGCTATGAGAAGCATGGATTTTTCACAGTACTTAAGGCTTTATTTCCAAGAGGAAACGGCTCATTTCTATATTCTACTGGGCCACTATCAGTATGGCCTAAAAATCAGAAATCAATTTGTTAATGGGTTAGACATTTACAGAAAGGCTGTTTAAAGAGTCTGGACTGCTCTAGCCTGGTAAAGGCCAATTTCCCACAGGGACATGTTTGCAATAGCACTTGAGAAAAAAATCTCTCCCTGAAATCCCAGAGGTACTTACTGAAATCCAGAATAGCAATGTAGTTTGTAGTTAAGTCTAAATTACATTCCCACTTTTTGTCTCACAGGCCCTCTGTTACCTGTCTGCATCTGTTTTTTCCCCTTCTTTCAGTGCCTTTTATCTGATACTATAGAATTTCACTGCTCTTAAGCTGCAGTTCTTAAGTTTGATTTTGGCACTTGGAATAGGCATTTTCAAGGTCTCACTTTTGTCTGTTGGTTCTTCTGATATTTCTTTCTATTTGCAAGCATTGCTCTTAGTGTAACAGCTAACCATGCCTAAGAGTTCAGGTCAAAAAGGATAACTCTTCTCCTTTTGACTTTCCTTTCCACTTCCCATGCCCAATCCCCTCCTACCTGGGGCAGTGGTACGAGGCCTCAGCCCAGAACATTCTCTCTCATTTAAGATCTAACTCTGATGTTAGATCTTGCTGTTTTCCACTAATGAAGAAGAGCTCATGGTGCTCAGTGTGTTGGGTGTGTAAATTCCACACCTGCAGGTGTGGCAGGTGCCCAAGCAGAACGCGCGCCGCTCTCTTGGCTGCTCCTCGCAAGGGGCAGAGCAGGATGAAACCATGCTTGGCAATGTTAAGCAACTGTTTGGACTTTGCACACCTGATTTGAAATGAAGATAACTGCTGCTTGGAAGAGGAAACCAAATGTCAGTAGTTGATAGGCCTAAACAGAGCAGGTCACCAAAGGCCCTAATGTAACATTCAGCTAATGGTTTAAATGAATATGAAAATCTGTGATGCCAGACTGAACCGTGCCAGTGTGTCAGACCACTTTTCACATGTGGTAACACAAAGAAACAGTATTGTACACATACATATGTACTGTGTACATATAAGTAAGCGTATATTTATGTATGCATGTAGAGTTATATACATGATCATTATTTTAAAATTATCTTATTCTGACAAAACGTTGCTGGTTATAAAACGGAATTCTGTGTATTCCTACTATACAGCCTTCACAGCTGTACCTAAATGCTGAGTGAAACCATATAATTTTCAAAGCAGTTCATTAAAGTGGGGCATGACTGAGGCAAAGAGATAAAGTCCTAATTTTATTGATGTTGGTGTGGAATATGGAGTAAATTATCTGTGCTCAGTGGAACTGCACCTACATAACCTTTCCTGGGAACAGACTGATTTGTGGGTAGTGCTTGTATACTGCGAGTGTTGTTGAATCTTGAGTGCTACTTTTCTACAGATACTTAGTATTAATAGAAGCAGTTTGAGGGTATAAACAGCCTCAGGCATTTATGTGCTGATGCTGTAGGTTACAAGGCATCAGCATTATGGCATGAAACTCAAAGGGTTCGTGGGAGGGGAACAAGTAAGAGGTTCAGGTTCTGAAGCTGTGAACAGTCAAGATGGCCAGTGCAATCAGAATATTGTCTTGTTAACAAGAAGGCGGCACTTGGACAACGTGACACCGCCTTGCTACCTTCAGCAAGATTCTCACAAAACTAAAGGTATAGTTGTGCTGCAATTAATACCAATGTTTCTGAAACTGAAATATGAATTACCACCACTGCAATCACCAGAGATGAAGAAAATGTGTAGAAATTAAATTGTTACAGTAATATATCCGCCTAAGCTACTGCTTTGGCTAGATGAGCCAGATTAGCTCATGACAGATGAGCTTCATGAACATTTCATTGCCAAGGAACCCTGTCAAAATATTGGTGATTTCTCCGAATCTGTTCAACATCATGGAGATGTCAAACGAAATCTGAAAGGACATTATTTTTCAGGAAGAACAAAAACAATGAAAGCATACGAAGAAAACGAGCTGAGTTTCTTCCTCCTCCCCTACATGTTGCTTTGGTTTAATTAAATGCTGTCCTTGCAAATACTTTGGCATAAACCCTGAAACCCTTTAGTCCCACAGATGCTGGTGAATTGCAGAAAGTACTGAATGTCCTCAAAGAATAGCTCTCCCTTCTTCAGTAACCAGGTTTCCAAACAGACAATGTATTTTCACTGAGGTGCAGGGACTGTGCAATCTCAGCACATAACAATTTAATCAAGATTTACACCATTGACACTGGTTCTGCCATATCCCCGTCCCTCCAGGTCACAACAGGACAGCACTTGATGCATCAATGTCTGGCCACCAAGCTTGTGGTTCTTGTGCTGAAAGATGATCTCAATCACAAGCAGGAAATACCCTTTCATGAATATGGAACATGATACAAAATGGTGATAAAAGTAATTAAATACGTTTTTTTTCATGGCTTGTTGCTTGCGGAAACTATGAGATACTGTTTACATTAATTAAAGGTAGAATTCCACGTAGGACACTGGAATAAATTTCAGCTATAAATTTCAATAGGTTTGATCCATTTGTCACAGGACTGTCCCCTTCAAGGCAAACTACGAGATAAAAGTTTTACTGATACATCTGGTTTTCTCAAGGACCAAGAGCCAGGTTATCAAACAGATAAACAGAAAAACTGAACACCCTCCTTCCCCCCAAAAAACCTTAGCATCTTCTTGATAGAATTCCTCTTCCTGAGCTTTCATTATGTGACTTGTTTTATAAGGAGATGAAAATGCTTGCATGATTTTTATCTGCCTTTACTAGAGGAACATTTATATTAAAAATCACATTTGCATGGATTCTGAGGGGCAAAGTCTGAGACAAGGAATCTTTTCCTTCAGTTTTAACATTTTTACCACCACTGCCTGAATGCTGAGCTAAACAACTGTTACTGTGTTACTGTCAGTTATGAAGAAATTAAAATGATTTTTAATTTTTTTGTTGTTGTTTTGGATGACTGTCTCCATCTCTGAAGATTTCCCTTGCCAGTCATTCATTAAAGAATCGGTAACCAACACAGTGAAAAGACTAGGTAAAAAGCCCAGGAACATGTTTTCCCATACCATTCTTCCTGTGTGTTTGCTGCCTCTGGCCTCAAACTGTACAAATGAAAGCTTGTTTGATTTATGTCAAAAACTATATATAAAATATCACATGGGATCCACAGAGAAACCGAGTCACTCTGGGCTTTAGTTTCATTATCCATTGAGGAATAACTGACTACAGCCTTGGAGTACGTAGAACTGATCAAAGCACTTGCTTCCTCACAAGCAAAGGGAAAGCCACTGTAGATTTCCTGTTTCATGTTTCAGTGCCAAAACACAATGAAAAAAGTTCTAGATGAGCATGTGAATTATTCTCAAACATTGTTCAATCAAATCTGATGGTTATGTGCATTTGTGAAACTCATCATTTGAAATGTCAAGTCACTGACAGCAGTGTGTCCTGAGGTGTGATGTATATTTGTGATAATTATTTGCTTTTAAAAATTATGTATCATCTACATCAAACCAGGATTTTTCTTAAGTGTGCCTGAAATGTTGAGATGTCAGTGCCAGCTGCGTTACTCAGATCTGGGTTTTAAACACCCTATGCCAGGAAAACACAGAGTCAGGATATGACTACAATGCCATTTTTAAGGCACTCTGAGTTATTTTTCACTAATCTCTTAAAACTGTACGTGGTGTGGCTGATGGAGAATGATTACTAACATTAATAGTAGCTGAAGTGATTTCTGTGCAGTATATGCAGCATGATGCATTAAGGAAAATAACATACCAATAATTGTTATTCTTACTGCAGTATTAGCAAATGATACTCTTGGGAATTATTGTAATTCAGTATTCAGCTCTCTTCTGTGGCTCTTAGAGGCCTCTTCTCTGGTAATTTCAAAACTTTTTTGAATGAAACTGAAGGCAGTTGGCTCTGTTGTTGGATAAGTTCTGCTAACGTAGGAGGGCTGTCTCCTGAGTGCTAAAAAGACCATTTGCAAATCTTCAGCATCTTCTTCCTTGACAGCAGAAGTTACTATGCAGAATGGTTTAGATAATGCTGAAATGAAATTTTACAGGAGACCCACAGTCTTCCAAGAGGAGGCATGGTAGGGAATGGCAGTGACTTGAGGGGACCTGATAGCAACTTCCTCACCTCTTATTTTTGGAAAGTGACACTGTAAATAAGCACACCACCGGTATCTGAACTCAACATCTTTTCTTATCAGGAAAGAAATTCTGTGAGGAGGTGATTTGAGTTTTTGACTGTAGACAATCTGGCAGCTACCTTACTCCTGCTATTTTGTGACAGAAAATCTTATAAGCAAATGGCCCAGATGAACAAAATTATCAGATGCTTGCAGATATTCTGATTTCTGCCACAACTGGCAAGAAGTACCATAGGAGATGGATCAGGAATCTTAGCTGTA
The DNA here is from genome assembly GCA_013397295.1 of Polioptila caerulea. NCBI lineage: Eukaryota > Metazoa > Chordata > Aves > Passeriformes > Certhiidae > Polioptila > Polioptila caerulea. The sequence continues at coordinate 208,944 of VYXF01003052.1, forward strand.
GGGGAGCTTAGAGCTATTCTAGTTCAATCAGATTTCACAATTTGCTCTAATGAAGAGCGCTGGCAGAAGTTCAAAGCTACTCCAGGTCTCGACTCTCCCTCCACATTACTATAAAAATGTCTGTGGAAGTGTTAACTGCAGTGGAGCCAAAAGTTGTTTTGGTTCCAGTCTTTCCCAGCAGGAGTAACTGAGAAAATAGAGTAGGAGTGCTAGTTCTGCTCACAGCTCCCTCAGCCTCCTGCAGAACACCAGAGACATTGCCGGGAACATGGCAAAGTGTGCCTAATGCTGTCACCCCTCACAGCTCCCGCAGCCTCAACCACGCCCTGCAAACACCACCAGCACGGAGGCACGGCTCAGTAACTCCAGAACTCTTTGGAATTAGCATCAGCCTCCACAGCTGATAACCTGAAGTCTGTTTGCAAGCAGAAGGTATTGGGAGGATGGCTGAGTTCAGCCAGCATTGATTTCTTCAGCCTTTTGTCTCTGTGTGCTTTCTGTCTCGTTTGGAGGTGGCTACTGTTACTACAAGTAGCATGAATCACGTCTCTGTTAAAAAACAGAGCTCCAATTGTCTTATATAACCCCTGGTAACTGCATGTCTAATAATAGCAAGCCATTCCCAGGTAGGAATTCTGTGTCCCAGACCCAGACACATCCACACACACACACACATATTCCTATTACTTTCTACACCTCGTTTCTGGGAAGGAGTGAGCTTTTCACATGCAGTATGACAGTTCTGAGCTGCAGGACATGGCAACTATTATTTTAAAATGCCATTTTCACTTATTGCTTTGAGAAGCCAGTCTGGTATGTGCAATTTGCTTCTCAGCTCAAGCAGCATGAAGGAGTGAAAAAAAAAAAACCAACAGCTCTGTTTGGTTTTAAGTGAACATTGAATGGTGAAGGCTATGGCTGGATCCTGTCCTGAAAGCTAGAGTCTTTCTAGGTGTTAACTCTCCTTCTGTCTCTTAGGGAAGGCCCACATTTTAATAAAGTACTTCTCATAGTCCTGACAAACCCTTGTTTTTACACCTCTCAGTTTCCCCCATGGAAAAGTAAAAGTCAATATGCAACTCCCTCATTACTGCAAGGCTAATAAATAATGCTGCAAATCAATGATGAGGTCTTCAGATGAAACTTCTCTATAAATTGAAAATATTATTCTTTTCGTAATCCGTGAGTGGTCTACAGAAAGAAGGAGTTTCTGAAGATTGCTCTGGTGTCACAAAATTCTGAACTTTCATTCAGGAGGAGGTCATCCTTGCATGACTACCTACAACTAAATCATCTAACTGAGCACCGTCTAGACACTTCCTGAACTCTGATGGGATTGATGTCGGGACCACTTCCCTTGGGAGCCTGTTTGCAAATGGAGTGGTTCTAGACTATTTCACAAGGTTTGCCAAAAAACCCAGTCCCTTCTGACCTCTCTTACCATCAATCACGATTCCTGGGCATCTAAACTTGAGTTATATGCTATTACCAACATAAGATCCAGATTTCAGTCATCCCAAACCTCTGTATTCTCTCATTTTAAGAGATGTCTTGGAGCCAGGGATTTGGAAAGTCAGTTTCACTTCTGAATTTGTTCACAGTTTAGGTTCATCTTTTCACACAGCATGAATAAAACACATGTGTGAAGGAACAGCTAAAAACTTAGGTAGTGATATAATGAAAAATGCTCTCCTTCAGCTTTTATTTCTAAATCTATTATCTTTCTTAGCTACGATAATCTTTCTTGAAAGGTTGTTGAGAGTACTTAAAAACATCAAAACTTAGTGGATCAGATGTTCAGACTCTGGTTCTATGCCTACCTCTGGCCAAGGCATGCCATACTGCATGCCAGGCAGCACACAAACAGAAATCCTCCTTTCTGTTTTCTCGGGACTTATGGACAACAACCAACAACTTGGTATTGTTATTATGGGATCAAGTGTCTTACTTCTTATGAATCCCTGGATCTACAAATCACCTTATAGTAAAGTCAGACCTGAACTAAACCTGGACTGTGTTTGAGCTCACAGAGTGATTGGTCTGGCCAACAATCGCAGACTGACTTTCATGAATGGCCTCCCACTAAGTAAGTCTACAAGACTCATATGATCTCCCACAGATTTCTGTGGGTGCAACGGGGAGAAAAATTGGACTGATACTTTTATTTGTTATCAAATAAAAGCCTACAGTTCAGTAGCAATAAGACTACAGTGAAAAGTCCAAAGACCCAAGCAAGTGAAAAAAACCAAATCTAACAAGAAACCTACTGAGTTGTAAACTGTAGTTTATCAGTATCATGCAGTCATGAGCTGACTGTGTTACTGCCCTAGGGTAAGAAGTTCTTACCTTCTCTGTAGGAAGTCAAATTAATTTGCCTTCACTATCTAATAATCCCTTTGTCAAGCAGTAAGAAATTCAGATATTGGCCCCTCTGTGTTAAAATGTATTCTTTGGAAAGTTGAAAGAGAGAAGTGAATGGAAACCATAGAACATGCATCAGTTGCTGAACTTGCAGCATTCTTGCTAGAAGAGCAGTATTAATATTTTAATTGCTGATTATAAAGCTATGTCCCAGATTCCAGCTAAGCATCTGAGAACAAAATGGATCTTGTGCAGTCAGGCTATTTTTATTAAGACTGAAACTCCTGTAGGAAACAATTTACTGGTGACCCAGTAAAGGGTTAAACAAAAGTTAGACGCAAGTTTCCAAAGCCATCTGAACTGGCTTCAAGAAGACATGAAACATATATGCATCTGGAAAATGGAACTTGCAATTGTCTTTTCTGTACCATCTGCTCTCAAGAACATTTTCTGCTTGGGAATTGCATAAGCAATGGAAAAAAAAAGCACACAAACAACTTCCTGTACCATGTTTTCGGTCACTTGTAATGACGCATTACAGAGCAAACCAGCTAAATACGCACAACTGTGCCTCACTCCAGATGACAACATGTATTATATAAGAGCAATGCCTGACACAAAGACACTTATTTCAAGATATCACCACACAAACAGCACTCAAGGGGAAATACTCACTACATGTGAGAGTTGGGGGCAAGAGCCAGGGAGAGTTTTGCTTCCACCTCAAAAGGCCAAGAGTAGTTCAGAAAAATAAAAAAGCAGACACTTTTCGGTTTACAAAGTAAAATGACAGAACTTGTTGCATCTCCTCTGTAAAGGGGAGTTTAACTTGTAATGAATGTAAGCTTTTTGCTGTTATTTAATGTCACTTTAATTTTAAATTCAAAATTATTCTTATCCCAAAAGCTTTCAAAAATATAGTTTGTTTATACTCGCTTTGTTTGTCTGTTGGGAAGCCATGGCCTGATTTAATCTTGTATTGTGGCATAAATAAAACAATATCCCCAGGAATTAAGAGCAGTTTAACCAGAATAAAAATATCTACCTCTCCAAATGAGTCTCAATCCTTTAAAACTGTGCATGCATGTATGCGTTGGCCTTTCTCTTTCCAGTGACTGCACTAATGGAATTGGAAGGAGACATGGGGAAATCCTGGTACCTGTGCAAATGCAGGGAACTGCTGAAGAGAGGCTGTAGCCTTGACTGAAGCAGGGGGTGCAGCTAAAGGAGGCAGTTTGCCTCCACTTGGGGGTGTTTCTGAAACTGAGGTCGAGATGAGTTTGCTCACTAATGAACAGACTCAGCTCAGTCGTCAGTGTAGCTCTGACCTGGTTTGGGCACGGGCACACGATCACATTACTGTTAAATTAGCAGGAGTTTGTGTTGCTGCAATAGAGCAGACGATACCTAATCTAGCCTGAAGTCACAGCGGTGCAGACAGGTGACACCTGATCTGACATCCAGCCTGCCACATAAAGATAATCCATTTGTTCTGAAAACATTCAAATCAGTGTGTGAATTTATCCTAGATCAACATTTTCTGTTACACAGCTACAGTGGTTTTGATACGGTTTTATGACCGAGATCCACTACACAGTCAACCTACAGATTCAGAAACTGATTTTGCATGGAAAAAACCCAATTCTATCATTTTAAATCTGAGAGTAAACCTGGATGTGCAAACAGCTTCAGGGGAGACAAAATCCCACATGTGGGAAGCACGTTGACTTTTTAAAGACTAGCCATGGAAGAATAAAGGGGTTCACTTCCAAATCAGTATCTATTGCTTTCCATGGACCAAAAGGACTTAGACCACCATGTTTTCCTACCTCCAAAATACAGTGGTTTTATTGTTAATACAGGATTTTCCTAGATAATGAACCCTGTAGTCTAGAATCTGCAAGATTAGATAATTCTCAGGAGACAAGTCCGTCTCAAAGAAAATATCTCAGCCTGTGGCGACAAATTCTCAGGTTAATGAAAACTGTTTTAAGATTTCAGCTGAATTAAGGAGGTGCACAGTTCATACAGGTCACCTCTGCATGGGAGAGAACATCAGTATGTTTTCTCTATCTACAGTTCATTAGCAGCAAAACCTGGTTCACATCCTCTTTACTATAGCATTCTGCCTTTCCTGCCTAGCTCCCTTCCTGACTCTAATGCCTTACACCTCCATCCATCAGAAGGACACCACATAAAATTTTGTTCATAATTACATTGGCAAGACTCCTCTGGTTTTCATGGAAGTTACATTCTCATAAATGAGAGCAGAATTTGGCCCTCCGTCTTTTCAAAAGGAAGACTAATGATCAAATAATTTTCTCACATCTCTGTTTGCACTTTCACAGTCTGGTTACATTGATTTGTGTCTCATAAGTAGACATTTCCTTTGTTGGTTACAAATCAATGTTATAGACCTAGCCTGCCTGAACATTTTTCCCTTCCCTCTTACAGTGAGAAAAACAAAATGCAGCTTCAGTTCCTCCTGCTTTATAAATGTGAATGTCCTTGATGAAGCATGAGAGAAAAGTAGATAAAATTCCAGCTCTCCCTCAAAAAACAGGAAACGTCTGTGCTTAAATTTCTAATTACCAAGATGCTTTATGGTATGATAAACACCTTTATCATTCCAGTCCTGCCACTGCTTTGTTAGCCAAGCTATAATCCTCTCCTTCAGATATCACAAGACTTCCCAGGGCAGCTCACTGTGGTATCACAGACAGCTATGACTTCATGGCATGAGTAAGGAAAAAAGAGGCAAAGGTTTTAGTCTGCAGCAGGACTGAGCTGCCACACAAATCTCCAGGAAAGGATGGAAAAGGAAAGGGTTTACAATTGGTGCCTGAGAGGCAATGAGGTTTTTGACTGCAGTGTGAAAATACAACAGTGAAGATAGATGGGTATTTCACTGCGAATGGATACACGTGATAATAGAAAAGGAGTAGTAAGGAATAGAGCCATCAATCATACCAAGTAAAAGAAGGTATAGGTGTAAATGTGGAACATATCAGTTTGATTTTCCTTTATTAAAAGAGAAAAAAAATCGAAAAAGAAGAGTCAAAGCAGCCTCAACTCAATCTCACCAATTTTTATGCTATGAAGAAGTTTGGTAAGTGATGGTTTCACCAATTTGATGGACAAATTGTGACTGCAAAAATGAAAATAGAAATTGTTTAGAGCTGGCAATACTACTACTACTACTACTAATAATAATAACAACAATAATTATAGTAATATAAGATAAAAAAGTAAAAGAAAAATTTTATAAATATGAACACGGCTGCCACCACCATTAAAGAACATCCTCACAAGTCAAAAGGGAATTCTATTTATTTTAAAGAACTGCAATAGGAATCAGGAAATCTGGGGCCCACTTACACCTCTTCTGGGAATCTATGCTTGGCCTTGAGAAAGATATTTCAGTGCTCTGTGCTTCAGCTTCTCTGTAAGACCAATCAAGATAATAATAGATCAACTTCTCATGTTTCTTAATTCATGGGTGTTGAGCAAACACTTTAAGTTTTTTATGTAGCAACTATTAAATGCAGGAAAGACAAAAAGGAATGTGAAGATTTGGGGAACATTTGAAAAAGAAATTCCACAACTCAACCACCTCCTCAAATCACAGGAGGAGAACAAATAAGGTCCTTTTTCGCATTTTATTTCCAAAGGAAGTGTCAAGCTTCCCAGCCAAATGGGCACAGAAGTTGCCCCTGCAAACATAATCATGTAAATGGTGAGAGGGAGCCCTGGCTGGCTGCAGCCTTGCAATGTTGTGTCCATGTGTCCATTCCCTGCAAGATAACACCCCACTGCTGGCCGGATGGGAAGGGAGATGAGAAGTTACGACCCTTGGAGAGTTGTCTGCTCGCACAGACTCTTGACACAGCAGGTCAGGCAAGAAACTACATTGCTCTAAGACTTTGGGGACCAGCCATTTGGTCTCTCTGTTCTACCAATCCACAACCTTCGGCACCTGTTTTGCTTGTGTTTAAAATAGGCCTGGCTTTCTAAAAATTTTGAGTTTTGTGATAGTAGATATGGTGGAATAGGCCTTGATGGAGTAAATCAGGTATTAGAAAGAAAGAAAGACAGAAAGATACAAAATAAGAACACTAAAATGAAGAGAATTATAAAAGAAGTCCAATTATTCTAATTTGATATAACTTTGATACAACTTTGATACTCTTTTGAAAAGTTTTTTCCAAACTCTTACACATAAATAACAAACAGAAAATACCAAGATGCCACGAGTCAGGCCTGCAGAATCAAATACGTTCATCAATGTCTGTTGCAACTTCTGTCTCTAGTAAGAGTTAAGAAAGAACTCAAGAAACTCAACCACCCAAATCAATTCACCGATTAGGAATAATCTGCCAAAACCCTTAAGCAGTGATGTGTTACCAGCCCAAAAGGACTAGCACAACCGTGTTCAGCTATAGGACAGAGAGAACTCAATATGCATTTCAACACAAATATATTTATAGCAGCTTGTTTACAGCTCATGGTGCCTTCCAATATATTCTGCATCTTTTTCCTATCTCGCACTATCAAAGTTAGCAGACAGTGGAGAGGTATGCATCTTTTTCTTATCTTATCCTTAACAGGCTTCACTAGCAAGGACATAAATTCTGTCTTTTCAAACCCAAGCTACAATTAGCACAGAGGTCAGGACATTGCAGTAAGGTCACAAGAGCACAAGCACAAAGGTCACAAGAAGTGCTGCTACGCAGGGGGTTCCAGAGCTAAGCATGAACCCAAAGCACTCTGGGCTTATGAAAATGCAAAAGCTCTTTTAAAATATCTTCATATATGCATGTCAAGAGTAAATATTTAAGGAATGAGAAACATGATCAAAAAAACACCCCCACATTTGTAAACATAACAGGGATCAAAATATGCAACTGACAGCTGGACAAAGTAGGTTTACCTGGTGGAGAGCATTGGAGGGAAATGAAGCCTTGCCTTTTATATTCCATGCATTTTAAGAAGCTGCTCAGATTATTTGTTCACTTTAACCTGACATCCGTTCTTTTAACAGGAAGTGCCAAAGCAAAATTTGTACTAGAACACAAACACCTTCAAAAATTCCAGAGTATCTCAACATGGCATTTCTCTTTGGTTCTTTCTATATAATTGTATAGATAAACATCAAAAGTGAAATATTTAGGTTCAAGTCACCCAAAGACTGTGAAGTGCCTACATTGAGTGTGCGTGTTACTTTAAAACCTAGTCTCATGAAGATTTATTACTGGCTTGAAAATTTTCAAAGAAGGCTTGGATAGACTTAGCTAGCTAAAGGTGAGTGCCAGTATTTCCTACACATTGGAGCAAGTAGCCTCAAAAATCCTGGCCCCACAGGACTGGCTCCAAAAGCAGGTGGAGCTGAACTGTTAACTGAAGTATTTGAAACACACCAACCCTGAGAGGATTATACTGAGCTTTGTGACAGCTACGTGAGGGAAAGGAGGGAGGAAAGGGGCTGAAGGAGCCTGAATGGAAAATGAACAATTCAGATCAATGGAACAGGCCTGGAAGCTTCTAAAGAGAATCTTTTCAAGAACCACAGACAATGGCCACAGTCTAGACTGAATACACACAGAAAAGTCAAGACAAATCATCACCATTAGAAGCTAAGTAATCACATCACATAGCAGTGAGATACAGCAATAGTCTCTCTGTCTCTGCTCTGAGGTGAAAGCACCTGGAATGTGACATTTGTTTCTGGGCACCTCCTCATCAGAGTGATTGGAGACAGTTCAGAGAAGAGCCTCATAAGCAACCAGCGTGGTGGAAAGACTGAGTTATTAGGGAAAGAAATTAAGAGCTACACCTGCAATAGCCTGGCAACATGCCAGTGACTATCAGATGAGGGCAAAGGCACAAAAACAAGCTGCATATAATTGAAAGGCGCAAATGACAAAAAAAAAAAAAAGAAAAAAAAAGAAAAGAAAAGAAAAGAAAAGAAAAGAGGGTAGCTAATAATATGAAGGTATATGGCTAAAATTAAGACCAGTAACATGAAGCTGAAATTCCAATGAGCAAAATATTATAAACCTGAAAAGTAGTTTCCTTAGGGAAGGAACTGAAGTTTGACTGTGTATTTAAAACTGACCTAGACAAAACACTAGACATAAAGTGCACACACCCTTCATTGGCCCTGGGGAGATGGGCTGAGTAGATCTTGATTGTTTTTCCAGTATGATGAAGATGACTCCAAGGTACACTGTGTTTTTCTGGTCTAAAAAACCATCCATAAAAATTTGGAAACCCATGAAACACGCTTTGGTAGGCTAGAAGATGATTAACCAGAAGGAGACTTAATTCATGTTCATTGGATAAGCCTATGAATTAGGCAGAGTTGTATATGAAGAAAGAAGCAAACCAGTGAGGAGTAAAACCTACCAGGCTGAGGAAATGGCTTTTAGCATCAGGTTCCCGAAGAGGAATAGCCACACAGCGAGGATAATCCACTGCATAAAAAGAGAGCATTATACACGGATCAGGCAACAAGATGTGAGAATGGAGTTGGGGAAATGACTTTAAAGCATATGTGACCTCCTGAATCACAAGCTGGCTAGTCTATAGAAAGGTTAAATGCTTGTGTCACAAATCCAGAAACCTGAGTGTGCAAAAAGGGAACTTGTCTCTCTCTAGAAAGTATCCTAAGAATGTAAACGACAGACAGAATGAGCTTTGTGCTCTTCCATACTATTGAACCATGTATATAAGCCTATAAAAGAGAAAAGTAACACTCCACTTACCTGAGTATTGAAACACTGCAAATATCTGCACACACAGAGAAAAAGTATGACAGAGATATGCAGGGTGTGGCAGTGAAGGGAACGCAAGTGTCTGGACACAGTGAGATGGAGCACTGCTGCCACTTCCTATCCATAACCTCCTGAGCAGCAAGGAGTGCAGACAGGAAAATCACCAGCTCAACCTGAGACATCGAAGTTACTACATAAACTAAACCAGATCCTGACTGATTTTAGCCTGCACTGGAAATAATCCTTACTTTTTTAAATTGAAAAGTAAAGGCCTTATGGGTAAGAAAGGGGAAGGTAGAGACAGAGAAATAAGCTTCTTATTGACAGTTTACAGCAAGAAGAACAAAGTCTGTCTTTACAGCAGTTGTGTTATCAAAGAGAAAATTAGGTTAGTGGTATCTTCATTGGAGTGGCACCTGGTTTTATATTTTTTGGAAGCAAGGGGAAAAAAGACAACCTTCTTTGAACTAGACACACTAAGTGATTTAAGTCCCCTCTGGCCTGATATAGGAGGGGCTGCTGCAGATTTTATGCTGCCATGTAGTCCTGACACTGTGGCATCTTCCTGACACTTCACTCGGCAGTCTTATGAGTACAGCACTGCTGACTGTTGGTTCCTTCCATGGTGTGGAGGGAGACCATCTCATGAAGTTTCAGGTGACACTATACAGAGATCATATTGCCTTCTGAGTTATACTTCTGCTAACCTTCCTCACTGGTCAAGACATCCAGAAAACTTTCCCTTTGCTCTACCTTGAGGGGCCCAACTCCAAATTCAGCATTAAGGTGCATCTATGAAGAAGTTTAGCTGGTTGTACCAGCAATGGCACTTCCTGCAAAAAATGGTAAACATAAATGCAGTACTGATTACATTGCAAATCATGCCCCAAGGCTGGAGGTCCAATGAAATTGTGATTTCAGAAGCAATATCATAAAGTATTCTCATAACTCCCCAGGCCATTGCAAAAAATTACTCCCCGATCCCTGTAAAATTAATGATTTAAAGGAAGATTGGTGGTCTTTGTTTGTAGCTTGACTCTACAAACATCTGTGCTGAGTGGGAGAGTGGTGCAATATGTTGGCAAATCTGAGCAGCCAAAGAGGGAAATTTATTCAGCTGGTTTGGACTCTGAAGCCCATGTATTGACCAAGCACAGCCTGTGCTCTTGATTAGCTTTCTGCAGGTCCCTGCTAACTCACGGTAACCCGTCCATCTGCAGAGCCCAATATAGGTTCTTTTAAAGAATAGAAGGAATTCCTGCTGAGCCTGACAGAAGACAAGCCCACCATGTGTCTGCTTAGTGCTGAGGAGTCTTGTGACAAAGGTGGCTGCAGCTGGGTGTTTATATTCCAGCTGATGCACACGGATAATCTGACCTCTCTACACTTACAAGATTCATGTCGTAATTCATGGCTTACCCCAGCTTCCACAAGGCCAGCATCCCATGTACCTCACAGAGGACCTTTCAAGCAGCTGACAGACACTTCTGACACCCCTTCTGTCTAGGAAAATGCTTAAATATGAGGAAGAAATACAATGTTGCTCACTCCCCCAAATGAAAGCCAATTTTAGAGTTTATCCTGTGAGTCCTTATCGAGGGGATGTTTTAATTACCTTCAGCCTGTCCAAACCAGCACTCCTACCCCTATGTGTACTGCTGATATGACTGGCAGCTGAGAGCTTTTCTAAACACCAAGCATAACATTGCAGTCACTAGTGACTCAAACTGCCTGAAGTGGTGTGATTTTTATCACTTTGACAATACTTATGACAACTTTCTTTAAGTGTAAAGGGATTGTTAAAATTTACTAAGATTTATAAAATAAGCCTACCTAGAAGTTTCATGTGTGTATGCAAATGTTGCCTAAAATAATGTACAAAGAACAGTCTGACTTTGCCTCATACCAACATTACAGAAAGGCCTCTCAGCTCACAGAAACAGTCTTGGCCCTCTTCTCCTCAGTTTACATGGCCTTCCACAAAAGCCTGGGAAAATAGACAGGGTAAAACAGTGTTGGACTTCCCCCAAGGAAGGGTGCACCACGGTAACCAATGAGACAAGGCATGGAAGAGGATCAGTGGCAGAGCTAATCAGGCTAATTCAGCTCTTAAGAAAGCAACCAAACTCCATAAAACCCCTCAAAGGTCAAAAAGTGTCTCCAAGATTATTCCAGAGAATGACCTAGAAGTCAGGGTCATCCAGAGAGTGCTAAAATATTAAATTCTATGCCATCAAGCACTTGCTCTGTATATGAGCTGAAGTTTTCAAACCATCGCCCACAGAGATAATCATAGTAGGATCCACAATAAGAAAGATCTTGTTACGATACCTCCCAAATACTAATGCAAACAACACCATGCTTCTATATTCAGAAAGCATCTACATCTCTGACAAGCCTAAGATTTCTGAGACCAGAGCAATAAAAGACAGTCAAAATGTAAGTGGATCCTAATTTCAAAATACAGGTATCTTGACATCCAAAAGGTACAAAGATTTTTTTTTTTTTTCCTGGCTCAGAATGTGTTTGGCATTAGAAACCTAATCTCTATTTTATGTCTGACTCAGCTCCTGCTAAAATAAGAAATGCTGTTGGACTCAAATGGGAGTCTAGGACATTTTAAAGAAATGTTAGCCCTTACTGGGCTTGGCTGGATATGATACATAAAGACGATTTTTCAGGCAGAAGCAATGAGCATGGCTCCTCCCAACACAAACTGTGGTTCTGCTAGAACAGTCCCATCAGCAGAGATCTGCAGACCCTCCCCCGTGTACCTGACCGTCTGCATCCTGCCAGCAGAGGTGCACCCACTGCTGGTGCAACAAATGTTAAAGCAGGCACACCTGACTCCCAGGGCAGAGGCATTAATGGGGCATTCACATCAAGGCCCCAGTAGTCGTGGCCATTTAAATGTTAGCAGCTTTAAGTAAGTTATCCAAATCTCGAGTTTACTGTGTGAGCCACTAGCACTTAATTATAGAACATTTGGGGCCAAAATTTGCCCCAGGGTATGCATGAAGTCATCTCAATGATGCTAATGGAAATCCATGTGCTATATATTAGAAAAGCAACTGGTTCTAAATAAGGCTAATTTAAAGGTTGTCTTTTACTGAACATCCTTTTATTATTTACATTTACAAAAACTAATCATATGACAGTTGCCAAGATTCATCAGCTGGACTTCAGTTTCCATTCCCACCAAATCAATTAAAGCTTATTTTAAAGCCTAGCAGCTTGAATTAGTGTTCTGTTAAATCTGACACATTTTGTCCATGGTTCTTTATTGACCCTAATACATTTTTAACACCCTTGTGATGCACCTTTTCCCAACCAAAGTGTATTTCGTGGTCTAGGGATGGTTTCTGACTGAGGGAAGAGTATTTTCACCTCCTCTTCACCTCTCAGAGCAGTATTTCAGGGCTCATCAAGAGATGTGCCATTAAACCTAAAGCACGCTCATGGTTCCTCTCGCATTACAGCAAACAGGTCTTTCAGACTTCAAAACTACTGAGCAGCAGCAGGTAAACACAGCTTCTGTTTTAGCAGCTCAGTTACAGCTAAGTGAGCATCTGCCCTGGCTGTACACAATAAACCTTCTATTTCAGAGGAGTATAATTGTCAAATTGTCATTGTATTTCCTTTGAAACTTCGAGCAGGAGGCTTCAGCCTGAGGGGCCACTGCAATCCTCAGGACATTAAAACCCCCATATTCTTCACCACTTACTATAATGTGCAATTATAGATACCTATGTAAAATGAAAGGGAGATATCATACTATGGAAAGCCTCAAATGATCACTTGGCTTAGCATTCATCTGCAAGAGGCAAAGCCATACAAGTCAGTATTGTTACATGGCTGTGGTGCTTGCTACGTGCCACATACTGAGTAAAACTCTTTAGAGTCACTGTAAAGATTTTCCTGTTCCTGTAAATAGGCTAGGGGGCTCTAGAGAAGTGTCTTATCAGAAGCCTCTTTTCAGCTGTAATGAAACTTTCTGCTAAGGGGGAGCTGAGCTGGCTCCATTTGCCACTTCTCTTGTAAGAATTGTGGAAGTTATGAGCCTGTTTTCTGACACACAGCCCTTCGCTTCCCCTGTTATAAACGCATAATATAAAGTTGGCTTTTCACAAATATTCAGATGAGTGTTGTACATATAAGGTTGTTATAAATACATATCATGGTATTGGTTTTTTTCTTTTTGCACCTATGTAGGGTGGATACTCTATGTGTGGTATGGAAATGGTTTTAAAGATAGAGTTTTCTTTAAGAGTAAAAGTGAATTGATAAAGTGTCCTTGTAGTGAGTGAACTGACTGCCTGGTCAGGATAGCACCCAGTGAAGACCCCTGCTACTGACAGACCAGCTCCCAGCACTGACCATCTGTAGAAATTATAGACCAAGGCCCAAATTAAGACTGATAAGAAGAATTAATTAAACCCACAGCCAAGAAACACGCATGCTCTAAAAAGGTGGGACCAAGGAGTGGCCATGAAAAACAGCTCCCAGAAACACGGAAATAAGTTCTTTAAAAAGTTCAAATATACATATTTAAGGGGGGGGAGTCTCTAGGACAAGTGTGCTCTTAGCTCTTAGTCAGAGACACCCCGGCCATGTATTTTGCTTTATTGCCTTGTCCTTATTGTCTTTTATGAAACCTTTTAAATCCTACCAAAAAGGTGAACTTTGTTTTTCACACCCCCAAAAAGACTTTTATATCATGATTTCTTCAAGAAGTGCATCAGAACTTCTTTCTGCGTTAAGTCGTGGAATGGCACAGATGCAATTTTGAAAGCAAATCTGTGGTGAAATTCAGAACAGTAATGCAGCATGCATGTGTTCAGAACAGTCTTTCCATGGTATGAAGACAGTGAAGTAATTGGCAACTCATCCAAAATCTTAGAATGAGTAATTAGTGGCAATTCCATCTATGTAAAGTTATCTATAGCATGTAGGAACAAACACATACATGCTTATGAGAAAAAATACCCAACCTCTTGCTACACACTGACATTGCACAGTACATGCCTAAGAGTCTAATGAAGTGTTTGGGGCCCATACTAGCTTTGATTTGTAGGGCTCTAAGTCATGCAGCTCAGGCTGATGTTACAGTATGCTGCTATGAATACAGAGTAAGACCAGCTTGTTGTGCTACACTCACAACCCTCATTTTGTTTTAAAGTAAATTGTGTGTTTAATGTCTTTTGAAGGTTTCAAAGATCCTATCACCTCTATTTTTTTGGGCACAGAATCTCATGAGGGGATGCAGTATAGATGATACCCATCCATTCCACTGTGTTTCTTCCTTTTCCACACTTTCCTTTCTGCCTGCCCTTTTATCTGCCTTTTTGGGTCTCTCTTTACTCATTTCTAGTCAGTCCTTTAGCCAGCCATTTGTTCTCCCCTTTCACATACACAGTCTGTAAAACTCTGTAGTATATATCTTTTTTCTGTTTCTCCTGCATACCTCTCCTGGCACCATCAATGTCCTATGCCATCACAGTACCTGGGCTTTAATTTGTCTGTTTACTTTTGTCTTGCATTCAGGCAGATAACTCTCTTGTCTGACACCCTCACCTTTCATTAACTCTGGTTTCCTATCACCTTCAGTTCCTACCACTCCAGAAAAGGCAGGAGGGGGAAGGAAGTGCTTGTGAAGGCAGTGCTGGCTGTCACAGACTGATTGGCAATGAGCACGGTGCCTCTGAGTGCCGAGATGCTGCAGTTGGTGGAGTGAAGTGGGACCTCGGTGCCCGGTACACCCTCCTTGCTTGAACAGACATTCTGAGTGTGGCTGCTGATCACTGTTAGCCCAGTGACTCCCTGCATTCTCCTCACTTCCTTCTCCCAAGCTGTCAGACTGGCAAGGCTCAGGAGAAATCACAGGTTTCCTAATTGCATTTGTGCCTGCACAGAGGGAAAACTTAAATACAGGCTGGTCAGATCTGTACAGATGATGGAGAATGTTTCACTCCATTCTGTGCTAGTGTGGGCTCTTCAATTTGTGCCTGGCAGCTTCCTTGTTCCTGAGGACAGAAAGATAAACTGTGGCTTTGTATGGATGGGGAATATGACAAAGCAAAAGGAGAGAAAAGGAAATTCATTACATTTATCTGTGCAAACATTTTCTCAAATGATTCCTGCAATTTCACATATCGAGCTCCCTCCGTGAGCACATCTATCCTGGATGGCTGTGTCTTGGATTTATAGAAAAAGCTTGTTCCTATATCTACTCAGTCAGATTGGAGCTCTTTATTGGTACTGATCAGTCTATTCAGACTCTTCTGACTGTTCCTTGCTCAGAGCTAAGACATCATGCACTGTTTTCAGTGGCTATTTAAGCATCAAGTGGGCTCTGGTAGCTAGGTAATCCAGAAAGAAAAGCACAGCAGCAGCCAGTCTGGACCGTGACTCTGACTCAAAAGAGGTCAAGTTTTCCTTTGACTGCATAGGACAGACTCATTTTTAAGAAGTCATTTTCTAGTCAAACCCAACACAAAAATTGACTGAATCAAGATGGCCCAGTGACTCCTGGGAATTCCAGTGCCCTCAGTGATAGAAGAGAAAGCCGGAGCCACAGATAGTCCTTGCCCCAGGTTAAGGGTGGCTCTATGGGCAGCCGTAGTTTATTTGGCTCAGCAGCTCCTGATTACTGAAATAACAAGAAGCTTTCTTGTGTTTTATCACAAAGTCTCACGGGAGGCTTCATTTGCATACAGTGACTCAGAAGGCTGCCTGCTGAGCTGCACGTACTGGATGTCTGTCTGCAACAAGTCAGAGTAATCTGTCCTCTTGTTTACAGCAGCCTATTTATAACAGCACAGAGATGACCCCCGGATACACCAAGCCTACCCTCCAAACACCCAGAAAGGGGCTTTTCACACTCATCACAAAGCCCCAAATACTGTAGCTCCCTCAACTCCTCCTTCCAGTGATGATGATCTCCAAGGGCTACAGGCAGCACAGTGGATTAGAGCAGGTTTAGATGAAATGCAGGAGCAAGAACTTTTGTTGCATCATGATCTCAGTAAGACTCCATCTGCTTCAAGATGATACAAGGCCCAAAGGAGGGAGGACAGTTGTCCTTGAATACCTGGGGGCTATGGTATCCATTATTACTGTTTTCCACAGAAATAAGTTGTTCGCAGCCACTCCAAGGTGGTCTTTGGCTTCCAGGATTTTTGTTTCGTGACTTCCAATGCTCAAAATTCCTAGAATGAAATCTATAAGGCCATCACCTTTCTCAGACAGAAAATTTCAGCTCTTAACAAGACCAAGTTTCAGAAAGCACCATATGTCATATATGTAAAAGAAATAGCCCTGTAATTAATCATATATATGTATTCTAAATTAATTTTTCACAGGAGTAATTTGAATGTCCTACATTAGTGTCTCCTGCTGGCTAAGGCTTCCCCCTAAGAATTAGATAAACAATTCTCCAACTCATGCACTTTCAAACAACTGCCTCTTCCCAGACAAGGAAACATGTTTTTCCTCTGTTACAGATATAATATTCTTCGTTAGAAACATAGAAACCTAAGGTCCAGTCTTTATCCAAAATTGTCTCATGTGCAGTTTCTATTTTGCATTAGAAGAAGATCAATGTCACTGCTTTGGGAAAGAGAGCAAGTTTCTTAATCAGACATGCCATGCTTATTTTTGACCCTGTTACTAGACTGAAATTAGTGACATATGAATATATCTCACATATTTAACATATATAACATATATAAGCATATATGTCTGCATGCATCCCCACCAAACCTCAACAGTTATGTGTATTCATGCATGCACATGTGCAAGCCACTATTTCATTTTTACATATGTATATACAGAGGCATGCTTGTATGCATATTTACACATACACTCACATAATGCAACTTGTAAGCATTTGTCAGTCATTGAGTACTCCCTAAGCTTTGGGATAGCTCTTTTTGTGATATCTGAAGAATTTGGTTGAAGATGAAGGGATAAGATCAATTACTCCTGTACTTACAGAAGAGAGACCCACTATGCACAAAGCTTACCTAAAGCATTTTTCTGTTTTATACATATATATATATACACTCTCCATTAAAGGATTCCAAAATTTCTCCCTGTATCCTCTTTTGTGTGGGCTGAGCAGCACCACTTGGAAATGGAGAGTATGTGTATCCCAAACTATCATATCAGCAAACTATCTATATTTTATCATGAGTATATCTGTCATTCCTACCACAGCACTCTCCCTAAGCAGCAGGTAGTGATTCTTTTGCCTTTGCTCACAAGTTTCTCCTCCATAGTACAATTTCTAATATCTCAAGTTTTTTAATGCTTACAGAGAAAACAACCTCTTCTCCTGCTCCCTAATTATTTTTTCTTCTTTCTTTCCTTATTTATATCTTACCAATAGCACAGGCCATAAACTAAAATGGTCCAGAGTTCCTTAATGGCAATTTTGATTCCTGGAGCAATGACAAATACAATGTGTGCATTTTGCAATTCATGATGAAAAGAAATAAAAGAATTCTGTATTGAAGCAATACAATTCCTTTGATTTTTCAATGAGGATATGCAGAATGGGGTTAAAGGTGGCTTGTAAGGTCCTGAGAGATCAGCAATGCTATTTATAGCAATGCTATGTACAGAAAAGCCATATATGCAATTATTCAATTATTCTGACATATGTTTACAGCTGTTCCCTATCTCCTAGGCTGGTCAGGAAGGATTAGTAAAGTTGACTGTACTACTGATTCAGAATGGAAAAATTTACCCCCTTTTTATTTTTGGTAGCTTAGTCTTTATTTTTCAAGTGATGTTTTTGTTCAGTTGCATGAGCTGAGCAGTCTGGATAAATGGTATATATTCCTTTGGCAATATATGAAGGATTCTTATTTTACCATTTGTTATTTATATCATGAGTCTGGTCATCTAAGTCATATGCTTCCTGTTTTAAATTGAATGACAAACTTTTCAAGCAAGAGAACAGATTCCAAATGATGCATAAGTACTCATAACCACAAAAATCTTCACCTGAACATTTTGAAAATGTCCATTAGGAGAGAAATATGGTGGAATAAAATAGAATCTGGACAAATATGCACAGATGCCATTTTGTGGTGTCTTGCCAGGCCTAAGATTAAAGACTCAAAATATAAATAGGTGAAATAAGGAAGTCTTAGTATTTTATAATATAAAATGGTTTTACTTCATGAAGAATGGCATGCCATGAGCCAGAGTGAAATAGGGTGGGATTAAAGCCTTCTGACACTAATATGGGAAGACTTACGTTATTAACTGATCAGAGACCTTACTTTCCAGGAAAATTTCCCTAAATTTAAACATGTTATGCCAGATGTCAAACATTCTCTAGCTACATCACAGCAGTGAGAACAGAAGCCTTCCAACTAATCACTCAGTGTAACCTGCGGCTGCCTTTTGTTGTTTTCTGGCAATCCCGCTTCAGGTCCTTGAGCCATCTCCATCCAGAAGGAGTGGGAGAGAAGTGGAGATTGGCTGAAAGCAATATACAGCTCTCTCTTCCCAGAGAAAAGATGTCTACAGCAGTATGTGACAGTAGTGTCAGCAGGGAAATACATCTTGGAGTGCAGGGAGTTTAAATTATTATTCCTTGGCCTTGTAAGAAGCAGCCTTTGGGCCCATTTGTGCTATGCTCTGTGAGCATTTCAAAGAGCTGTTTTCCCCCAAAGGCCTCAGCAGGATGAAAAAGAGCAGTGGGGAAAACCCTGCCCAGAGTGGGTATGGGGGTGGTGAGCAGAGGCAGCTGGTTCTGGTGCTTTGGACAGAGGAGTCAGGAGGGTTTCTGCTGGGAGGAAAGAGGACCACTTCATCCATCATAAATGAAACCTGCTTCTTTACAGTTACCTAGAGTGATCAGACCATTTCCTTGTGCCACTAATGCATTGACAGGTATTCTCAACAGTGGCTGTCACAGACACTATGGCTTGGAAGGAAAATTAGGGAGAAAAACACAAACCATGAAGTCCAACCCATCAATGTCTGATTACGAGCAGTGCTGAGATCATATGCTACCGACATCAGTGGAACTTTGCTTGTGCCTCAATATCCATTAGATTGCAACAGGCAGTTGTGTGTTTAATGCATTCTGATATGAGCCAAATCCTTTCAAAACTATACCTGAGATTGGGAGGAGAGCTGGACATCACCATACACCTTATCAGCCTTCTCTTATGATGGAAGAGCATTTTTTACAACCAAATCTACATTTCACTGCTCTCAAGTTAGGTCTCACTCGTGATGTGCATTCTCAATATTTCCTTCTTCTCTAGATACTTACGTGAACCATACAGCTGAAGCATCATCACCTTCACGAAGTGGTCATGTTTTTGAGACATGACCTTCAAAATATTTGTCTCATAAAGTCCCTGTAGGTTACTGAATGCAGACATTCCTAACTTCCAGGCTAGAAACTAAGGCTTGGAGATGATGTCATTTGCCAGGCTCACAGAAGAAAGTAATAAGCAGAAATCTGAAAATCAGGTTTTACAATTCATAGCCAGTGATTTAACTCTTGGAATAGTTTCACTGTCCACTTTGTGACTTAAGACCCTGAAGACCCTTTTTCTCCTGCCCTCCCGCATAATTAAATTGGACCTTGAAGTTTTTCCATTTCTCATTAGATTTTGTCTTGTGCTTTTACTTCACAAATATTTTTGCTTTGAATACTACTTCCCCCCCAGTCACGTCCATTATTTCTGTTCTGCCTTTGCTTTTCCTTTTGCATCCACTTGTTGTACCTGAGATCAGTAGAAGCCGCTGTGTTAGAAGTCCCAGGAGCCAGAAAAAACACACACAGGATTTTTGAACTTCTGACCCTATCTTCTCCCTTTGTTTCATTGAGTTGCTTAAAACTTCATGCACCATTCAAAGCAAGTCTAGTTTCTCTGTAGGCAGCATAGACTATAGTTAGTTATAGAAGCATTTTCTGCAGCTGTTAAGGGGAGATGGAGATGCATACTCCTTCCTATTGAAGTGTTTATTTCTGATTTCCTTCTGAATGCTCAGAGGGCACACGATATTTATTGAGTCTTTCATAAAACTGAACTCTTTATCTACATCAAGATTCAGTTTCACAGACCAGTTTGGAGAATGGCTATTCCCAGTTCTGTGTCTCCTTTTCTCTCTTCTCTGCCACTCAGTCTTCAAGAGGTCTCACTAGGTTGTGCTTTCCCCTCTGCTCTACTGTCTTCTGCCTGGTGGCAGACTGTCTCATGCAGCTGAGATCACTCTGACCCCGTAACAGAGCCCTCTTGTTTGTCAGCAGCAAGAGCAGACTGGGAACATCTCAGTCAGGTGTTATAAAATGTAAAGTGTGTCTGGCTGCCACAAACTTCACGACACCCTTAGCAAAGGCCTTACACAAAAGGCCTCCTGATGCAAGAATGTAGACTTCCCATACTTCTTTACAACTACAACTACAATCTTAGAGCCAAATTCATAGCAAGTGAAAAGTAGGCTGAAGGCTCTTTTCCTGATGGAGAGAAATTCTGAATGCTAGCTACTTTCAATACCATGCACACTGTGCCTTGGCATTTGGAGACATCCTTAAGCATGGTTTTCTTGGTTTCTATTGTTTATATGTTCTGCCTCAATGCTATTTCAGTGTATATTTTAATGAGTGAATTTATTATATAGCTCACTGCACAAAAATTTCAGTTACATTATTAAAAACTCCCTAGTACTGATTTTTGGATCAGATATTTCCTGCATGTATTTTGAATCCACTGTTGGTTATTGAGTAGCTTCTCTCATTTTTTTTTTTTTCTCTCTTTTTTTTTT